>JBAMMX010000026.1:14571302-14606302 GCA_037126225.1 Dillenia turbinata | reverse complement strand
AAAATTTAAATTTAAAATTTAAAATTTAAAATTTAAAATTTAAAATTTAAGATTTAAAATTTAAAATTTAAAATTTAAAATTTAAATTTAAAATTTAAAATTTAAATTTAAAATTTAAAATTTAAAATTTAAAATTTAAAATTTAAAATTTAAAATTTAAAATTTAAAATTTAAAGTTTAAAATTTAAATTTAAAATTTAAATTTAAAATTTAAAATTTAAAATTTAAAATTTAAATTTAAAATTTAAAATTTAAAATTTAAAATTTAAAATTTAAATTTAAAATTTAAAATTTAAATTTTAAATTTAAAATTTAAAATTTAAATTTAAAATTTAAAATTTAAAATTTAAAATTTAAAATTTAAAATTTAAAATTTAAAATTTAAAATTTAAAATTTAAAATTTAAAATTTAAAATTTAAAATTTAAAATTTAAAATTTAAAATTTAAAATTTAAAATTTAAATTTAAAATTTAAAATTTAAAATTTAAATTTAAAATTTAAAATTTAAAATTTAAAATTTAAAATTTAAAATTTAAAATTTAAAATTTAAATTTAAAATTTAAAATTTAAAATTTAAAATTTAAAATTTAAAATTTAAAATTTAAAATTTAAAATTTAAAATTTAAAATTTAAAATTTAAAATTTAAAATTTAAAATTTAAAATTTAAAATTTAAAATTTAAAATTTAAAATTTAAAATTTAAAATTTAAAATTTAAAATTTAAAATTTAAAATTTAAAATTTAAAATTTAAAAAATTTAAAATTTAAAATTTAAAATTTAAAATTTAAAATTTAAAATTTAAAATTTAAATTTAAAATTTAAAATTTAAAATTTAAAATTTAAAATTTAAAATTTAAATTTAAAATTTAAATTTAAAATTTAAAATTTAAAATTTAAAATTTAAAATTTAAAATTTAGTTAAAATTTAAAATTTAAAATTTAAAATTTAAAATTTAAAATTTAAAATTTAAAATTTAAAATTTAAAATTTAAAATTTAAATTTAAAATTTAAAATTTAAAATTTAAAATTTAAAATTTAAAATTTAAAATTTAAAATTTAAAATTTAAAATTTAAATTTAAAATTTAAAATTTAAAATTTAAAATTTAAAATTTAAAATTTAAAATTTAAAATTTAAAATTTAAAATTTAAAATTTAAATTTAAAATTTAAAATTTAAAATTTAAAATTTAAAATTTAAAATTTAAAATTTAAAATTTAAAATT
Organism: Dillenia turbinata; assembly: GCA_037126225.1. Taxonomy (NCBI): domain Eukaryota; kingdom Viridiplantae; phylum Streptophyta; class Magnoliopsida; order Dilleniales; family Dilleniaceae; genus Dillenia; species Dillenia turbinata. Next base: position 14,605,076 of record JBAMMX010000026.1, on the reverse strand, counting down.
TAAAATTTAAATTTAAAATTTAAAATTTAAAATTTAAAATTTAAAATTTAAAATTTAAATTTTAAAATTTAAAATTTAAAATTTAAAATTTAAAATTTAAAATTTAAAATTTAAATTTAAAATTTAAAATTTAAAATTTAAAATTTAAAATTTAAATTTAAAATTTAAAATTTAAAATTTAAAATTTAAAATTTAAAATTTAAAATTTAAAATTTAAAATTTAGAATTTAAAATTTAGGATTTAAAATTTAAAATTTAAAATTTAAAATTTAAAATTTAAAATTTAAAATTTAAATTTAAATTTAAAATTTAAAATTTAAAATTTAAAATTTAAAATTTAAAATTTAAAATTTAAAATTTAAAATTTAAAATTTAAAATTTAAATTTAAAATTTAAATTTAAAATTTAAAATTTAAAATTTAAAATTTAAAATTTAAAATTGGGGGTGAAAATTTAAAATTTAAAATTTAAAATTTAAAATTTAGGAATTTAAAATTTAAAATTTAAAGTTTAAAATTTAAGGGTTAAAATTTAATTTAAAATTTAAATTTAAAATTTAGAATTTAATTTAAAATTTAGGTAAAATTTAAAATTTAAAATTTAAAATTTAAAATTTAAAATTTAAATTTAAAATTTAAGAATTTAGAATTTAAAATTTAAAGGAATTTCAAAATTTAAAATTTAAAATTTAAAATTTAAAATTTAAAATTTAAAATTTAAAATTAAAATTTAAAATTTAAAATTTAAATTTAGAATTTTAAAATTTGATTTAAAATTTAGGTTTAGGGATTTAAGGTTTAGGAGTTTAGGGTTTAAAGGTTAGAGTTTAGGTTTAGGATTTTAGGTTATGGGCGTTAGGTTTAAGGTTTAGAGTTTTAGGTTTAGGTTGAAAATTTAGGAATTTAAAATTTAAAATTTAAAATTTAAAATTTAAAATTTTAAAATTTAAGAATTCTAAAATTTAAAATTTAAAATTTAAAATTTAAAATTTAAAATTTAAAATTTAAATTTCAAATTTAAAATTTAGTAAATTTAAAATTTAAAATTTAAAATTTAAATTTAAATTTAAAATTTAAAATTTAGAAATTTAAAATTTCAAAATTTAAATTTAAAATTTAAAATTTAAAATTTAAAAATTTAAATTTAAGAATTTAAATTTTAAAGTTTAAAATTTAAAATTTCAAAATTTAAAATTTAAAATTTAAAGGGGAAATTTAAAATTTAAAATTTAAAATTTAAAATTTAAAATTTAAAATTTAAAATTTAAAATTTAAAATTTAAATTTCAAAATTTAAAATTTAAATTTAAAATTTAAAATTTAAGAGATTTAAAATTTAAAATTTCGATTTAAAATTTAAAATTTAAAATTTAAAATTTAAAATTTAAAATTTAAATTTAAATTTTAAGGTTAGGGTTAGAATTTAAAATTTAAAATTTAAGGTTTAGGAGAATTTAAGGTTTAAGATTTATTGAATTTAAGTTTAAGGTTTAAAATTTCTAGATTTGGAAGTTAAAATTTTAAAATTTAAAATTTAAATTTTAGGAATTTAAATTTAAATTTAAAATTTAAAATTTAAAATTTAAAATTTAAAATTTGAAATTTAAAATTTAAATTTAAAATTTAAAATTTAAAATTTAAAATTTAAATTTAAATTTAAAATTTAAAATTTAAAATTTAAAATTTAAAATTTCAAAATTTAAATTCAAAATTTAGATTTAAAATTTAAAATTTAAAATTTAAAATTTAAACGTTAAAATTTAAAATTTAAAATTTAAAATTTAAAATTTCGAATTGGTTAGGGTTTAAGGTTGGATTTAGGGTTTAAGGTTTAGGGTTTAGGGTTTAGGGTTTAGGGTTTAGGGTTTAAAGTTTAGGGTTTAAGGTTTAGGATTTGAGTTTTAGGGATTTAGGAGTTTAGGGTTTGGAGTTTAAGGTTTAGGATTTTGAGTTTAGGGTTTAGGTTTAGGGTTTGAGGTTTTAGGGATTTAAGGAGTTTAGAGTTTAGGGTTTAGGAGTTTAGGGTTTTTAGGGTTCTAGGGTTTAGGTTGGGGGTTTAAGGTTTAAAGGTTTAGAATTTAAGAGTTTAAGGTTTAAGATTTAAAATTTGGAATTTAAGGTTTAGGAATTTAAGGAATTTCAAGGTTTAAAATTTGGATTTAAGGTTTAGAGTTTAAAATTTAAAATTTTAAATTTAAAATTTAAAATTTAGATTTAGAATTTAAAATTTAAAATTTAAGAATTTAGGTTAAGTTTAAGGTTTAGAATTTAAGGTTTAGGGATTTAGAATTTAAATTTAAAGTTTAAGATTTACGATTTAAAATTTAAAATTTAAAATTTAAAATTTAAAATTTAAAATTTAAAATTTAAATTTAAAATTTAGAATTTAAAATTTAAATTTAAAATTTAAATTTAAAATTTAAAATTTAAAATTTAAAATTTGAAATTTAAAATTTAAAATTTAAAAATTTAAATTTAAAATTTAAAATTTAAAATTTAAAATTTAAAGGAATTTAAAATTTAAAATTTAAAATTTAAAATTTAAAATTTAAAATTTAAAATTTAAAATTTAAAATTTAAAATTTAAATTTAAAATTTAAAATTTCAAATTTAAAATTTAAAATTTAAAATTTAAAATTTAAAATTTAAAATTTAAATTTAAAATTTAAAATTTAAATTTAAAATTTTAAAATTTCAATTTAAAAATTTAAAATTTAAAATTTAAATTTAAAATTTAAAATTTAAAATTTAAATTTATTTAAATTTAAAATTTAAATTTTAAATTTAAGAATTTAAAATTTAAAATTTAAAATTTAAATTTAAAATTTAAATGTTAAAATTTAAAATTTAAAATTTAAATTTAAAATTTAAAATTTAAAATTTAAATTTAAATTTAAAATTTAAAGTTTAAATTTAAAATTTAAAATTTAAATTTAAAATTTAAAATTTAAAATTTAAATGAATTTAGAATTTAAAATTTAAATTTAAATTTTAAATTTAAAATTTAAAATTTAAAATTTAAATTTGAATTTAAAATTTAAAATTTAAAATTTAAAATTTAAAATTTAAATTTAAATTTAAAATTTAAAATTAAAATTTAAAATTTAAAATTTAAAATTTAAAATTTAAAATTTAAAATTTAGAATTTAAAATTTAAAATTTAAAATTTAAAATTTAAAATTTAAAATTTAAAATTTAAAATTTAAAATTTAGGAATTTAAAATTTAAAATTTAGAAATTTAAAATTTAAAATTTAAATTTAAAATTTAAAATTTAAAATTTAAAATTTAAAAATTTAAAATTTAAAATTTAAAATTTAAAATTTAAAATTCAAAATTTAAAATTTGAAATTTAAAATTTAGAAATTGGGTAAAATTCATGAATTTAAAATTTAAAATTTAAAATTTAAAATTTAAAATTTAAAATTTAAAATTTAAAATTTAAAATTTAAAATTTAGAATTTAAAATTTAAAATTTAAAATTTGAAATTCCGATTTAAAATTTAAAATTTGGAATTTAAAATTTAAAATTCTAAAATTTAAAATTTAAAATTTAAGGTTTAAAATTTAGAGTTTAAATTTAGAATTTAAAATTTAAGGTTAGGAGATTTAAAATTTAATTTAAATTTAAAATTTAAAGTTTAAAATTTAAAATTTAAGATTTCAAATTTAAAATTTAAAATTTAAAATTTAAAATTTAAAATTTAAATTTAAAATTTAAAATTTAAAATTTAAATTATAAATTTAAAATTTAAAATTTAAAATTTAGAATTTAAAATTTAGAATTTTGGAATTTAAAATTTAAATTTAAAATTTAAAATTTAAAATTTAAAATTTAAAATTTAAAATTTAAATTTAAAATTTAAATTTAGAATTTAAAATTTAAAATTTAAAATTTAAAATTTAAAATTTAAAATTTAAAATTTAATTAAAATTTAAAATTTGAAATTTAAAATTTAAAATTTAAGATGCCAAATTTAAAGTTTAGGTTTTGAGTTTAAGGTTTAAGGTTTAGGTTTAGGGGGTTAAGGTTTAAAATTTAAAATTTAAAGGATTTAGAAATTTAAAATTTAAAATTTAAAATTTAAAATTTAAAATTTAAATTTAAAATTTAAAATTTAAAATTTGGAATTTAAAATTTAAAATTTAAAATTAAAATTTAAAATTTAAAATTTAAAATTTAAAATTTAAAATTTAAATTTAAAATTTAAAATTTAAAATTTAAATTTAAAATTTAAAATTTAAAATTTAAAATTTAAATTTAAAATTTCAAAATTTAAAATTTAAAATTTAAAATTTAAAATTTAAAATTTAAAATTTAGGACATTTAAAATTTAAAATTTTAAATTTAAGAATTTAAAATTTAAAATTTAAATTTAAAATTTGAATTTAAAATTTCTGGGTAAAATTTAAAATTTGGAATTTAAAATTTAAAATTTAAATTTAAAATTTAAAATTTAAAATTTAAAATTTAAAATTTAAAATTTAAAATTTAAAATTTAAATTTTAGAAATTTAAAATTTAAAATTAAAATTTAAAATTTAAAATTTAAATTTAAAATTTGAAATTTAAATTTAAAATTTAAAATTTAAAATTTAAAATTTAAAAATTTCCAAAGTTTAATTAAAATTTAAAATTTAAATTTAAAATTTAAAATTTAAAATTTAAAATTAAAATTTAAAATTTAAAATTTAAAATTTAAAATTTAAAATTTAAAATTTAAATTTAAAATTTAAAATTTAAAATTTAAAATTTAAATTTAAAATTTAAAATTTAAATTTTAAATTTAAAATTTAAAATTTAAATTTAAATTTAAAATTTAAAATTTAAAATTTAAAATTTAAATTTAAAATTTAAAATTTAAAATTTAAAATTTAAAATTTAAAATTTAAAATTTAAAATTTAAAATTTAAAATTTAAAATTTAAAATTTAAAATTTAAATTTAAAATTTAAAATTTAAAATTTAAATTTAAAATTTAAATTTAAAATTTAAAATTTAAAATTTAAAATTTAAAATTTAAAATTTAAAATTTAAAATTTAAAATTTAAAATTTAAAATTTAAAATTTAAAATTTAAAATTTAAAATTTAAAATTAAAATTTAAAATTTAAATTTTAAAATTTAAATTTAAAATTTAAATTAAAATTTAAAATTTAAAATTTAAAATTTAAAATTTAAAATTTAAAATTTAAAATTTAAAATTTAAAATTTAAAATTTAAAATTTAAAATTTAAATTTAAAATTTAAAATTTAAAATTTAAAATTTAAATTTAAAATTTAAAATTTAAAATTTAAAATTTAAAATTTAAAATTTAAATTTAAAATTTAAAATTTAAAATTTAAAATTTAAATTTAAAATTTAAATTTAAAATTTAAAATTTAAAATTTAAAATTTAAAATTTAAAATTTAAAATTTAAAATTTAAAATTTAAAATTTAAAATTTAAAATTTAAATTTAAAATTTAAAATTTAAATTTAAATTTAAAATTTAAAATTTAAAATTTAAAATTTAAAATTTAAAATTTAAAATTTAAAATTTAAAATTTAAATTTAAAATTTAAAATTTAAAATTTAAAATTTAAAATTTAAAATTTAAAATTTAAAATTTAAAATTTAAAATTTAAATTTAAAATTTAAAATTTAAAATTTAAAATTTAAAATTTAAATTTAAAATTTAAAATTTAAAATTTAAAATTTAAAATTTAAAATTTAAAATTTAAAATTTAAAATTTAAAATTTAAAATTTAAAATTTAAAATTTAAAATTTAAAATTTAAAATTTAAAATTTAAAATTTAAATTTATTTAAAATTTAAAATTTAAATTTAAAATTTAAAATTTAAAATTTAAAATTTAAAATTTAAAATTTAAATTTAAAATTTAAAATTTAAAATTTAAAATTTAAATTTAAAATTTAAAATTTAAAATTTAAAATTTAAAATTTAAATTTAAAATTTAAAATTTAAAATTTAAAATTTAAAATTTAAAATTTAAATTTAAAATTTAAAATTTAAAATTTAAAATTTAAAATTTAAAATTTAAAATTTAAAATTTAAAATTTAAAATTAAAATTTAAAATTTAAAATTTAAAATTTAAAATTTAAAATTTAAATTTAAAATTTAAAATTTAAATTTAAAATTTAAAATTAAAATTTAAAATTTAAAATTTAAAATTTAAAATTTAAAATTTAAAATTTAAAATTTAAAATTTAAAATTTAAAATTAAAATTTAAAATTTAAAATTTAAAATTTAAATTTAAAATTTAAAATTTAAAATTTAAAATTTAAAATTTAAAATTTAAAATTTAAAATTTAAAATTTAAAATTTAAAATTTAAAATTTAAAATTTAAAATTTAAAATTTAAAATTTAAAATTTAAAATTTAAAATTTAAAATTTAAAATTTAAAATTTAAAATTTAAAATTTAAATTTAAAATTTAAAATTTAAAATTTAAATTTAAATTTAAAATTTAAAATTTAAAATTTAAAATTTAAAATTTAAAATTTAAATTTAAAATTTAAAATTTAAAATTTAAAATTTAAATTTAAAATTTAAAATTTAAAATTTAAAATTTAAAATTTAAAATTTAAAATTTAAAATTTAAAATTTAAAATTTAAAATTTAAAATTTAAAATTTAAAATTTAAAATTTAAAATTTAAAATTTAAAATTTAAAATTAAAATTTAAAATTTAAAATTTAAAATTTAAAATTTAAATTTAAAATTTAAAATTTAAAATTTAAAATTTAAAATTAAAATTTAAAATTTAAAATTTAAAATTTAAAATTTAAAATTTAAAATTTAAATTTAAAATTTAAAATTTAAAATTAAAATTTAAAATTTAAAATTTAAAATTTAAAATTTAAATTTAAAATTAAAATTAAAATTTAAATTTAAAATTTAAAATTAAAATTTAAAATTTAAAATTTAAAATTTAAAATTTAAAATTTAAAATTTAAAATTTAAATTTAAAATTTAAAATTTAAAATTTAAAATTTAAAATTTAAAATTTAAAATTTAAATTTAAAATTTAAAATTTAAAATTTAAAATTTAAAATTTAAAATTTAAAATTTAAAATTTAAAATTTAAAATTTAAATTTAAAATTTAAAATTTAAAATTTAAAATTTAAAATTTAAAATTTAAATTTAAAATTTAAAATTTAAAATTTAAAATTTAAAATTTAAAATTTAAAATTTAAATTTAAAATTTAAAATTTAAAATTTAAAATTTAAAATTTAAAATTTAAAATTTAAATTTAAATTTAAAATTTAAAATTTAAAATTTAAAATTTAAAATTTAAAATTTAAAATTAAAATTTAAAATTTAAAATTTAAAATTTAAAATTTAAAATTTAAAATTTAAAATTTAAAATTTAAAATTTAAAATTAAAATTTAAAATTTAAATTTAAAATTTAAAATTTAAAATTTAAAATTTAAAATTTAAAATTTAAAATTTAAAATTTAAAATTTAAAATTTAAAATTTAAAATTTAAATTTAAAATTTAAAATTTAAAATTTAAAATTTAAAATTTAAAATTTAAAATTTAAAATTTAAAATTTAAAATTTAAAATTTAAAATTTAAAATTTAAATTTAAAATTTAAAATTTAAAATTTAAAATTTAAAATTTAAAATTTAAAATTTAAATTTAAAATTTAAAATTTAAAATTTAAAATTTAAAATTTAAAATTTAAAATTTAAAATTTAAAATTTAAAATTTAAAATTTAAAATTTAAAATTTAAAATTTAAAATTTAAATTTAAAATTTAAATTTAAAATTTAAATTTAAAATTTAAAATTTAAATTTAAAATTTAAAATTTAAAATTTAAAATTTAAAATTTTTAAATTTAAAATTTAAAATTTAAAATTTAAAATTTAAAATTTAAAATTTAAAATTTAAAATTTAAAATTTAAAATTTAAATTTAATTTAAAATTTAAAATTTAAATTTAAAATTTAAATTTTAAATTTAAAATTTAAATTTAAATTTAAAATTTAAAATTTAAATTTAAAATTTAAAATTTAAAATTTAAAATTTAAATTTAAAATTTAAAATTTAAAATTTAAAATTTAAAATTTAAAATTTAAAATTTAAAATTTAAAATTTAAATTTAAAATTTAAAATTTAAAATTTAAATTTAAATTTAAAATTTAAAATTTAAAATTTAAATTTAAAATTTAAATTTAAATTTAAAATTTAAAATTTAAAATTTAAAATTTAAAATTTAAATTTAAAATTTAAAATTTAAAATTTAAAATTTAAATTTAAAATTTAAAATTTAAAATTTAAAATTTAAAATTTAAAATTTAAAATTTAAATTTAAAATTTAAAATTTAAAATTTAAAATTTAAAATTTAAAATTTAAAATTTAAAATTTAAAATTTAAATTTAAAATTTAAAATTTAAAATTTAAAATTTAAAATTTAAAATTTAAAATTTAAAATTTAAAATTTAAAATTTAAAATTTAAAATTTAAAATTTAAAATTTAAAATTTAAAATTTAAAATTTAAAATTAAAATTTAAAATTTAAAATTTAAAATTTAAAATTTAAAATTTAAAATTTAAAATTTAAAATTTAAAATTTAAAATTTAAAATTTAAAATTTAAAATTTAAAATTTAAAATTTAAAATTTAAAATTTAAAATTTAAAATTTAAATTTAAAATTTAAAATTTAAAATTTAAAATTTAAAATTTAAATTTAAAATTTAAAATTTAAAATTTAAAATTTAAAATTTAAAATTTAAAATTTAAAATTTAAAATTTAAAATTTAAAATTTAAAATTTAAAATTTAAAATTTAAAATTTAAAATTTAAAATTTAAAATTTAAAATTTAAAATTTAAAATTTAAAATTTAAATTTAAAATTTAAAATTTAAAATTTAAAATTTAAAATTTAAAATTTAAAATTTAAAATTTAAAATTTAAAATTTAAAATTTAAAATTTAAAATTTAAAATTTAAAATTTAAAATTTAAAATTTAAAATTTAAAATTTAAAATTTAAAATTTAAAATTTAAAATTTAAAATTTAAAATTTAAAATTTAAAATTTAAAATTTAAATTTAAAATTTAAAATTTAAAATTTAAAATTTAAATTTAAAATTTAAAATTTAAAATTTAAAATTTAAAATTTAAAATTTAAAATTTAAAATTTAAAATTTAAAATTTAAAATTTAAAATTTAAAATTTAAATTTAAAATTTAAAATTTAAAATTTAAAATTTAAAATTTAATTTAAAATTTAAAATTTAAAATTTAAAATTTAAAATTTAAAATTTAAAATTTAAAATTTAAAATTTAAAATTTAAAATTTAAAATTTAAAATTTAAAATTTAAAATTTAAAATTTAAAATTTAAAATTTAAAATTTAAAATTTAAAATTTAAATTTAAAATTTAAAATTTAAAATTTAAAATTTAAAATTTAAAATTTAAAATTTAAAATTTAAAATTTAAAATTTAAAATTTAAAATTTAAAATTTAAATTTAAATTTAAAATTTAAAATTTAAAATTTAAAATTTAAAATTTAAAATTTAAAATTTAAAATTTAAAATTTAAAATTTAAAATTTAAAATTTAAAATTTAAAATTTAAAATTTAAAATTTAAAATTTAAAATTTAAAATTTAAAATTTAAAATTTAAAATTTAAAATTTAAAATTTAAAATTTAAAATTTAAAATTTAAAATTTAAAATTTAAAATTTAAAATTTAAATTTAAAATTTAAAATTTAAAATTTAAAATTTAAAATTTAAAATTTAAAATTTAAAATTTAAAATTTAAAATTTAAATTTAAAATTTAAAATTTAAAATTTAAAATTTAAAATTTAAAATTTAAAATTTAAAATTTAAAATTTAAAATTTAAAATTTAAAATTTAAAATTTAAAATTTAAATTTAAAATTTAAAATTTAAAATTTAAAATTTAAAATTTAAAATTTAAAATTTAAAATTTAAATTTAAAATTTAAAATTTAAAATTTAAAATTTAAAATTTAAAATTTAAAATTTAAAATTTAAAATTTAAAATTTAAAATTTAAAATTTAAATTTAAAATTTAAAATTTAAAATTTAAAATTTAAAATTTAAAATTTAAAATTTAAAATTTAAAATTTAAAATTTAAAATTTAAAATTTAAAATTTAAAATTTAAAATTTAAAATTTAAATTTAAAATTTAAATTTAAAATTTAAAATTTAAAATTTAAAATTTAAAATTTAAAATTTAAAATTTAAAATTTAAAATTTAAAATTTAAAATTTAAAATTTAAAATTTAAAATTTAAAATTTAAAATTTAAAATTTAAAATTTAAAATTTAAAATTTAAAATTTAAAATTTAAAATTTAAAATTTAAAATTTAAAATTTAAAATTTAAAATTTAAAATTTAAAATTTAAAATTTAAAATTTAAATTTAAAATTTAAAATTTAAAATTTAAAATTTAAATTTTAAAATTTAAAATTTAAAATTTAAATTTAAAATTTAAAATTTAAATTTAAAATTTAAAATTTAAAATTTAAATTTAAAATTTAAAATTTAAAATTTAAAATTTAAAATTTAAAATTTAAAATTTAAAATTTAAAATTTAAAATTTAAATTTAAAATTTAAAATTTAAAATTTAAAATTTAAAATTTAAAATTTAAAATTTAAATTTAAATTTAAAATTTAAAATTTAAAATTTAAAATTTAAAATTTAAAATTTAAAATTTAAAATTTAAAATTTAAAATTTAAAATTTAAAATTTAAATTTAAAATTTAAATTTAAAATTTAAATTTAAAATTTAAAATTTAAAATTTAAAATTTAAAATTTAAAATTTAAAATTTAAATTTAAATTTAAAATTTAAATTTAAAATTTAAAATTTAAAATTTAAAATTTAAAATTTAAAATTTAAAATTTAAAATTTAAAATTTAAAATTTAAAATTTAAATTTAAAATTTAAAATTTAAAATTTAAAATTTAAAATTTAAAATTTAAAATTTAAAATTTAAAATTTAAAATTTAAAATTTAAAATTTAAAATTTAAAATTTAAAATTTAAATTTAAAATTTAAAATTTAAAATTTAAAATTTAAAATTTAAAATTTAAAATTTAAAATTTAAAATTTAAAATTTAAAATTTAAAATTTAAAATTTAAAATTTAAAATTTAAAATTTAAAATTTAAAATTTAAAATTTAAAATTTAAAATTTAAAATTTAAAATTTAAAATTTAAAATTTAAAATTTAAAATTTAAAATTTAAAATTTAAAATTTAAAATTTAAAATTTAAAATTTAAAATTTAAATTTAAAATTAAAATTTAAAATTTAAAATTTAAATTTAAAATTTAAAATTTAAAATTTAAAATTTAAAATTTAAAATTTAAAATTTAAAATTAAAATTTAAAATTTAAAATTTAAAATTTAAAATTTAAAATTTAAAATTTAAAATTTAAAATTTAAAATTTAAAATTTAAAATTTAAAATTTAAAATTTAAAATTTAAAATTTAAAATTTAAAATTTAAAATTTAAAATTTAAAATTTAAAATTTAAATTTAAAATTTAAATTTAAAATTTAAAATTTAAAATTTAAAATTTAAATTTAAAATTTAAAATTTAAAATTTAAAATTTAAAATTTAAAATTTAAAATTTAAAATTTAAAATTTAAATTTAAAATTTAAAATTTAAAATTTAAAATTTAAAATTTAAAATTTAAAATTTAAAATTTAAAATTTAAAATTTAAAATTTAAAATTTAAATTTAAAATTTAAAATTTAAATTTAAAATTTAAAATTTAAAATTTAAAATTTAAAATTTAAAATTTAAAATTTAAAATTTAAAATTTAAAATTTAAAATTTAAAATTTAAAATTTAAATTTAAAATTTAAAATTTAAAATTTAAAATTTAAAATTTAAAATTTAAATTTAAATTTAAAATTTAAAATTTAAAATTTAAAATTTAAAATTTAAAATTTAAAATTTAAAATTTAAAATTTAAAATTTAAAATTTAAAATTTAAAATTTAAAATTTAAAATTTAAAATTTAAAATTTAAAATTTAAAATTTAAAATTTAAAATTTAAAATTTAAAATTTAAAATTTAAAATTTAAAATTTAAAATTTAAAATTTAAAATTTAAAATTTAAAATTTAAAATTTAAAATTTAAAATTTAAAATTTAAAATTTAAAATTTAAAATTTAAAATTTAAAATTTAAAATTTAAAATTTAAAATTTAAAATTTAAAATTTAAAATTTAAAATTTAAAATTTAAAATTTAAAATTAAAATTTAAAATTTAAAATTTAAAATTTAAAATTTAAATTTAAAATTTAAAATTTAAAATTTAAATTTAAATTTAAAATTTAAAATTTAAAATTTAAATTTAAAATTTAAAATTTAAATTTAAAATTTAAAATTTAAAATTTAAAATTTAAAATTTAAAATTTAAAATTTAAATTTAAAATTTAAAATTTAAAATTTAAAATTTAAAATTTAAAATTTAAAATTTAAATTTAAAATTTAAAATTTAAAATTTAAAATTTAAATTTAAAATTTAAAATTTAAAATTTAAAATTTAAATTTAAAATTTAAAATTTAAATTTAAAATTTAAAATTTAAAATTTAAAATTTAAATTTAAATTTAAAATTTATTAAAATTTAAAATTTAAATTTAAAATTTAAAAATTTAAAATTTAAAATTTAAAAATTTAAAATTCAAAATTTAAAATTAAAATTTAAAATTTAAAATTTAAAATTTAAAATTTAGAATTTAAAATTTAAAATTTAAAATTAAAATTTAAAATTTAAAATTTAAATTTCAAAGTTAAAATTTAGATTTAAAATTTAAAATTTAAAATTTAAGATTTAAATTTAAAATTTAAAATTTAAATTTAAAATTTAAAATTTAAAATTTAAAATTAAGGGCCAAAATTTAAAATTTAAAATTTAAAATTTAAAATTTAAAATTTAAGGAATTTAAAATTTAAGATTTAAAATTTAAAATTTAGGGAATTTAAAATTTAAAATTTAAAATTTAAAATTTAAAATTTAAATTTAAATTTAAAATTTATTTAAATTTAGGGAAATTTAAAATTTAAAATTTAAAATTTAAAATTTAAATTTAAAATTTAAAATTTAAAATTTAAAATTTAAAATTTAAAATTTAAAATTTAAAATTTAAAATTTAAAATTTAAAATTTAAATTTAAAATTTAAAATTTAAATTTAAAATTTAAAATTTAAAATTTAAAATTTAAAATTTAAAATTTAAAATTTAAAATTTAAAATTTAAAATTTAAAATTTAAAATTTAAATTTAAAATTTAAAATTTAAAATTTAAATTTAAAATTTAAAATTTAAAATTTAAATTTAAAATTTAAATTTTAAAATTTAAAATTTAAAATTTAAAATTTAAAATTTAAAATTTAAATTTAAATTTAAAATTTAAAATTTAAAATTTAAAATTTAAAATTTAAAATTTAAATTTAAAATTTAAAATTTAAAATTTAAAATTTAAAATTTAAAATTTAAATTTAAAATTTAAAATTTTTAAATTTAAAATTTAAAATTTAAAATTTAAAATTTAAAATTTAAAATTTAAAATTTAAAATTTAAATTTAAAATTTAAATTTAGAATTTAAAATTTAAAATTTAAAATTTAAATTTAAATTTAAAATTTAAAATTTAAAATTTAAAATTTAAAATTTAAAATTTAAAATTTAAAATTTAAAATTTAAAATTTAAAATTTAAAATTTAAATTTTAAAATTTAAAATTTAAAATTTAAAATTTAAAATTTAAAATTTAAAATTTAAAATTTAAAATTTAAAATTTAAAATTTAAAATTTAAATTTAAAATTTAAATTTAAAATTTAAAATTTAAAATTTAAAATTTAAAATTTAAAATTTAAAATTTAAAATTTAAAATTTAAAATTTAAAATTTAAAATTTAAAATTTAAAATTTAAAATTTAAAATTTAAAATTTAAAATTTAAAATTTAAAATTTAAAATTTAAAATTTAAAATTTAAAATTTAAAATTTAAAATTTAAAATTTAAAATTTAAAATTTAAAATTTAAAATTTAAAATTTAAAATTTAAAATTTAAAATTTAAAATTTAAAATTTAAAATTTAAAATTTAAATTTAAAATTTAAAATTTAAAATTTAAAATTTAAAATTTAAAATTTAAAATTTTAAATTTAAAATTTAAAATTTAAAATTTAAAATTTAAAATTTAAAATTTAATAATTTAAAATTTAAAATTTAAAATTTAAAATTTAAAATTTAAAATTAAAATTTTAAATTTAAAATTTAAAATTTAAAATTTAAAATTTAAAATTTAAAATTTAGAAATTTAAAATTTAAAATTTAAAATTTAAAGTTTAAAATTTAAAATTTAAAGTTAAAATTTAAAATTTAAAATTTAAAATTTAAAATTTAAATTTAAAATTTAAAATTTAAAATTTAAAATTTAAAATTTAAAATTTAAAATTTAAATTTAAAATTTAAATTTAAAATTTAAAATTTAAAATTTAAAATTTAAAATTTAAAATTAAAATTTAAAATTTAAAATTTAAAATTTAAAATTTAAAATTTAAAATTTAAAATTTAAAATTTAAAATTTTAAATTTAAATTTAAAATTTAAAATTTAAAATTTAAAATTTAAAATTTAAAATTTAAATTTAAAATTTAAAATTTAAAATTTAAAATTTAAAATTTAAAATTTAAAATTTAAATTTAAAATTTAAAATTTAAAATTTAAAATTTAAAATTTAAAATTTAAAATTTAAATTTAAAATTTAAAATTTAAAATTTAAAATTTAAAATTTAAAATTTAAAATTTAAAATTTAAAATTTAAAATTTAAAATTTAAAATTTAAAATTTAAAATTTAAAATTTAAAATTTAAAATTTAAAATTTAAAATTTAAAATTTAAAATTTAAAATTTAAAATTTAAAATTTAAAATTTAAAATTTAAAATTTAAAATTTAAAATTTAAAATTTAAAATTTAAAATTTAAAATTTAAAATTTAAAATTTAAAATTTAAAATTTAAAATTTAAAATTTAAAATTTAAAATTTAAAATTTAAAATTTAAAATTTAAAATTTAAAATTTAAAATTTAAAATTTAAAATTTAAAATTTAAAATTTAAAATTTAAAATTTAAAATTTAAAATTTAAAATTTAAAATTTAAATTTAAAATTTAAAATTTAAAATTTAAAATTTAAAATTTAAAATTTAAAATTTAAAATTTAAATTTAAAATTTAAAATTTAAAATTTAAAATTTAAAATTTAAAATTTAAATTTAAAATTTAAAATTTAAAATTTAAAATTTAAAATTTAAAATTTAAATTTAAAATTTAAAATTTAAAATTTAAAATTTAAAATTTAAAATTTAAAATTTAAAATTTAAAATTTAAAATTTAAAATTTAAAATTTAAAATTTAAAATTTAAAATTTAAAATTTAAAATTTAAATTTAAAATTTAAAATTTAAATTAAAATTTAAAATTTAAAATTTAAAATTTAAAATTTAAAATTTAAAATTTAAAATTTAAAATTTAAAATTTAAAATTTAAAATTTAAAATTTAAAATTTAAAATTTAAAATTTAAAATTTAAATTTAAAATTTAAAATTTAAAATTTAAAATTTAAAATTTAAAATTTAAAATTTAAATTTAAATTTAAAATTTAAAATTTAAAATTTAAAATTTAAAATTTAAAATTTAAAATTTAAAATTTAAAATTTAAAATTTAAAATTTAAAATTTAAAATTTAAAATTTAAAATTTAAAATTTAAAATTTAAAATTTAAAATTTAAAATTTAAAATTTAAAATTTAAAATTTAAAATTTAAAATTTAAATTTAAAATTTAAAATTTAAAATTTAAAATTTAAAATTTAAAATTTAAAATTTAAAATTTAAAATTTAAAATTTAAAATTTAAAATTTAAAATTTAAAATTTAAAATTTAAAATTTAAAATTTAAAATTTAAAATTTAAATTTAAAATTAAATTTAAAATTTAAAATTTAAAATTTAAAATTTAAAATTTAAAATTTAAAATTTAAAATTTAAAATTAAAATTTAAAATTTAAATTTAAAATTTAAAATTTAAAATTTAAAATTAAAATTTAAAATTTAAGAATTTAAAATTTAAAATTTAAAATTTAAAATTTAAATTTAAAATTTAAAATTTAAAATTTAAAATTTAAAATTTAAAATTTAAAATTTAAAATTTAAAATTTAAATTTAAAATTTAAAATTTAAAATTTAAAATTTAAAATTTAAAATTTAAAATTTAAAATTTAAAATTTAAAATTTAAAATTTAAAATTTAAAATTTAAAATTTAAAATTTAAAATTTAAAATTTAAAATTTAAATTTAAAATTTAAAATTTAAAATTTAAAATTTAAAATTTAAAATTTAAAATTTAAAATTTAAAATTTAAAATTTAAAATTTAAAATTTAAAATTTAAAATTTAAAATTTAAAATTTAAATTTAAAATTTAAAATTTAAAATTTAAAATTTAAAATTTAAAATTTAAAATTTAAATTTAAAATTTAAATTTAAAATTTAAAATTTAAAATTTAAAATTTAAAATTTAAAATTTAAAATTTAAAATTTAAAATTTAAAATTTAAAATTTAAAATTTAAAATTTAAATTTAAAATTTAAAATTTAAAATTTAAAATTTAAAATTTAAAATTTAAAATTTAAAATTTAAAATTTAAAATTTAAAATTTAAAATTTAAAATTTAAAATTTAAAATTTAAAATTTAAAATTTAAAATTTAAAATTTAAAATTTAAAATTTAAAATTTAAAATTTAAAATTTAAAATTTAAAATTTAAATTTAAAATTTAAAATTTAAAATTTAAAATTTAAAATTTAAAATTTAAAATTTAAAATTTAAAATTTAAAATTTAAAATTTAAAATTTAAAATTTAAAATTTAAAATTTAAAATTTAAAATTTAAAATTTAAAATTTAAAATTTAAATTTAAAATTTAAAATTTAAAATTTAAAATTTAAAATTTAAATTTAAAATTTAAAATTTAAAATTTAAAATTTAAAATTTAAAATTTAAAATTTAAAATTTAAAATTTAGGTTTAAAATTTAAAATTTAAAATTTAAAATTTAGATTTAAATTTAAAATTTAAAATTTAAAATTTAAAATTTAAAATTTAAAATTTAAAATTTAAAATTTAAAATTTAAAATTTAAAATTTAAAATTTAAAATTTAAAATTTAAAATTTAAAATTTAAAATTTAAAATTTAAATTTAAAATTTAAAATTTAAGTTTAAAATTTAAAATTTAAAATTTAAAATTTAAAATTTAAAATTTAAAATTTAAAATTTAAAATTTAAATTTAAAATTTAAAATTTAAAATTTAAAATTTAAAATTTAAAATTTAAAATTTAAAATTTAAAATTTAAAATTTAAAATTTAAAATTTAAAATTTAAAATTTAAAATTTAAAATTTAAAATTTAAAATTTAAAATTTAAAATTTAAAATTTAAAATTTAAAATTTAAAATTTAAAATTTAAAATTTAAAATTTAAAATTTAAAATTTAAAAATTTTAAAATTTAAAATTTAAAAAAATTTAAAATTTAAAATTTAAAATTTAAAATTTAAAATTTAAAATTTAAAATTTAAAATTTAAAATTTAAGTTTAAAATTTAAAATTTAAAATTTAAAATTTAAAATTTAAAATTTAAAATTTAAATTTAAATTTAAATTTAAAATTTAAAATTTAAAATTTAAAATTTAAAATTTAAAATTTAAAATTTAAAATTTAAAATTTAAAATTTAAAATTTAAAATTTAAAATTTAAAATTTAAAATTTAAAATTTAAAATTTAAAATTTAAAATTTAAGAATTTAAAATTTAAAATTTAAATTAAAATTTAAATTAAAATTTAAAATTTAAAATTTAAAATTAAATTTAAAATTTAAAATTTAAAATTTAAAATTTAAAATTTAAATTTAAATTTAAAATTTAAAATTTAAAATTTAAAATTTAAAATTTGGTTTAAATTTAAAATTTAAAATTTAAAATTTAAAATTTAAAATTTAAAATTTAAAATTTAATTTAAAATTTAAATTTAAAATTTAAAATTTAAAATTTAAAATTTAAAATTTAAAATTTAAAATTTAGGATTTTAAAATTTAAAATTTAAAATTTAAAATTAAAATTTAAAATTTAAAATTAAGGTTAAAATTTAGGAATTTATTTAAAATTTAAATTTAAATTTATTTAAGTTTAGGTTAAATTTTAAAATTTAAATTTAAAATTTAGTTAAATTTAAAATTAAATTTAAATTAAATTTAAAATTTAAAGTTAAATTTAAAATTTTAAAATTTAGGAATTTAAAATTTAAAATTTAAAATTTAAAATTTAAATTTAGGGTTTAGGAATTTAAAAATTTAAAATTTAAAATTTAAATTTAAGATTTAGGTTTAAATTTAAGATTTAAAATTTAGGATTTAAAATTTAAAATTTAGATTTAAATTTAAATTTAAAATTTAGGAATTTAAAATTTAAAATTTAAAATTTAAAATTTAAAATTTAAAATTTAAAATTTAAAATTTAAAATTTAAAATTTAAAATTTAAAATTTAAAATTAAATTTAAAATTTAAAATTTAAAATTTAAAATTTAAATTTAAATTTAAAATTTAAAATTTAAAATTTAAAATTTAAAATTTAAAATTTAAAATTTAAAATTTAAATTAAAATTTAAAATTTAAAATTTAAAATTTAAAATTTAAAATTTAAAATTTAAAATTTAAAATTTAAAATTTAAAATTTAAAATTTAAAATTTAAAATTTAAAATTTAAAATTTAAAATTTAAAATTTAAAATTTAAAATTTAAATTTAAAATTTAAAATTTAAAATTTAAATTTAAAATTTAAAATTTAAAATTTAAAATTTAAATTTAAAATTTAAAATTTAAAATTTAAAATTTAAAAATTTAAAATTTAAAATTTAGGAAATTTAAAATTTAAATTAAAATTTAAAATTTAAAATTTAAAATTTAAAATTTAAAATTTAAAATTTAAAATTTAAAATTAAAATTTAAAATTTAAAATTTAAAAATTTAAAATTTAAAATTTAAAATTTAAAATTTAAATTTAAAATTTAAAATTTAAAATTTAAAATTTAAAATTTAAAATTTAAAATTTAAATTTAAAATTTAAAATTTAAAATTTAAAATTTAAAATTTAAAATTTAAATTTAAAATTTAAAATTTAAAATTTTAAAATTTAAAATTTAAAATTTAAATTTAAAATTTAAAATTTAAAATTTAAAATTTAAAATTTAAATTTTAAAATTTAAATTTTAAAATTTAAAATTTAAAATTTAAAATTTAAAAATTTAAAATTTAAAATTTAAAATTTAAAATTTAAAATTTAAAATTTAAAATTTAAAATTTAAAATTTAAAATTTAAAATTTAAAATTTAAAATTTAAAATTTAAAATTTAAAATTTAAATTTAAAATTTAAAATTTAAAATTTAAAATTTAAAATTTAAAATTTAAAATTTAAAATTTAAAATTTAAAATTAAATTTAAAATTTAAAATTTAAAATTTAAAATTTAAAATTTAAAATTTAAAATTTAAATTTAAAATTTAAAATTTAAAATTTAAAATTTAAATTTAAAATTTAAAATTTAAAATTTAAAATTTAAAATTTAAAATTTAAAATTTAAAATTTAAAATTTAAAATTTAAAATTTAAATTTAAAATTTAAAATTTAAAATTTAAAATTTAAAATTTAAAATTTAAAATTTAAAATTTAAAATTTAAAATTTAAATTTAAAATTTAAAATTTAAAATTTAAAATTTAAAATTTAAAATTTAAAATTTAAAATTTAAAATTTAAAATTTAAATTTAGGAATTTAAAATTTAAAATTTAAAATTTAAAATTTAAATTTAAAATTTAAAATTTAAAATTTAAAATTTAAAATTTAAAATTTAAAATTTAAAATTTAAAATTTAAATTTTAAAATTTAAAATTTAAAATTTAAAATTTAAAATTTAAAATTTAAAATTTAAAATTTAAAATTTAAAATTTAAAATTTAAAATTTAAATTTAAAATTTAAAATTTAAAATTTAAAATTTAAAATTTAAAATTAAAATTTAAAATTTAAAATTTAAAATTTAAAATTTAAAATTTAAAATTTAAAATTTAAAATTTAAAATTTAAAATTTAAAATTTAAAATTTAAAATTTAAATTTAAAATTAAAATTTAAAATTTAAAATTTAAGGGAAATTTAAAATTTAAAATTTAAAATTTAAAATTTAAAATTTAAAATTTAAAATTAAAATTTAAAATTTAAATTTAAAATTTAAATTTAAAATTTAAAATTTAAAATTTAAAATTTAAAATTTAAAATTTAAAATTTAAAATTTAAATTTAAAATTTAAATTTAAAATTTAAATTTAAAATTTAAAATTTAAAATTTAAAATTTAAAATTTAAAATTTAAAATTTAAATTTAAAATTTAAAATTTAAATTTAAAATTTAAAATTTAAAATTTAAAATTTAAAATTTAAAATTAAATTTAAAATTTAAAATTTAAAATTTAAAATTTAAAATTTAAAATTTAATTTAAAATTTAAAATTTAAAATTTAAAATTAAATTTAAAATTTAAAATTTAAAATTTAAAATTTAAAATTTAAAATTTAAATTAAATTTAAAATTTAAAATTTAAAATTTAAAATTTAAAATTTAAATTTAAAATTTAAAATTTAAAATTTAAAATTTAAAATTTAAAATTTAAAATTTAAAATTTAAAATTTAAAATTTAAAATTTAAAATTTAAAATTTAAATTTAAAATTTAAATTTAAAATTTAAAATTTAAAATTTAAATTTAAAATTTAAAATTTAAAATTTAAAATTTAAAATTTAAAATTTAAAATTTAAAATTTAAAATTTAAAATTTAAAATTTAAATTTAAATTTAAAATTTAAAATTTAAAATTTAAATTTAAAATTTAAAATTTAAAATTTAAAATTTAAAATTTAAAATTTAAAATTTAAAATTTAAAATTAAATTAAAATTTAAATTTAAATTTAAAATTTAAAATTTAAAATTTAAAATTTAAAATTTAAAATTTAAAATTTAAAATTTAAAATTTAAAATTTAAAATTTAAAATTAAATTTAAATTTAAAATTTAGGAAATTTAAATTTAAAATTTAAAATTTAAAGTTTAAAATTTAAAATTTAAAATTTAAAATTTAAAATTTAAAATTTAAAATTTAAATTTAAAATTTAAAATTTAAAATTTAAAATTTAAAATTTAAAATTTAAAATTTAAAATTAAAATTTAAAATTTAAAATTTAGAAATTTAAAATTTAAAATTTAAAATTTAAAATTTAAAATTAAAATTTAAAATTTAGGTTAAAATTTAAAATTTAAAATTTAAAATTTAAATTTTAAAATTTAAAATTTAAAATTTAAAATTTAAAATTTAAAATTTAAAATTTAAAATTTAAATTTTAAAATTTAAAATTTAAAATTTAAATTAAAATTTAAAATTTAAATTTAAAATTTAAAATTTAAAATTTAAAATTTAAAATTTAAAATTTAAAATTTAAAATTTAAGGTTTAAATTTAGAAATTTAGGGTTTAGGGTTTAGGGTTTAGGAATTTAAGGTTAAAATGGGTTGGGGTTTAGGGTTTAGGGTTTAAGATTTAGGATTTAAAATTTAGGGTTTAAGTTTAGGGTTTAGATTTAAGGTTTAGGTTTAGGTTAGGGGTTTGGGTTTAGGATTTAAGATTTAGGTGGGTTTAGGGTTTAGAATTTAAGATTTAGGGTTAAAATTTTAGAGTTTGGGTTTAGGATTTGTGGTTTAGGATTTAGGATTTAGGTTTAGGGTTTAAGTTTAAAATTTAGGGTTGGGGTTTAAGATTTAAGGTTTAGGGTTTAGGTTTAAGGTTAGGTTTAAAAGTTTAGGTTGGGTTTAAGTTTAGGGTTTAGGGTTAAGGTTTAGGGTTTAGGTTTAGGGGTTTAGGGTTTAGTTTAAGTTTAAGGTTTAGGGTTTAAGGTTTAGGGTTTAGGGTTTAGAATTTAGGATTTAAAATTTAAAATTTAAATTTAAAATTTAAAATTTAAATTTAAAATTTAAAATTTAAAATTTAAAATTTAAAATTTAAAATTTAAAATTTAAAATTTAAAATTTAAAATTTAAAATTTAAAATTTAAAATTTAAAATTAAATTTAAAATTTAAAATTTAAAATTTAAAATTTAAAATTTAAAATTTAAAATTTAAATTTTAAAATTTAAAATTTAAAATTTAAAATTTAAAATTTAAAATTTAAAATTTAAAATTTAAAAATTTAAAATTTAAAATTTAAAATTTAAAATTTAAAATTTAAAATTTAAAATTTAAAATTTAAAATTTAAAATTTAAATTTAAAATTTAAAATTTAAAATTTAAAATTTAAAATTTAAAATTTAAAATTTAAAATTTAAAATTTAAAATTTAAAATTTAAAAATTTAAAATTTAAAATTTAAAATTTAAAATTTAAAATTTAAAATTTAAAATTTAAAATTTAAATTTAAAATTTAAAATTTAAAATTTAAAATTTAAAATTTAAAATTTAAATTTAAAATTTAAAATTTAAAATTTAAAATTTAAAATTTAAATTTAAAATTTAAAATTTAAAATTTAAAATTTAAAATTTAAATTTAAAATTTAAAATTTAAAATTTAAAATTTAAAATTTAAAATTTAAAAATTTAAATTTAAAATTTAAAATTTAAAATTTAAAATTTAAAATTTAAAATTTAAAATT
This sequence comes from Dillenia turbinata, assembly GCA_037126225.1. NCBI lineage: Eukaryota > Viridiplantae > Streptophyta > Magnoliopsida > Dilleniales > Dilleniaceae > Dillenia > Dillenia turbinata. The sequence continues at coordinate 14,582,291 of JBAMMX010000026.1, read as the reverse complement.
TAAATTTAAAATTTAAAATTTAAAATTTAAAATTTAAAATTTAAAATTTAAAATTTAAAATTTAAAATTTAAAATTTAAAATTTAAAATTTAAAATTTAAAATTTAAATTTAAATTTAAAATTTAAAATTTAAAATTAAAATTAAAATTTAAAATTTAAAATTTAAAATTTAAAATTTAAAATTTAAAATTTAAAATTTAAAATTTAAAATTTAAAATTTAAAATTTAGGTAAAATTTAAAATTTAAAATTTAAAATTTAAAATTTAAAATTTAAATTTTAAAATTTAAAATTTAAAATTTAAAATTTAAAATTTAAAATTTAAAATTTAAAATTTAAAATTTAAAATTTAAAATTTAAAATTTAAAATTTAAAATTTAAAATTTAAAATTTAAAATTTAAAATTTAAAATTTAAAATTTAAAATTTAAAATTTAAATTGAATTTAAAATTTAAAATTTAAAATTTAAAATTTAAATTTAAAATTTAAAATTTAAAATTTAAAATTTAAAATTTAAAATTTAAAATTTAAAATTTAAAATTTAAAATTTAAAATTTAAAATTTAGTTTAAAATTTAAAATTTAAAATTTAAAATTTAAAATTTAAAATTAAAATTTAAAATTTAAAATTTAAAATTTAAAATTTAAATTTAAAATTTAAAATTTAAAATTTAAATTAAAATTTAAAATTTAAAATTTAAAATTTAAAATTTAAAATTTAAAATTTAAAATTTAAAATTTAAAATTTAAAATTTAAAATTTAAAATTTAAAATTTAAAATTTAAAATTTAAAATTTAAAATTTAAATTTAAAATTTAAAATTTAAAATTTAAAATTTAAAATTTAAAATTTAAAATTTAAAATTTAAAATTTAAAATTTAAAATTTAAAATTTAAAATTTAAAATTTAAAATTTAAAATTAAATTTAAATTTAAATTTAAAATTTAAAATTTAAAATTTAAAATTTAAAATTTAAAATTTAAAATTTAAAATTTAAAATTTAAAATTTAAAATTTAAAATTTAAAATTTAAAATTTAAAATTTAAAATTTAAAATTTAAAATTTAAAGTTGATTTAAAATTTAAAATTTAAAATTTAAAATTTAAATTTGATTAAAATTTAAAATTTAAATTTAAAATTGGAATTTAAAATTTAAAATTTAAAATTTAAAATTTAAAATTTAAAATTTAAAATTTAAAATTTAAAATTTAAAATTTAAAATTTAATTTAAAATTTAAAATTTAAAATTTAAAATTTAAAATTTAAAATTTAAAATTTAAAATTTAAATTTAAAATTTAAAATTTAAAATTTAAAATTTAAAATTTAAAATTTAAATTTAAAATTTAAAATTTAAAATTTAAAATTTAAAATTTAAAATTTAAAATTTAAAATTTAAATTTAAAATTTAAAATTTAAAATTTAAAATTTAAAATTTAAATTTAAAATTTAAATTTAAAATTTAAAATTTAAAATTTAAAATTTAAATTTAAAATTTAAAATTTAAATTTAAAATTTAAAATTTAAAATTTAAAATTTAAAATTTAAAAATTTAAAATTTAAAATTTAAAATTTAAAATTTAAAATTTAAAATTTAAAATTTAAAATTTAAAATTTAAAATTTAAATTTTAAAATTTAAAATTTAAAATTTAAAATTTAAAATTTAAAATTTAAAATTTAAAATTTAAAATTTAAATTTAAAATTTAAAATTTAAAATTTAAAATTTAAAATTTAAAATTTAAAATTTAAAATTTAAAATTTAAAATTTAAAATTTAAAATTTAAAATTTAAAATTTAAATTTAAAATTTAAAATTTAAATTTAAAATTTAAAATTTAAAATTTAAAATTTAAAATTTAAATTTTAAAATTTAAAATTTAAAATTTAAAATTTAAAATTTAAAATTTAAAATTTAAATTTAAATTTAAAATTTAAAATTTAAAATTTAAAATTTAAAATTTAAAATTTAAAATTTAAAATTTAAAATTAAAATTTAAAATTTAAAATTTAAAATTTAAAATTTAAATTTAAAATTTAAAATTTAAAATTTAAAATTTAAAATTTAAAATTTAAAATTTAAAATTTAAAATTTAAATTTAAATTAAATTTAAAATTTAAAATTTAAAATTAAAGTTTAAATTTAAAATTTAAAATTAAAATTTAAAATTTAAATTTAAAATTTAAGGTTAGATTTAAAATTTAAAATTTAGGTTAAGGGTTAGAGGTTTAGGGTTTAGGGTTTAGGGTTTAGGAGTTTAGGGTTTAGGGTTTAGGGTTAGGGTTTAGGGTTTTAGGGTTTAGGGTTTAGGGGTTTAGGGTTTAGGGGTTTAGGTTAGGGGTTTAGGGTTTGGGTTTAGGTTTAAGGTTTAAGGGTTTAGGGTTTTAGGGTTAAATTTAAAGTTTAAAATTTAAAATTTAAAATTTAAAATTTAAAATTTAAAATTTAAAATTTAAAATTTAAAATTTAAAATTTAAAATTTAAAATTTAAAATTTAAAATTTAAAATTTAAAATTTAAAATTTAAATTTAAAATTTAAAATTTAAAATTTAAAATTTAAAATTTAAAATTTAAAATTTAAAATTTAAAATTTAAAATTTAAAATTTAAAATTTAAAATTTAAAATTTAAAATTTAAAATTTAAAATTTAAAATTTAAAATTTAAAATTTAAAATTTAAAATTTAAAATTTAAAATTTAAAATTTAAAATTTAAAATTTAAAATTTAAAATTTAAATTTAAAATTTAAAATTTAAAATTTAAAATTTAAAATTTAAATTTAAAATTTAAATTTAAAATTTAAAATTTAAAATTTAAAAATTTAAAATTTAAAATTTAAATTTAAAATTTAAAATTTAAAATTTAAAATTTAAAATTTAAAATTTAAAATTTAAAATTTAAAATTTAAAATTTAAAATTTAAAATTTAAAATTTAAAATTTAAAATTTAAAATTTAAAAAATTTAAAATTTAAAATTTAAATTTAAAATTTAAAATTTAAAATTTAAAATTTAAAATTTAAAATTTAAAATTTAAAATTTAAAATTTAAAATTTAAAATTTAAAATTTAAAATTTAAAATTTAAAATTTAAAATTTAAAATTTAAATTTAAAATTTAAATTAAAATTTAAAATTTAAAATTTAAAATTTAAAATTTAAAATTAAAGTTAAAATTTAAAATTTAAAATTTAAATTTAAATTTAAAATTTAAAATTTAAAATTTAAATTTAAATTTAAATTTAAAATTTAAAATTTAAAATTTAAAATTTAAAATTTAAAATTTAAAATTTAAAATTTAAATTTAAAATTTAAAATTTAAAATTTAAAATTTAAAATTTAAAATTTAAAATTTAAAATTTAAAATTTAAAATTTAAAATTTAAAATTTAAAATTTAAAATTTAAAATTTAAAATTTAAAATTTAAAATTTAAAATTTAAAATTTAAAATTTAAAATTTAAAATTTAAAATTTAAAATTAAAATTTAAATTAAAATTTAAAATTTAAAATTTAAAATTTAAAATTTAAAATTTAAAATTTAAAATTTAAAATTTTAAAATTTAAAATTTAAAATTAAATTAAAATTTAAAATTTAAATTTAAATTTAAAATTTAAAATTTAAAATTTAAAATTTAAAATTTAAAATTTAAATTTAAAATTTAAAATTTAAAATTTAAAATTTAAAATTTAAAATTTAAAATTTAAATTTAAAATTTAAAATTTAAAATTTAAAATTTAAAATTTAAATTTAAAATTAAAATTTAAATTTAAAATTTAAAATTTAAAATTTAAATTTAAAATTTAAAATTTAAAATTTAAAATTTAAAATTTAAAATTTAAATTTAAAATTTAAGTTGATTTAAAATTTAAGGGAATTTAAAATTTAAAATTTAAAATTTAAAATTTAAATTTTAAATTTAAAATTTAAAATTTAAAATTTAAAATTTAAATTTAAATTTAAAATTTAAAATTTAAATTTAAAATTTAAAATTTAAAATTTAAAATTTAAAATTTAAAATTTAAAATTTAAAATTTAAAATTTAAATTTAAAATTTAAAATTTAAAATTTAAAATTTAAAATTTAAATTTAAAATTTAAAATTTAAAATTTAAAATTTAAAATTTAAAATTTAAAATTTAAAATTTAAAATTTAAAATTTAAAATTTAAAATTTAAAATTTAAAATTTAAAATTTAAATGAATTTTAAAATTTAAAATTTAAATTTAAAATTTAAAATTTAAAATTTAAAATTAAAATTTAAATTTAAAATTTAAAATTTAAAATTTAAAATTTAAAATTTAAAATTTAAAATTTAAAATTTAAAATTTAAAATTTAAAATTTAAATTTAAAATTTAAAATTAAAATTTAAAATTTAAAATTTAAAATTTAAAATTAAAATTTAAAATTTAAAATTTAAAATTTAAAATTTAAAATTTAAATTTAAAATTTAAATTTAAAATTTAAAATTTAAAATTTAAAATTTAAATTTAAAATTTAAGATTAAATTTAAAATTTAAGGTTGATTTAAAATTTAAAATTTAAATTTAAAATTTAAATTTAAAATTTAAATTTAGGTGAAATTTAAAGGGGATTTAAAATTTAAAATTTAAAATTTAAAATTTAAGTTAAATTTAAAATTAAAATTTAAAATTTAAAATTTAAAATTTAAAATTTAAATTTAAAATTTAAAATTTAAATTTAAAATTTAAAATTTAAATTAAATTTAAAATTTAAAATTTAAAATTTAAAATTTAAAATTTAAAATTTAAAATTTAAATTTAAAATTTAAAATTTAAAATTTAAAATTTAAAATTTAAATTTAAAATTTAAAATTTAAAATTTAAAATTTAAAATTTAAATTTAAATTTAAAATTTAAAATTTAAAATTTAAATTTAAATTTAAAATTTAAATTTAAATTTAAAATTTAAAATTTAAAATTTAAAATTTAAAATTTAAATTTAAAATTTAAAATTTAAATTTAAAATTTAAAATTTAAATTTAAAATTTAAAATTTAAAATTTAAAATTTAAAATTTAAAATTTAAAATTTAAAATTTAAAATTTAAAATTTAAAATTTAAAATTTAAATTAAATTTAAATTTAAAATTTAAAATTTAAAATTTAAAATTTAAAATTTAAAATTTAAAATTTAAAATTTAAATTTAAAATTTAAAATTTAAAATTTAGAAATTTAAAATTTAAATTTAAAATTTAAAATTATTAAATTTAAAATTTAAATTTAAAATTTAAAATTTAAATTTAAATTTATTTAAAATTTAAATTTAAAATTTAAAATTTAGGAATTAAATTTAAAATTAAAATTTAAATTTAAAATTTAAAATTTAAAATTTAAATTTAAAATTTAAATTTAAAATTTAAGGAATTTAAAATTTAAAATTTAAAATTAAAATTTAAATTTAAAATTTAAAATTTAAAATTTAAAATTTAAAATTTAAAATTTAAAATTTAAAATTTAAATTTAAAATTTAAAATTTAAATTAAAATTTAAAATTTAAAATTTAAATGATTTAAAATTTAAAATTTAAAATTTAAATTTAAAATTTAAAATTTAAAATTTAAAATTTAAAATTTAAATTTAAAATTTAAAATTTAAAATTTTAAAATTTAAATTTAAATTTAAATTTAAAATTTAAAATTTAAAATTTAAAATTTAAAATTTAAAATTTAAAATTTAAAATTTAAAATTTAAATTTAAATTTAAATTTAAAATTTAAAATTTAAAATTTAAAATTTAAAATTTAAAATTTAAATTTAAATTTAAATTTAAATTTAAAATTTAAAATTTAAAATTTAAAATTTAAATTTAAAATTTATAAATTTAAAATTAAAATTTAAAATTTAAAATTTTAAATTTAAAATTTAATTTAAAATTTAAAATTTAAAATTTAAAATTTAAAATTTAAAATTTAAAATTTAAAATTTAAAATTTAAATTTAAAATTTAAATTTAATAAAATTTAAAATTTAAAATTAAATTTAAAATTTAAAATTTAAAATTTAAAATTTAAAATTTAAAATTTAAAATTTAAAATTTTAAAATTTAAAATTTAAAATTTAAAATTTAAAATTTAAAATTTAAAATTTAAAATTTAAAATTTAAAATTTAAAATTTAAAATTTAAATTTAAAATTTAAAATTTAAAATTTAAAATTTAAAATTTAAAATTTAAATTTAAAATTTAAAATTTAAAATTTAAAATTTAAAATTTAAAATTTAAAATTTAAATTTAAAATTTAAAATTTAAAATTTAAATTTAAAATTTAAATTTAAATTTAAAATTTAAATTTAAATTTAAAATTTAAAATTTAAAATTTAAATTTAAAATTTAAAATTTAAAATTTAAAATTTAAAATTTAAATTTTAAAATTTAAAATTTAAATTTTAAATTTAAAATTTAAATTTAAATTTAAAATTTAAAATTTAAAATTTAAAAGGAATTTAAAATTTAAAATTTAAATTTAAAATTTAAATTTTAAGATTTAAAATTTAAATTTAAATTTAAGTTTAAAATTTAAAATTTAGGATTTAGTTTAAAATTTAAAATTTAAGGTTTAAGTTTTAGGAATTTAATTTATTTAAAATTTAAATTTAAAATTTAAATTTAAAATTTAAAATTTAAAATTTAAAATTTAAAATTTAAATTAAAATTTAAAATTTAAATTTAAATTTAAATTTAAAATTTAAAATTTAAAATTTAAAATTTAAATTTAAAATTTAAAATTTAAAATTTAAATTTAAAATTTAAAATTTAAAATTTAAAATTTAAAATTTAAAATTTAAAATTTAAAATTTAAAATTTAAAATTTAAAATTTAAAATTTAAATTAAAATTTAAAATTTAAAATTTAAAATTTAAAATTTAAAATTTAAAATTTAAAATTAAAATTTAAAATTTAAATTTAAAATTTAAAATTTAAAATTTAAAATTTAAATTTAAAATTTAGAATTTAAAATTTAAAAATTTAAAATTTAAAATTTAAAATTTAAAATTTAAAATTTAAATTTAAATTTAAAATTTAAATTTAAAATTTAAAATTTAAAATTTAAAATTTAAAATTTAAATTTAAAATTTAAATTTAAAATTTAAAATTTAAAATTTAAATTTAAAATTTAAAATTTAAAATTTAAAATTTAAAATTTAAATTTAAAATTTAAAATTTAAAATTTAAAATTTAAATTTAAAATTTAATTTAAATTTAAAATTTAAAATTTAAAATTTAAAATTTAAAATTTAAAATTTAAAATTTAAAATTTAAAATTTAAAATTTAAAATTTAAAATTTAAAATTTAAAATTTAAAATTAAAATTTAAATTTAAAATTTAAAATTTAAAATTTATAAATTTATAAATTTAAAATTTATAAATTTAAATTTAAATTTAAAATTTAAATTAAATTTAAATTTAAAATTTAAAATTTAAATTTAAAATTTAAATTTAAAATTTAAAATTTAAAATTTAAAATTTAAATTTAAAATTTAAATTTAAAATTTAAAATTTAAAATTTAAATTTAAAATTAAAATTTAAAATTTAAAATTTAAAATTTAAATTTAAAATTTAAATTTAAATTTAAAATTTAAAATTTAAAATTTAAAATTTAAATTCAAAATTTAAAATTTAAAATTTAAAATTTAAAATTTAAAATTTAAAATTCAAAATTTAAATTTAAAATTTAAAATTTCCAAATTTGATTTAAATTTAAAATTTGGAAAATTTAAAATTTAAAATTTAAAATTAAAATTTAAAATTTAAAATTTAAAATTTAAAATTTAAAATTTAAATTTAAATTTTAAATTTAAAATTTAAATTTAAAATTTAAAATTTAAAATTTAAAATTTAAAATTTAAAATTTAAAATTAAAATTTAAAATTTCAAATTTAAATTTAAAATTTAAAATTTAAGTTTAAGATTTAAGTTAGATTTAAAATTTAAAATTTAAAATTTAAAATTTAAGTTTAAATTTAGGTTAAAATTTAAAATTTAAATTTAAAATTTAAATTTAAAATTTAGGTTAAAATTTAAAATTTAAAAATTTAAAATTTAAAATTTAAATTTAAAATTTAATTTAAAATTTAAAATTTAAATTTATAAATTTAAAATTTAGAATTTAAAATTTAAATTTAAAATTTAAAATTTAAAATTTAAAATTTAAAATTTAAATTTAAAATTTAAAATTTAAAATTTAAAATTTAAAAATTTAAAATTTAAATTTAAAATTCAAATTTAAAATTTAAAATTTAAAATTTAAATTTTAAAATTTAAAATTTAAAATTTAGAATTTAAAATTCAAAATTTAAAATTTAAAATTCTAAAATTTAAAATTAAAATTTAAAATTTAAAATTTAAAATTTTAAATTAAAATTTAAAATTTAAATTTTAAAATTTAAAATTTAAAATTTAAAATTTTTAAATTTAAAATTTAAATTTTAAAATTCAAGGTTTTAAAATTTAAATTTAAATTTAAAATTTAAAATTCAAAATTTAAAATTTTAAAATTTATTTAAAATTTAGGTTAAAATTTAAAATTTAAAATTTAAAATTTGAATTTAAGTTAAAATTTAAAATTTAAATTTAAAATTTAAAATTTAAAATTTAAAATTTAAATTTAAAATTTAAAGTTTAAATTTAAAATTTAAAATTTAAAATTTAAAATTTAAAATTTAAAATTTAAATTTAAAATTTAAAATTTAAAATTTAAAATTTAAAATTTAAATTTAAATTTAAAATTTAAAATTTAAAATTTAAAATTTAAAATTTAAAATTTAAAATTTAAAATTTAAAATTTAAAATTTAATTTAAAATTTAAAATTTAAAATTTAAAATTTAAAATTTAAATTTAAAATTTAAAATTTAAAATTTAAAATTTAAAATTTAAAATTTAAAATTTAAAATTTAAATTTAAAATTTAAATTTAAAATTTAAATTTAAATTTAAAATTTAAAATTTAAAATTAAAATTTAAAATTTAAATTTAAAATTTAAAATTTAAATTTAAATTTAAAATTTAAAATTTAAATTTAAAATTTAAATTTAAAATTTAAAATTTAAAATTTAAATTTAAAATTTAAAATTTAAAATTTAAAATTTAAAATTTAAAATTTAAAATTTAAAATTTAAATTTAAATTTAAAATTTAAAATTTAAAATTTAAAATTTAAATTTAAAATTTAAAATTTAAAATTTAAATTTAAAATTTAAAATTTAAAATTTAAAATTTAAAATTTAAAATTTAAAATTTAAAATTTAAAATTAAAATTTAAAATTTAAAATTTAAAGATTTAAAATTTAAAATTAAAATTTAAAATTTAAAATTTTAAATTTAAAATTTAAATTTTAAAATTTAAAATTTAAAATTTAAATTTAATTTAAATTTAAAATTTAAAATTTAAAATTTAAAATTTAAAATTTAAAATTTAAAATTTAAATTTAAAATTTAAAATTTAAAATTTAAAATTAAAATTTAAATTTAAATTTAAAATTTAATTTAAAATTTAAAATTTAAATTTAAATTTAAAATTTAAAATTTAAAATTTAAAATTTAAAATTTAAAATTTAAAATTTAGAAATTTAAAGTTTAAAATTTAAAGTTAAATTTAAAATTTAAATTTTAAAATTTAAAATTTAATTAATTTAAAATTTAAAATTTAAAATTTAAAATTTAAAATTTTAAATTTAAAATTTAAAATTTAAAATTTAAAATTTAAGATTTAAAATTTAAAATTAAAATTTAAAATTTGAAATTTAGAAATTTAAAATTTAAAATTTAAGATTTAAAATTTAAAATTTAAAATTTAAAATGTTTAAATTTAAAATTTAAAATTTAAAATTTAAAATTTAAGGTTTAAATTTAAAATTTAAAATTAAATTTTAAAATTTAAAATTTAAAGTTAAAATTTGGGTTTAAATTTCAAAATTTAAGTTTAAAGTTTAAAATTTAAATTTAGGGTTTAAAATTTAAAATTTAAAATTTAAAATTTAAAATTTAGGATTTAATTTTAAAATTTAAAATTTAAAATTTAAAATTTAAAATTTAAAATTTAAAATTTAGAAGTTTAAGAATTTAAATTTAAAGTTAGGTTTTAAATTTAGGATTTAAAATTTAAAATTTAAAATTTAAAATCCAAATTCAAATTTAAAATTTAAAATTGGAAATTAAAATTTAAAATTCAGAATTGTGAAGTTTAAAATTTAAAATTCAAAATTCGGAATTTAAAATTTAAAATTTCAATTTAAAATTTTAAAATTTAAATTTAAAATTTAAATTTAAAATTTAAAATTTTTAAAGTTTAAAGTTTAAAGTTTAAGGTTTAAATCTTTAAGTTGTTTAAGTTTAAGGTTTAAGATTTAAGTTTAAAGTTTAAAATTTAAAAATTTAAAATTTAAAATTCAAAATTTAAATTTAAAATTTAAATTTAAAATTTAAAATTTAAAATTTAAAATTTAAAATTTAAAATTTAAAATTTAAATTTAAAATTTAAAATTTAAAATTTAAATTTAGGAATTTAAAATTTAAAATTTAAAATTTAAATTTAAAATTTATTTAAATTTAAAATTTAAAATTTAAAATTTAATTAAATTTAAAATTTAAAATTTAAAATTAAAATTTAAATTTAAAATTTAAAATTTAAAATTTAAAATTTAAAATTTAAATTTAAAATTTAAAATTTAAAATTTAAATATTTAAAAATTTAAAATTTAAAATTTAAAATTTAAATTTAAAATTTAAAATTTAAAATTTAAAATTTCAAAATTTAAAATTTAAAATTTAAAGGGGGGGGAAATTTAAAATTTAAAATTTAAAATTTAAAATTTAAAATTTAAATTTAAAATTAAAATTTAAAATTTTAAAATTTAAAAAATTTAAATTTAAATTTGAAATTTAAAATTTAAAATTTAAAATTTAAAATTTAAAATTTAAAAAATTTAAAATTTAATTTAAAAATTTTAAATTTAAAATTTAAAATTTAAAATTTAAAATTTAA
>JBAMMX010000026.1:14473466-14570802 GCA_037126225.1 Dillenia turbinata | reverse complement strand
TGAATGTTAGTTCAGGGCAAGTACCAATGCAAACGCCAGCAGGATTACCTCCTGGAGGGAACATGCCAGTGGGGTACAATCCCATGATGGGCGGAGGTTATAATCCTCGTATCCAGCGGTATGGTGGGTACTGATGGATAGGGTCCATGAATAACATTTGGGATTTGTTGACATATTACTGTTCATATTTTGCGTTAAACGTCAGATATCAACCAGATGCGGATATTATGTCTTGCATACACTTGAGAAGAGCCCTCGATATGTGGCTGCTCTTTGGAGGCGAGGTTGTAGTGTTGCGGTAATAGGTATATAGCAATGTATGCTTATTCACTCTCACCTATAGTTCCTTCTTGGGTTGCTTATTCTCTTTGATTTTTTGGCCTTATAGAAGTTTATCTAGATTGTTCATCCAGGTTCAGCTGTTGTGAAAGTCATGTTTGTGACAGGTTCCTGTCTCGGGTTCCTGTTTTTGTTCTTTTTATTTTTCCCCCCTTTCCCAGAAAGAACACCTTTTTGGTGGGGGTTCATTTTCCATTACGTATATTTTCCACTTGCTTGAAAGATCAGGAGTACGATAAGCCTACGTGGTGCAGCACGCTTTTGAACATGACTCCGAGCACTAAATGAGTTTGAGCGTATGGAAATTTATTTTATTAGTAAATATTCTAGTTTTGTTTGATGAATCAAAATCAATATCATCTCGAGCATCGGTGGATATAATAATAATATTTTTAAAAGTCATCAATAAGCTGCTTCCATGTTCATAATCTTTCACAGCTGGTTTGTATTGGAAAATTTGGAGAGAAAGAAAGGATTAGGAGAGAGTTTATAATTTTTATTTTCTTTGAGTCTAGTATGAGAAAAATGGAGATTTGGAAGTATTTGAGATCTTCTAAATTTAAATTCTCTCTCAAGAAGTAGAAAGAAATGAAGGGAGAGAATGTTAGAATTAAATATTTTCAAAAAAAAAAAAAAAAAAAAAAAAAAAAAAAAAAAAAAATTATATTCTAAAATATTATTTAAAATTCGAAAAAACTTTTTTATTTGTAATAAATTTTATTTCTTTATTTTCTTATATAAAACTATCAAATAAGATGAAGAGACTCTATTCTTTTTTTTTAACTAATATTTTTTTCCTCTCTAAAACTCCTAAACATATTGTTAGGGACAATTAAGTATATTTACCCTTTTGCTATTCTAGTTACAATTGTTAATATCCGAACAAACTTATTTAAGGTGAACTAATTTAACACCTTAGATTTTCTGAATAATCAAATACTATTGTTTTCGGTTCGGTATACAAAAACTGTGAGAGACACCGTAAAAAAAATGAAGGCACCCACCATTATATTGTGTTAAAAGGGCATATCTACCCTAGAACAAGTGCTTAACATTATAAAATCTACAAATTAAAGCCTGGACAATAATCTTCTTAATTTTGAAGAGCAATAAAATAAAAAAAAAAGCAATAAGTTCATAAATGTGACAAAGTTTTGACAAATCAAGTAAATATTTTAACTTCCAGTCTTCCGGATATCAATAGCACCCATAAAAAAAAAATAAAGTGATTCTTAATTTTAAATTTTAAAATCGGTCAAGAGACTAATATAAGAAAGAAAGAGGAGTATTTTATATTAGTCTCTTATCATTTGACAAAGATTTTTTATTTACTGTCAATCTATCGTAATCCTCCTTATTTACTCAAAATTGAGACCGGTAATGTTAAAAAAATTTGCCTCGGGATTAGAACCAGTGGTGTTAAAAAATTTGCCGGGGTTGCATCAAAGGCACCAACAGGGAGATTAGGAGGGGAAAAAAAAGAAGGAAACTTTTTTTTTTTTTTTTATGGTATATAAGGAGACTTGAATCTAAATCTATTACAAAATGGAGGGAGAGTGATATCACATGAACTAAAAAAAAAAAAAAAAGGAAGGAAACCTTAACCCTACTTAAATGCGGCTTTCAACCTTGATGTGCATGATCACAATAGTAACTGCAACTGCTATTTAATTCCGTACCAGCTCTGCCGAAGCTGCAGTGTAGCCATTAGTAGTGAACAAAGAAGCAGGCTCTGCTCCATCATAGCTACCAATTGCCCTGATATTACAACAGCTGAGAAGTATCATAAGCAAGCCTCACTATGATTACATGGAGCCAACAAATGGAAATACGAACTAAAAATTATTCTTGTTTTTTGTTACGCAGCAAAACTAAAAATTATTCTGAATCAATAGTAAAAATAAAATAACTCAACTCAGGCTTAATCTACACCTAGTTAGTGTGGCTACATAAATCCACCTTTTTCCATTCGAATCTAATGAATGTGACATCCATTATTAAGCTAAAAATTACAATGTCAGGTTTCATTACCTCTCCTTGAGTTTACTTGGCCCTCCTTGTTTTTAGTACACTTATACCATCACTTCTCCTTTAGTGAACAAAAATTAAACCCAATGAAGGAAAGACCTTTTATATGACTATTTATATGATTAATCTTCGCATTCAATTAATTGATGTTCTTCTATTTCTAAAAGAACACAAATCGTGGTGTTTTAATAGTAGTATTAGGAATTTCCTTATTGCCACAAATCAAGATTTACATACAGGGGCTACAAGCTCTTTGTGTAGATTAAACTCTTTAAGTGAGTACTCCAAGTATCATCAGTTATTCGGTATTTTTGCCAATTTCTTATTTGTTCAAAATACAATGGCAATGATACTGTAGACATACCGTGGACTTTTAGCTTAAACTGCAAGACTCACTCCAGAAAGACCTGAATCCTGTCACCCTAGTGTCACTAAAATTAGTTTCCCTCCTACTTCCTCAGCTGCATTATTCAGAAGTTCTTTGATGTTTACCCCTCCCAAAGGCGAAGTATCGACGGCAATAAGATGAACTTACTTATCAGAAGGAAAAGAACATGAACATGGGAAGTAACCTCAAAGACCATTCCAAAGTAAATAAATAAAATAGGAAGGAAAAGAAACCTAAATTAAATTATATGAAGCTAAACATAATTCGAAAATTTTTACGAAATTATTAGAACTATATTTGTGATTCCTTCCAAAAGAAACCAGCCTATCAAAATTTAAAAAAACAGTGATTGCTTTAGTTAATGATGGGACATGGCCCCGTAAAATCGGATCTCATGAATCGGTTCTAGAGGGACCCACACGAGATCCCTTGAAGGATAACCACCAAGCGAGGGATCAAATGCAATTAGCTCTCGAAGGGCCTCAGTCGACCGGATCTCCCGAATGATAGCGTCTTGAGGCTCCCCCACACAGACGAGATTCACTAGGCGGAGGCAGTCGTCCCGATCTGGCATCCAATGGTCGGCACCCCAACCGAGAGAGCCTTAAAGACCCCTTATCAATCAAATGACCAATCAATGGACCCAAAAAAGATGAAGATGACCATTAATTTGAAATATTTGATCCCCGAGATTTTCAGATTGGCCTGATAAGGAAAGAATATTGGATCCCCAAAATTTTCGGATCGGTTTGATAAGGAAAGTAGGGTTGAAGCACTCTAGCGACACATGACTCTCATAGGTATAAAATATCTCAAAACTCTCCAAAACAGGTACGTTCTTGGGGGCTTTACACTCTTGTGACACTAATCACCGGGAACTATTTCTCTCAACTCTCAGTCTGTTTTTCCTTTCATATGAAAATCGCTCTTTCTAACTTGAGCATCGGGTCTCCCCGCCAGAGCACCCTCCATTAGTTTTTGCAGGTATTACGTCCCTTTGACGGCAATCGCTCGGGTCGACAAGGCACATGCTCTGTGGAACCATAATCCACCTCCAACAGATTGGCGCCGTCCGTGAAAAACAGACTGATTCTCTAAAAAACTCATGATGATGTCTACTACAATCATACCTAGCCCACCACCAGCCAAGAGAAGAAGACCAGTTATAGGCTTTGATGACGACGATTTGATAGGGGTAGACCCCCATTGCGATGACCCCATAGTCATAACCCTTAAGATATAATCTCATATTATGAAGAGAGTTCTGATTGATCAGGGGCTGATTGTGATCTCCTCACTTGGGATGCCTTCTGCCGAATGGGTCTCGATCCGTCTTGACTCTTGCCACCTACCAGGTCCCTTAGAGGACTTTTGGATGAGCCTACTTACCTCGAAGGCATTATATGCCTTCCCGTGATGCTCGGAAAGCCCCCTAATCATGCGACCGCCCAGGTTTCGTTCCATGTGGTGAAGCTCTACTCTCCTTACAACGCTATTCTCGGCAGCCCCGGCCGAGATGACCTAGAGGTATTGCCGAGCACAAGACACATGAAGATGAAGTTCAGAACACCACTATGGGTCGCCATAGTACGCAGCGATCTTGATCCCTATGTACTCTTCGTGGCACAAGGTGCACAGCTTTTTCGGTTGACACTCAGGAACCCGGAAGCGCTGAGCCAAAACCTAAGCCTAAACCAGGCGAAAAAACAATTGAAGTCCCTTTAACAAGCGACCCCAACCAAACAGTCCGAATAAGAGCCGACCTATCACCTTCCCTACGATAGGCCTTAGTCACCTTTCAAGAACTCAAAAAGAGACTCATTTCGGCTCCTATATTAGCTCTACCCACTGCTAGTGGTGATTATATTGTCTACAGGGATGCCAGTAAATAGGGGTTAGGATGCGTCTCGATGCAGGGCGACAAAGTTATTGCCTACGCTTCTCGACAATTAAAGAAGCACGAGCTGAATTATCCTACCCATGATCTAGAGCTTGCTGCTATTGTATTCGCCTTGAAAATTTGGCCACATTATTTGTACGGAGCCGCATGCAGATCTTTCTGGAGTCACAAGAGTCTCAAATATTTGCTTACCCAAAAAGAGCTCAACTTGAGGCAAAGGAGATGGCTAAAGCTGATTAAAGACTATGATTTGGTGATTGACTGTCACCTGGGTAAGGCGAATGTAGTTGCAGATGCTCTGAGCCGCAAATTATCATCTTCTCATTCTCAAGTGAGTTCTTATCTTTCATGCCTTGTTAGACTTCGTACTCTTGGAGCTAAATTTGCTTGTGATGACAATGGTGCATTATTGGCAAAGTTCGAAGTTCGACCTACCTTGGTGGACCGTATTAAAGAGCTCCAGGCAAGTGATGAGGAGTTAAAGCAGATAGTAGAGAAGGTTCGCAAGGGTGAAGCTGATGATTTCCATATTCGGGAGGATAACATAGTGATGTATGGGAAGCAATTTGTGTTCCCAAAAACATTGATCTTCGGACGGCCATTCTTGAGGAAACACACTCTTGACTATGCCATGCATCCGGAAACACTAAAATGTCGAACCATCAAAAAACTTATTGGTGGTCGGGATTGAGCGGGAAATAGGCGAGTTTGTAGCAAGGTGTTTATTATGCCAACAAATCAAGTTTGAACATCGGGCATTTGGGACACTTCAGCTATTGCCTATACCTGAATGGAAATGAGAGCACATCACTGTGGATTTCGTGGTGGGATTGCCACGTACTCCGAGTCGTCACGATGCTATTTGGGTGATAGTTGACAGACTCACAAAGTCGGCACATTTTTTTCCAATTCAGAATACTTATTCCTTGGAAAGACTAGCCAAGCTATATATTGATGAAATTGTCTAACTTCATGGAGTACCGGTGTCCATTATGTCAGACTGTGATCCTCGGTTCACTTCTAAATTCTGATCAAAGCTACAAGAGTCCTTAGGGACTAAATTGAAATTCAGCATGGCAATTCATCCTCAGACAGATGGGCAATCTGAACGTACAATTCAAACGTTGGAAGACATGTTTAAGGCATGTGTAATGGACTTCCAAGGGAGTTGGGATAGGCACCTACTGTTGGTTGAATTTGCCTACAACAATAGCTATCAAGCTAGCATTTGGATGCCTTCTATGAAGCTCTCTACGGAAGGAAATGTCAAACTCCACTTTGTTGGGACGAAGTTGGAGAGCGGAAAATTGAAAATGTCGAGCTAATAGAAGCAATGACAGAAAAGGTGAAGGTGATCCGAGCAAGGATGAAGGCAGCTCAGGATAGGCAGAAGAGCTATGCCGACAAAAGAAGAAGACCTTTGGAATTCGAGGTTGGAAATATGGTTTTTCTGAAAATATCACCTTGGAAGGGAATGATCCGATTCCGAAAAAAAGGAAAATTGAATCCTCGATACATTAAGCCATTCAAGATCCTTGAAAGGATTGGAAATATGGCCTCTGTTGGAATTACCTCCGGATTTGGAGAAGATTCATGATGTGTTTCATGTATTAATGTTAAAGAAGTATTTGTCGGATCCTTCTCATGTAATTGAAACTCCTCCGATAGAGTTGAATATGACTTGAGTTTCAAAGTGCAACCTGTGCAAATCATTGACTGGCAAGTTAAGCAATTGAGACACAAACAAATCCCCATGGTCAAGGTATTATGGAAAAGTAATCAAATGGAAGAACAGACTTGGAAAACTAAAGAATCAATGCGGCGCAACATACGCAACTTTTTGATGTATAAATTGTATTTTGAATTCGAGGACGAAATTTGTTTTTAGGGAGTTAAGTGTTGTAACACTGAAAATCCGGTGTTAAAAATTTTTTAAACATTTTTATTATATAACGAAAAATATTAAATTTTATTGATTTTCGATTTTGGGGTATTAAATTGAAATTTTGAGTATATATATATAATGTCGTATCCACGATTCATGGTGAATCAAATTTGTAAGAAATTTAAAATTAAGTCAAAAGTGGGTATAAATATATATATATATATATATGATTATTTATTTATTTATTTATATAGATATTTCTTAAAAAAAAAAGGAGTAAGGAAGCGCAGTGTTTTGGCCAAAATGCTGCACTCCCTCCCCCCTCAAATTCGATTAGGGCTGGAAGCCCTAATCTCTCTTCACTTCCTCTCTTCGTCTCTCTCACTCTCTCCTTCCCGAATCCACCGCCACTCTCCCTCACTTCCGCCGTACTGTCGCCACCACCCCTGCCACCGCTCGCTCGTTTCTCTCTGTCTCTCCCTCAGTTACTCTCTCTCTGTTTCTCTTCGTTTCCTCTCGCGCGCGATAGCTTCTCCCTCTCTCCCTCACTCGCTCGCGCGTGGTGTTCTCTGCGGAGTTCATCACCTTCTTGCAACACCTATTGTGGTGTTCGCCAGTTGACCTTCGAAAACCCAGCTCGCAACTTGCAGACCTCGAAAACCCTAGGCGAACCTGCACTCCATTCTCTGCGTAGGTAAGGGCTGGCTCGGCTCTGACTATAGCTTTAAGGTTTTGGCTCTCTTGGTAATTTAAGCCTAATTTCTAAGTTTTGTGTTGGCTTGGAACACATTGCAGGTCCCAGAATAAGTTGAATGGCGTACGGAAGCTAGATCTGCGAACTGTGAAAACTCTAGGTGAGAGGATTTCTGATCCTTTCAATAAATTGAGTGAATCTATGGTTAAATCTAGGGTGAAGAAATCAGTATATGTTTAGAATGTATGTTAGATTCGATTAGAATGCATTTTCTAACATTTTATATGTGATTATTAAATTAATTTTAGGATTTTGTATGAATTAGGCTTACTAGTATGATAGGATGTGTTAGATGATAATAGAGCTTTGTAATGATTGGTCTTGGTTGACATTTTGGAGACTTGAAAGGAGTAATTCTGGAAAACTTATGGAAATAGGGAGTGAATATCCTCCCTGTAGGTGAGTGGATGGTTATGTATCATTTAAATAAGTAAATGATTTTAATATGATTTGGAAATTTGATTTTCAAATGAATTTTGAAATGAATTTATAATGTTTTGTGATTGTGGTGAGCTTGAAATGAATTTTGTAATAAATCCATGACTCGTGAGTTGAATATTGATTTGTTTGCACCATGTTACGTTTGTATACACATATGAATTGCGAAATATTGCTCTATTTTATACATTGAGCATGAATTGATTTTGGTATTGATTGTGGTAACATGGTGCTGGAAAAAGACTATAGTCTGAGTCCTACCACGGACCTGGCCAGCGGGGCGGCGTGGTTTGGGCTAACTTGTGATTAAATTAGAGGCTTGGAGGTAGTGGGTTGGAGAGCCACTCAAGTCGGCTAGATGACATGGTAGCACCCCATGAAAAAATTTCCGGGCCAACGCCAAGGAGAAATGGGAGTTTTATGCAAAAATTGTAGAAAATCTTTTGGCAGATCCTGCCAATGGCCATTGATGGGATAATATTTTTGACACACCCCAAAATTGTGAAAAAATGAATTTAGATTATTTGATTTGATTATATGAGTCATGGTGGATTGATATGAATGATTTTATGAAATTGAATTTCGTTATTGCATTAAATGATATTTGATACATGTATTTGGCATCACCACATTCACCCCTCATTTATATGTTGCATACCATTGCACTCCACTCATTGGGTATTTTAAAATACTCAGCCCCTCTTAAACCCTTTTCTGATGACGTGTAGGGAGACGACGTCCACTATTACAGATTGGAGGATTATTTTTGTTGATTTTGGGATAGATATGGTTTATATATTTATTTTGGGAGTTTGTAGGTCGTGGACCATGGAAATGAAGTTCTGTACATCTCATACCGTGAGAATTTCTTGTCTTGGTTGAGTTTTTAGCAAGTATTGGTAAAATCCAACAATTATGATTTGGGACTTCATTCTTTGATTGATCTATTTTTGGAAGCTGTTTTTATACGATCTTGGGACATTTGGATTGAAATTCTAAATTTCGATACTTTCCTTTGGATTTGCAAAGTTCTTACATCTCATACCGTTTGGACTTTACTGATATTTGTTTGTTTTTTTTAGGCAAGTATTAGTAAAATCCCGCAAATATGAATTGGGATTTATAGTACTTTAAAGGCTTTATTTGTGTTGAGAAATTCTGGTTGGCTGGGATGGCCACACTGCATGCGTGCATGTACGGGAACCCTTTCCCGATTGTGTGCTGACGCATGCTTGTGTGTACAGGGAATGGACCAAAGGAGTCATTTGCATGTGTATTGTTTCATACTTTCCTTATCTTTGATGGATTGTGTTTTGAAGGTCTAAATGTTCAGAAATATAGTCTTGCGGAGTCCCGGTATATGGGGAGGTTCTGTCCGTATACAGACAACGCATTAGTTGTTGCGTGCTCGATCCGAGGATCAGGCGTGTGATCTAACAGTAAGCTATATACCATGATGTTGCCGAGATACACCACAACAAACTTATTGAGATATTCCTCAAATACTTGATTTATTGAGGTACAAAATGTGGTTGGCACATTCATCAAACCAAATGGAATTATTCAAAAACTCATATGCCCCATACCTAGTTATATATATAGTCTTCGACTAATTCCCTTACGCAATCCTGATTTGATAGTAGCTTGACCACAAATCAGGCTTAGTAAAATATCTGGTCATACCATACTAATCAAATATATCAGCTATCAGTGGAATACGATACGCGTTTCTCATGTCATGTTGTTAAACATTCTATTGTCACGTGTAAGTTCAAACTCCTATCACATTTTTCCTAAAACCACACCAGATAGTCAAACAGTGCTTTGGATGTGCTAATGAATCTCACAACTAATAGCTAACCTAACTATTTTCATACCAACTTGGGAGGTATGATTCGACATGGCCCTTGCGCTCGGGGTTTCATACCGGAGAAAATTTTAGCCTCGTGATCCACAGTTTTTTGTGAGGGTAGCTTGTTTGGTAGTTTTCGTAGCATCATTGTCACGCCTCGACTCTCCCGTTGAGCACGTAACAATCGTCGTATTATCTCGGTATACAGACAGCATTTCTCCATATACCAGAATAGCGCAAAGCATTCAATCTGTTTGAAAACAATTTAACATTATTTTAAAAACCATTCAAAATCATCCAGTATAAAAAATATACACTAGCACACAAATCAAGGATCCATCCCTAATCCGTTCCTACTTATGCACACATATATTTTGGCCAACCCGGCCTTCCAAACAGTTTCCAACATTCACATCAATTTACAAAATCAAAATATCTCAAAGTTCCCAAATAAATATCCAAATGTTCCAAATGGAAACAATAAGTTTTGTAAAAATAAATTTTAAATAAAATTATACAAACTCCACAATAATCAAGCATGGATTCCACCAATACTTACCCTAAGAGATAGGATAAGTATCAATCGAATTCAAACAAAAAAAATAGTACAATTGTTTTCCTTCCATAGATGAAACTACATTAAATCCCAAAAATACAATTCACCACCAATACATATCATGGATCACCAAAAAATTTCCGAACAGCTGATACTAGTCCAAATCTAAGCTTCCTATGAAAAATTTACAAGAGATGAGTGATTATTATAAATACCCAGCGAGTGGAATGTAGTGGCATGTAACATATAAATGAGGGGTGAGGGTGATGGTGCCAAACATATGTATCAAATATAATTCAATGCAATAAATGAAATCTTTTACATATAACAATTCGTATCAAACCACCATGACTCAAATATGTAATTCAACAAATTAAGGTTTCATTTCCACAATTTTGGGACTTACCGAAAGCAATATCCTACCAATGGCCATTGGTAGGATCCACCCAAGGATTTTTTTTACAATTTTATAAAATCCCTTTCATCTTGGCGTTAACCTAGAGCTCTGTGAGGTGTTACCACGTTATCACAGCAGCATGAGGAGACTTTCCAACCCACATACCACAAACCCAAGTTAAAACTGTCACGCCCCGATCCTCGGATCGACCACGCAACAGCCGCCGCGTTGTCTCGGTACACGGGCAGAACCTCTTCAAATACCGGGATTCCGCAAGGCTACAAATCAGTACAACAATTCTTCCAATACACAATCTATCAAAAATAAGAAAAATCATATAACAACACACATGCAAAGGACCCATCCGGTCCATCCCTGTACATACAGGCATACATCAGCACACAATTGGGGAGAGGGTACCTGTACATGCAAGCATGCAGTATGACCATCCTAGCCATTTCAAAATTCTCAATATGAATAAAGCATTTAAAATACAAGAAGTCTCAAATCATAGTCGTAGGATTTCACTAGCACTTGCCTGATGAAAGCAAGCCAGCATCAGTAAAGTCCAGACAGTATGAGATCTACAGAACTTCGTAAAATAGAAAGGAAGTATCGAGATTCAGCATTTCAAACCAAATATCCTATCCAAACAATAAGTTTTGCCAAAAAGGGAATTTAAAAGAAAATGAACACGATCCAAACAATTTTAACATAAACTATGTAAGGATTCCATCAATACTTGCTCCTATATATGAAACAAGTATTGATTTAATCCATACCAAAAGAATTATACAAGTCTTCCCTTCCATGGACTTCAGACCAAACCAAAATAACCTTGCATCACTATAATACCTATACAAGCCAGCAGATAAACCTTCTCAAGCTCCAATTTCTGTCGTAGCTTAAACTTCCTCTGAAAGATGTAAAAGAGATGGGTGAGTATTGGGAAATACTCATTGAGTGGAGTGCAATGGTATGATTGTATGATAAATGAGGGGTGAATGTGCGAGAGTCAAAGTATATCTCAAACAACACTTTATATATATTAAAACATTTTCAGTAAGTCAAGATAATTCATAAAATATGCATCTACATCAAACAGTCTTTCAAAAAATCATAAGGGTCTCATCGAAATCACTTCCGTCTCGCATTTAGCCGAACCAAGACGGAAGACCGTCAAGGGATTTTCCATTTCAATATTTCAAACACTACCCTCTTCCTTGGCGTTGGCTTGTACCTTATCGGGGTGCAATCCGAATAGTTCGACGTGGTAGAGAAGAGGCCGTGTATACCTCTCTCACAATAAAACCCCACCCAAGTCACCCCGTCGGATCGCTCCGTGGAGGGAATGACTATAGCTATTACACTCGTGCACCATCATTTCACAATCATTCAAATTACAATCAATGTGCCATGTTTCATCAAACAAATTCTAAATTCATACTACAAGCATTTACAAATCAAGTATCCAATACAAATGGCACAGATTCATTTATAATTACATAGGATGCATTCGTAATTCAAATTTCCGTTTCAGACATCCCACAATCACAAATAATTTCATATAAAACATGTAAAAATCATCAAAATCATTTATAAAAGAATTTAAAACCATTTTGCTCATTTATAACACAACGGACCATCCACTCACCTATTAGGAGGGTAATCACTCCCGATTTCCAAATCGAACAAAGTCCAACCCCTCGTTTAATTTCGAATGTCCTAACCTAAGACATTGGTCATAGATAATTCATTAAATCATGTACCAATACTAGAGCAAATTGATTCTTCTCAATATATCACAAATTCCTAACTTCCCAATAATTTCCGGCACAACATGTTAAAGAAAAAAATGACCGTATCTTGATCTATACTCCTCGGAATAAGGAAATTCCAATTTTTCACTTAAAACTTAGATATAAAACTACAACTTTCATGTTCAAAGCCTAGACTAATTCAATCTAGAAGGCCTATCAAAATTGCAACAAAGGACTCGGCTAGAACAGGGAAAATTCTGCAGAACTGGTCTCTTTGAAAAATCATAGAAAATTCAATTCTTATCAAAATGTCCATTATGATATATCATTTTAAAGCTCTGCAAGTCTAGCTTTTGTAGAAATAAGCCTCATTCAGTTTCAGCAATATAGAAAGAGTTATTGCAGAATGATCACCGACTGCACTGGCTGTCCATTTGCATAAAATTGAGATTTCCCCATTGTAATGTTAATTACATCACTAACAAGTCCCAAATTGCAATTTCTAACATTTTTGCCAAATTCTAAACGAATTCTCTAACCTAGGGTTTTTGGTTCTTAACCAATCTTTGTGGATCTCTAACAATAAAATTGAATCTATCATGAATAAAGTTAAATACGAAGTTTAGAGTAAGAAATTACCTTAGTTTCGAAGTTGGATTGGATTTTGGAGTTGGGTTTTCAAAAACCCTAATTTTCTCCTTCATGCGTAACCCTAGATTTCCCAAAATTCCTCACAAATTCAAGTTCTGCTTGAGGTTTTAGGGTTGATGGAAGGATTAATGAGAGAGAATTAATTTCTATAGAGAGATAGTGAGATTGAGAGACGAGAGAGTGAGATGAGGGAGAGGGATGAGAAACAGAGAGAGATGGGAGAAACAAAGATGAGAATTGGGGAAAAGAAATGGGGTCGCATGAGTGAGTGAGAAAAGTGAGAATTAGTGTTATGATGGAGCCCTTCATCTTTTTTTTTTTTTTTTTTTTTTGCTCTGTTCTCGGTGTTACAACACTTAATCTCCTAAAAGAAATTTCGTCCTTGAAATTTAAAAGAAAATTACACATTAAAAAGTTGGGGGTGTTGTTTTCACGTCAACTCTTCTGTCTCCCAAGTTACCTCTTGTACTTAGTTGCTTTTCCATAATACCTTGACCATGGGGATTTGTTTACACCTCAATTGCTTAACCTGTCGATCAATGATTTTCACCGGTTGTACCTTAAAACTCAAATTTTCATTCAACTCTACCAGAGGAGCTTCCAATACGTGTGAGAGATCTGGTAAATACTTTTTCAACATGGAAACATGAAAAACGTCATGGATCCTCTGCAACTCCAATGGTAATTCTAGCCGGTATGTCACTTGTCCAATCCTTTCAAGAATTTTGAAGAGGCCGATATAACGAGGGTTTAGCTTTCCTTATTTCTGAAAACGGATTATGCCATTCCAAGGAGATATATTCAAAAACACCATATCTCCTTCTTCAAATTCCAAAGGTCTTCTTATCTTGTCCGCATAACTCTTTTGTCGATCTTTAACCGCCTTCAAATTCCCTGGTCCTATTGAATAGACAGTGAACCAAGAGACAATGGGCCAAGGCTTGGTCCCTTCTGATTTGGTTTGCGGTCTCGGTGGGTCGGCCAGGATCTTCTCCTCCGGAGGTTTTGGCACTTCCCCTCATTCCTCCTAACTTTGTATAAATTTGTACTATATAGAAAGAATTTTTTGGTACTGTTGTGTTAGACGTATACCTTATAGGGGATGCTTCCCTAATCACTTGAGTAGTAAGGATAGGTTTTGTCGGCATGCATTCAGTGGAATTCGTTATACTCAACAGGCTCTAGATCACTTAACTGAAGGAAAGACATTCATTCACCAAGGGGTGTGCTGCTTTTGTTAGGAAGACTATCGATAGAACAAGATGTGGTTATCCTTCTGGGATCCAAATCGCTATTGCAACTGCTTTTGGATCATCGACCAATCGTACTTAATGGATTCAATATGCCAGACAAGCCGGATATCATTCTTTGAAGAAAATGCCCTTCAATGATAGGTCAAGGCGACATGACTCTTTTGTGGGAGATGAAACCCAACAATAAGTCAGGGCCACATAGGCTCATTCGGGAAGATTGATCCTAACATAGATTAGTTTAATATAGTCCCGTTTGGAGAGATATATCCCAATGATAGGTCAGGGCAACATAGGTCCATTCAGGGAGATAGAACTCAATAATAAGTCAGGGCGACATAGACCCATTTAGAGAGAGATTCTAATAATAGGTCAGGGCAACATAGACCCATTCAGAGAGATAGATTCCAACGATAGGTCAGGATGACATAGGCCCATTTAGGGAATTAGATCCCAATAATAGGTCAGGACGACATAAATCCGTTCAAAAAGATAGGTCCCAACACGTAGTATCACTCGATGATTCAATTTAGCATGATCGATTTTTAAAAAAAGAGCGCATTGTTACAAAAGAAAATGATAACAAGCAGATCGAATGTGCTTGAGTGTCAAGAACCATCCATTATGGGACATTATAGAAACAACTACAAAAGGAGAAAAGTTTAAAGTTTACTTGGGAGAGAGCGTAGGAGGCTCCAAGTCGCGTGTCAAGGTCCCAACTGAGAGGAGTTCTTAACTTAATTTTCATGTCCACAGTAATGGGCGGGGCTTTTATGGCATTTAAGCGGCTGCCTAAGATGACATTATAAAGCGAGGAGAGTTTTACTACATTGAATGCGGTGGTGGCTATCACATGGTTTGGTGGCATGCCAAAAGTGACCGGGAGTGAGATAATACCCTCGAGGTGTTCTATTTGCCAGATAATCTTTTAATTGTACCTATGTGAGGTTAGAGGTGCATCTAATTGAGACCCATTCTTTGAAAGACATCCCAATAAAGGAGATTATATCTTGCCCCTTGATCGATAAAAATCCTTCTGATTTCGTATTAGTCGATTTTGGCGGTGACAACAAGTGGGTTGTGACAATCGGGATCAACCCCTATCAGTCCTTATCGGTGAAGCTGATGACCGACCAGTTACCCTTACTCTGCTCATCAACGTGAGTCGTCAATACTTCTTGCGGAGTGAGGAGAGGGGTCTCGGCCTTATAGAAAATGGGTACAATTGTGCATTCAGATTCATCCCTCCATGAATAACTCTGGGGGTCTAAGTCGTAAGCTGAAAAGATACTAGTAGGAATATGAGACTCATGTAGAGATTGTTCATCATAAATATAGAGGGTCACTCCATCCTATACATGTGCGGTGGCCGAGTGATTAGTTGGCCGTTCGGTTCATTCTCTCGCGGCGGATCGTGCCGATCGGGGGACGGTATGTTCCTCCCTTCCATACTAATGGATCTTTGTAACTTTACATTTTGAACCAAAAATTCGAGCTCATCCTTGAGTTTTTTGCACTCGTCAGTCACATAGCCATAGTCTAGATGAAAGTAATAGTATTTAGTCTTATCTTTCTTAGAGTCATCTTTTGTAGAGTGGGGAGGCCACCTAATGTATGACTTGTTCTTGATCTGAAGTAAGACCTGACTCGGGGTCTTGTTCAGGGGGTATAGGTGTTGAACGTTTGCTAAGACGGGAGCCCCTGTCGGTTTTTCTTCGGTGAAGGCTATCGAGGTGACCAACTATGTTCTCTTCGAGACGATCAGTTTTTTCGTCGATCGAATGTTTCAGCGTCTTCTATTACAATATACTTTTCAGAATAGGGTATAGAACTCTTGGATAGTAGAAGAGGGTTTTTAATGATAGAGGTTTTTATGCTTGAGTGGTACAGCTCGGTAAGCAAAGCGGCCAACGCGATAGAATGGTCCAAGGCCAGGACCTTCATCATCTCGGTTTTGAACTTATCCAAAAAGTCTCTTAGGGGCTTATCGTCTCCCTGTTGTAGCGACAATAAAGAAGTAGACTTCCTTTTAGCTCCTCGATTAATTACAAAATGAATTTCGAATTGTTGAGATTGAGAGAAACATTTGATGCTGAGCAATTGGAGCGAATTGAACCATGTTAACGTATTGCCCTTAAGAGTAGTCGGGAAGTGTTTACACATAACGACATCAGTCATGTCTCTTGAGACCATCATGGTTACAAAGTGGGTCATGTGATCTCGGGGGTTGATAGTACCATTATACCTCTCTATGGGAGGTAGGAGTATGTCACAAGGCACCAGTTCTGAAGAGACCTTTAGTTCGAAAAGCGACATGCCGGGGGGATAAAGAGAGGCCTCGTCCCTTCTTGTGCCTGCTTGTCTGAGCTCGTTAGCTATGAGTTGTTCAACCTGCCTTCTCAGATTATCAGGGTCATGACGGGAGGTCATCAATGGTTCATAATTCAGGCGAGGTGCTAATTGTCGAGAGCACATGCCCTGATTCTCATGAGGAAGATTGTCTTTCGGGCCTAATAGCATGACTGACTCATTCTAGTTGTTTGCTTATGTTCTATGGTTTTGACTCCAGGTCTTTCTAATTGAGGATGATTGACTCGTTTCGGGGACATAGGCACAGGAGGTGTGATCGGGTGTTCTTGAGGCGCAGGTTGTGGGACCTGCTCGAGGCATGGAGGTTGAGGATAAGCAGCAAGATTATCAGCAAGGTGAGCAGGTGCCGCTAGTAAGGCAGTGTTAGTCAGAGTAGCGGTATGTCCATTCGCAGTGGATGCAGCCTTCAAGGCGGTTCTGGCTCTCCTTCGGAGGTATGATTGTTTTGCGACTTGGGTTGTTTGTTAAGATTGCTCTAGTTGGTTCCCATGGATGACGTCAATCTATTAGAGGTGAATTTTGACTCCACAAAGTTTGAATCCTTCAACTCGAACGATTACTTCGGGAAATAATTTGAAATCAGAAAAACTGGGTCGACGTAGGAGGCTCCAATGTTCAACTCAGAAAGAAGGGTTTTTGATAGGGATAAAACAGACTGAACACTAGTAAGAGATAGAGAGAGAGCTGATAGCTGTGTGACTTGTGTGTCTAGGTCTGGTTTCCGAAAGAGCATATCTTGGTTTTGGTGTGACGAAGGTTTATATATGCTCAAACCTTAGGAGCCATGTGATCTTCATCGCTTAGAAAGTCCTAGCAATACAGAGAGATTTCTTCGCTTATCGATTATATTTCAAAATTTTCCTTCCTTATCTGAGGAATGCACATATTGTCTTTTGCTGATAGGAATAACGATTGGCCCCTTGTCGATACGACAAGGGTAGTATCATATTTGGTGCACCGAAGAATTCTGAAGATCACAAACCAATTAGTTTATTGCCGATGGCAATCACTCGGTATGTTAGGCCGCGTTCGCCTTTCAGGAAGAATGATCTTTAATTACTGACACATTTAGGTGTAACATGTCTCTTTGAATCGTGAGTTCTGTAAAACTGAACACCTTTTATATTAGACCTATTGACTATGTCCTATCACATATGATTGTAAATTATTGTACATATTGGCTTACCTTTGAACCCAAGGAGGGATAGTTTCCGTCGATTAAATCAATGTCCCTTCTAACAATTTATGTGAGATACTCAAATTTAGGGTGAAAAAATAAAAAAACTGAACAATTTTTTCAACTTCTCTCTCTAAAACTAATTTAATTTTTCAATATTTTTCTCTCTTTCCGTTCCTTTCCTTAAAAGTAAAATAAAATGAACTTTTCTATTTTTGCTTCTTTCTCTCTAAAAAAAAAAAATTATTTTTTAACTCTCTAAATATGTTCAGTCTTTCATTCTCTTTCCAGAAAATAATCAAGTTCTCAACTCTCCCTCTCTCTGACTCCAAACCACTCTCTCAAAAATAGGAAAAAAAAAATCAACTATACAAATTTTCTCCCTCAAACATTCATTTATAAATAATAAGTATTTGAAATTCATACGCAATTAAATTATAAAAGTTTCAAATCTCATTATCGTCATATAATGTCTCAAGATATTTTAAATTCTAGAATTTCAAATCAATGCAGTTGAAATTTTTAGGATCGAAATCTATACGTAAAATCAAACCAAGATGTCAAACGTAACCTCAAAATATTTTCAATTTAGATTTCTTTATTGTTTTCTACCAAAATAATGCCTTAAATCCCCCCAAAAAAAAGATCCCTAATATATTTTTTGGAACGAAGCAGCGTGCTATGGACCCAAATTAAATGCTATTACAGAATAGTATATAGTTTGGTACATTTTGTACCATGAACCCTAGAAATGGCACGCCCCACACATCTATTTTTCAGATGGTACTGCCTATATTCCTGTCAGGCCTGCCCCAACGTTTCCATAGCAGCTGCAGGTTCTCAGCTTTATGTTTCCATGGGTGCAAAACAGGAAGCCTTTCTTCATCCACAAAACCATTCTCTTTCAATTACTATTCTCCCAATTAAGATTTCTTCCCTCTTGTGCATATTTTCCTATTCGCATGTTCTCAGTATTGTCATACTACGTCATTCTGGTTGATTCGAATCAAGCTTATTATTGGCTACTTTTGAGCTTCCAGAAGATGGTCCTTGATTGGAATTTCCTGTACCAGCTTCCTTATCAAGCTGTTTGACTTGCCCGGCCCTTTCATCAGCAACCTCTGCTTGTTTATCATCTTTATCACTCCTGCAGGAGGCGCAAGTAAAGGAGACACATTAGTAGGAAATTCCATGGCATACAGCATGACATATCTGAAGAATTGAATTACTGGAGCAAAGAAACGAATTGTGATTTGAAATTTAAGACGAGCCAAAACATGTTGTTGATAATGACATCATTTTCTTTCTTTTTTTTTTGAATGTCATGATTCTTGAAATTCTAGACAGGGTTTTTTATCAGAACCACTGTACCAGCTAAACTAATCAACAAAACTGTCTAATGATTTCATCTTTTTGATAGTTCCACACAACGTCAAATGACCTAATTTGTGGAGTAAAATTATTAGTTCTGCGAAGGATAATGTGGTAACAACGGTTTTTGTCCAAGAACTTCGCAAACAAAAATCTGTTGACTGGATTGATAGAAATTAAAATGTCTTTTGATATACAAATTGCATACACAGTATTTCTCTAAAACAAATTTGCTAAAACATTAGCTTGTAGGGTGCAACTTCCATAAATCTACAACATGTCTTTTGTCTAGGTAGGCCATTGAAAATCTAAATATAAATTATCCGTAAACATATGATTATCAAGAATAATTGATGAGATAATTTTAAATAAGAATAAGTTGCGTACAGAAATCCAAACCAATTGAATTAATGCATCATCGTCGTCGTCGTCGTCGTCATCGTCATCATCATCATCATTATTATTATTAAACATATGATTGTCAAGTAGTTAATGAGATAATTTTAAATAAGAATTAGCAGCGTATGAAAATCCGTACTAATTGAATTAATGCATTATCATTATCATTATCATTAGTAGTAGTAGTAGTAGTAGTTCATTTTTACTTTTTTCCTTTCATTATTTTTATTGTTTATTTTTTAGTGTTATATTCTATATTTTTGTTTTCAAAATTTAATTTCATGTCTTTTTTATTTCAATTTTTATTTTTTTATTTATTTTTCTTCTCTGTTATATTGGCTTATCAAACAACCGACCCCAAAATCTAAGATTAAAACTTAGTTTGTTGTTGTAGATTGCTTAGCACTTGGCCATACCATTAAAACCCAAAGTTTATCCACTATTTGCAAAACTAATCACCCATCATTTAAATTCCAAAATTTAAAAATTCCAAGTCATGTTGAGTCTAATAAAGATATCCATGACCATGTCTTCATAAAGGCAATTGATGTAGGATGACTTTAGAGGATTTTATGGCAATTTTCAAAACAACTAGAGACCAATATAGAAATTAACTTAGATTAAAAGAATTCTGAACACTAAATCTGCAATAGTACTGTAGACATAAATAGTACTGCTACAATACCAATTCCTAAAAACAACTGTTGGATTGTAGAGTTGATTTAGAAAATTTTATATTTGGACTCCTTGAATTATGAGATTAACATAGAATCGATTTTGGGTAGTTTCCCGTTTTGTATGATTCCATTATGTTGTTTCCTTTTTTTTTTTTGTAATTTAGAATAATTTCATATTTTTGGTATGATTTGATTAGATAGTTTTCTAACTCTTGTAACCTAGAACAATCTATCTATTGTCATGTACAATTTCATTCAATCGATAAGACATACAGATAAATTATCCATCCCTGTTTTGTGTCATGGTATCTAAGCCATAAGACCTGAGTTCAATCTGTCTAGGATTCAATGGTCTTCATTACCATCTCATTTTTTTCATCAGCCTTCATTGCCATCTCTATTTTTTTATCAGCCTTCGTTGTCATCTCCAACTTTTTTCAGCCTTCCTTTATTGGTTTCTTGGCCTTAATCGCCATTAACCCTCATTTTTGTTTCGTTCCTTTGGCCTTAATCACCCCCAATTCTGATCTCTATTTGGCCTTGATTGCCATCAATCTTTCAGAAAAAATACTACCACATAATTTTCCTTTATCTAGTTCTGATTGAAGTAGCTGTAGTTGTCCATCTTCAACAAAATGTCAGATATTTTAGAAAAATCAGGCATTGCTGACTCACTTTCTGCTTTTGCAATCAAGACCTCACAACTCTCTGTTAATCTGTCAAGCAAAGAATAGGGAAACCAAGACAACAGAGATCCCAGGTTCATTTGACTGAGGAAACCAACCAAAAGGAAGGATATGAGAAAAGGGGGGGCTCAACATAAAGGAGATCGAGAGACTTAGAGACCTACTAGGATCTCCTAAGAAGAACACAGGTCCATGTTCACTGGGATTTTTTGGTAAGACTCCATTTTCCTTTGGTTTACATGCCTCAAATAAGTGTTTTACCAACTCTTAGATAGTTGACTCAGAAGCCACCGATCACATGACTCAACCTCACAATATTTCAAAACCTATCCTCCACGTAATAGGAAAATTGTAGTAGCAAATAGTTCTCTAGCTACAATTGCATGAATAGGAGACATTTATGTGACACTTTCTCTGATTCTTAAAGATGTTCTCCATGCACCAAAACTATCAGTAAAGCTCATTTCAATGCTAAAATTTACAGAAAACCTAAAATGTAGTGCAATATTTTATCCTTCTTACTGTGTCTTTCAATACCAAGACTCGGGGAGGAAGACTAGACTAAGAAGAGAAACGATCTCTATTATCTTGAAACACCAAATCCCACAAGATCAAAAGATTTAGGTCCAACTGTCCAAATTTATGATTCTAATAAAGTTTCTTGGGTGGATTTGAGAAAACCAGCTGTTCTTAACCTGACAGAAGTCCAAGATGCCAATTCAAGTTCTAAAAATGAAAACATTGTAAGTTCTAATCCTTCTTTGCATATGCATTCTATTGAAATACAAAAAAAAATGATTCCGATCTTCCTCAAGCTATTAAAAAAGATACACGAGAATGCACAAAACGACGCTTATACCCTTTGTCACATTATGTCTCACTTAAAACGTTTGTCACCAACAACAACAAAAAACAGAGGCTTAATCCTAAATTTTGAGATCGACCGTTTGAGAGACCAATATAAGAGAGAGTAAAAAATAAATAAATATATAATAAAAATAATAAAAAAATATAATAAAAATATAATATTAAAGTTTGAAAGTAAAAATATAGAAGATAACAATAAAAAAACAGACAATGAAAATAATGAAAATTCATTGTGAACATTGTTTCTATCCCAAGCACACACTGTCAAAAACCGAATGAAGAAATTCCATGAAAGAAGAAATGGATGCCCTAGAGAGGGAGGGAAAAAGGATGTGGGAGATTGTTGACAAGCCCAAAAGGAAGAATCCAGTCAGTTGCAAATGGGTCTTTACTCTAAAATAAAAGGCTAATCGTTCTCTTGAAAGGTATAAAGCCAGATTGGCAACTAAAACCTATACCCAAACATATGGAGTTAATTATCAAGAGACGTTTGCTCTAGTGACAAAGATGAACACCGTAAGAATCTTACTAAACAACACATTTCAATTGGCAGATTCAACAGTATGATATGAAGAATGTCATTTTGCATAGGGACTTGAAAAAGAAATTTATATGAGCATCCCATCGGCTTTTTGAAGGAAAAGAAATGACCAATAAAGTGTGTAGATTGAGAAAAACTCGATACAGGTTCAAACAGTCCCCAAAAGCCTGGTTTGGAAGATTTGATAGGGTAATGAAATCAATAAGATACAGACAAAGCCAAGAAGATCATATTCTTTTCATCAAACATTCAAAAACACGGGAATAATAGCGCTTCTTGTATACATTTATGATATTGTCACCGGGAATGATGAGGAGAAATAAGCTTTAAAGCAATGTTTGATTAAAGAATTTGAGATCAAGGAGATAGGGAGACAAATACTTCCTTGGAATCAAACTTTCTTGCTCGAGGCAAGGAATATTCATCTCGTAGGAAAACTATGTGTAGGATAGGATCTCTAAAGGCAAACAGGAAAACTATCTTGTAAACTGACAGCTACATCTATTGAGCCAAATTAGAAACTTTGGGAGGCAAAAGAAGAACCAACCGTTGATAAAGAGCTGTATCACATGTTAGTGGGAAAACTCATCTATCTTGCTCGTACTCAAACCATATACAGCATATTCAGTAGGTGTGATTAGTTACTTCATGCATAATCCAAGGAAATCACATCTACAAGCTGTTTATCGGGTATTACACTTTTAAAGTGTTGTCCGGGAAAATGAGTTCTATTCAAAAGAAACAATGACCTCACACTAGAAGCCTACACAGACGCAGACCATGCAGAATCTATAATGGATTAGGAGATCAACATCTGGCTATTGCACATTTCTTGGCGACAATTTGGTAACTTGGAGAAGTAAAAAGGAGAGTGTGGTGGCAAGGTCTAGTGTAGAATCAGAGTTCATGGCATTGGCTCAAGGATTGTGCAAATGTTGTGGCTCAAAATCATTCTAGATAATTTGAGGATTAAATCAGGTGGTCCTATGAAGCTATACTGTGATAAAAAATCAGCAATTAACATTGCTCATAACCTTGTGCAGTATAATAGCACAAAGCATATAGAGATTTGACATACACTTCATCAAGGAAAAACTGGAAGAAAGGTTAGTCTACATGTCATGTTCTTTCATGAGGTCAATCGATAGATGTTTTAACAAAGGGGCTAAATAGTACAATGTTTCATAAGATCATTTGCAAGTTAGAATGGAACACATCTATTCTCCAACTTTAGGGAGAGTGTTAGATTGTAGAATTGACTTAGAAATTTTTATTTTTTTGACTTCTTGAATTATGGGATTGACATAGGATTGATTTTGGGCAGCTTCTTGTTTTGTATGATCCCATTAGATTGTTTCCTATTTTTTATAATCTAGAATAGTTTCCTAATTTTTGTATGATTTCATTAGATAGTTTCCTAACTCTTGTAATCTACACTAGTCTATATATTGCCATGTACAAGTTCACTCAATTGATGAGAAATAAAGAGAAATTATTTATCCTTGCTCTGCGTCAATAACCAATCTCTCAAAAAGAATCCCCATATTCATTTTTCAATCAAATCAAGGCTAGGGTAGCTTATATTTCAATTCTCTTTCTTCAAGAAGCTTGATCCCTATCAGAAATATTCTTGGACACTATATAACCAAGATCCAATACCACCAAGATGGTAGCTTTGGTCTTGAGCTCAAGTGATTAAACAAGGCATTAGGCCTTTGATTGGGCTGTAGTGGAGGGTCTGCATCAACTTGGTGTTTCAGTAAGGTTAGCAGGGCTCGGACAATATTTATGGCTTGAACTGGAGATTCTACAATTGGGGTGAAATCCCTCTCGTCATATATGGGCAATTGCTACAATGGTTGCCTCTTCCACTCAAAAGGGAAAAAAATTGATCCAGACCACTTTACAAACACCAACCCAGCCACTTCATGCATATGAAGCTCATTCCCTACCCAACTGCTTTTGGTAAAACTCTATCATATGGAGGGAAGATGTGCTAATCTCCTAACACAAAGAAAGTGTTGTGGTTGCACAAGGCTGGTCCACGTTTGGCAAAGATCCTTTATGAAGAGTAGAAGGGAGAAATGGTTTGATTAAAATCAGGTACATAGCTAGCAGCCTACACACTTGTGAAAGCTAATAGGGATGCCCCAGCTAGATGCAATGCAAGAAAGGGGAAGTGCTGACTTTGGCTACGAATATAAATCGGAAGCCTAGACTTCATAAAAGGCAACTTTCTCTTCCACTACTATGATCTTATAAATAACCTTTAAAGGGCACCTCGTATCACTCATTAAATCTTCAGGAATGCAATGAGACCCTTGTGTAACTAAGAGATGATACAAATAGAACTTAGCTACAAAACTAAATGAGAGAGATATCTCCACCTAAAAAAGTAAGGTACCTTTCCACCCATCTAACATCTTGGCAATTTTAGCAATCAAAGGATCTTAAAAGTAGAAGACCTAATTAATTTTGGTTATTGATGTGGATTCTTGGAGAACAGGCCAGAAACTCCTAAACTGTCAAATGAAAAAAAGAATGAAGCAAGTGATAAAAATTTCATGAAAAGAAGAAAACAGAAAGAGAAGCCACAAGCATTTGATATCACGTACCCTGAATAAATTATGAGTCCGACAGCAACTGCAGCAAATGCTATATAATACATCCAGTCAACCTGAAGAAGTTTGCATTAGATTCATTTTCTGCATTCTAGTCGTCACAAATTTACAAGCGAAATATATTCAATGTGCAGGGAAACAGACCTTTTCGTGGTATGCAAATATGCGAATCAAGACAGCCCACATATCTGAGGTGAGCAAAGAAAGATTAAGCATTGTAGACCCACTAATCTGAGAAAACAAAATAAAATAAATAGAAATTCCAGCAAAAAATAACTTAGAAATTTTTAAGAATCAAAGCTTTAGAGTAAGCTCCAGGCAGGGATGATGTGGCAACTCCCCAAAAACAACATTCCAATTGAACAGTGATTTAAAGGAGACTCCTATATAAAATTCTCAAAATCTGTATTAGTTATGGAATTTAGAAATCACAAATTATTACAGAAGATTCACAAAATCCAGAGAAAAGTCAAAATTAACATTTCAAATAATCTTTGTGGTGTAATCACTTTCTGAATGTCAATATAATACAGAAGGGAATACAGGAATGAGAAAAGATCTCCTTATGAGAAATTTATCATCTGGATTTGGAAAAATATCAGTTTCTAGTCACTGTGCATATACATTTGACAGGAAATAATGATGTTTAAGCGCTAAGGAATTGGACCCAATCAAAAAACATTTGGTGATTCATCTTTCTTATGGATGGCCCTTCACTATTGAGGCCAATCACCATGTGACAGCCAACTTCTAAATTATCTGCAAAACCAAGGCTGCAGACAATGTACATAAAATATTCTATCATGCAACTGAAAAAAAGTTCTCTTGTATATCTGTCATACGTGAAGATAATCTTCTTAAACATGAAGCGTCATCTATCTGTGGAAATTAACATTGCTGAATTATTTGTAAACATTCTACTTATTGCAACCTCCCCAAGAAAATGATGCCATTTCCTTGAAAAGCTAATAATCATGAATCTCATTTCATCCCTAACAATTATTCCTTTCTGCAAAAAACAACCTGGGTACTACTATACATGCTTTCAATCTATTTAAAAAATTTTCACTCCCTTATGTCTGAAACCATCACAAATACATACATCATGTCAGCAGATGTATGGGGTGTGAGTAAAAGTTGGATGATGAGCAATACTTTCCAACAGATGAAAAGAAATCACGACTACATAAATGCTCTTCCAGTTTATCTAGTTTTCAAAAATCATTTTCTTGTATTAGATCAAACAAATATATGCTTGCAAACATAGAGGACAAAAATCTGGAAATACTAAAAGAGGCAAGAGCCTTTTGTCTTTAAGAAGTAATAACAAAAAACATATTGATTGGAAGTTTGGAATTGCATTGGAAAGAAAAGGAATTTATGTTTCCATCAGGTTTTTGGGCCTTAAGTTGCTATAAAGATGAATCATATCCTCACATGATAGGAGTAATTAACGCGATAACTTTTGAAAATTTAATAACCTTGGATCCTTACCTTTAGCAAGATCGGGACTCCAGAATAAAATAGGAACATAGCTGCTGCAAATCCAAAGAAAGGAAGCCCCTGAAAAAAGATAGGATCATGCATCGTAGGTCATGATATGAAACCAGTTAGGCCAGAAATAAAATGGAGAAGGAGATTTTTTTTATAGTTTCCTGCTTCCTTCTTAGCCCTTAAATAATATGGTTCTAAATCAAAGATAATGCCACACCAATGCTCCATTCAAGTTGGAAAAATCTAGCATTTTCTTTCTCACTTTTTGAAGGCATTCAGTATTTATATAAAACAAATTTTAGGTAGGAAAAGAAGAATGTCATTAGAAAAGATGTACAAATGATACAAAAGAGGATGAAAGAAGTTCCAGAACAAATTTGATACTAATTTTTCACAAGATGAAACTTAGTTCATAGTTTGTTTTACTTGGTGTTCCGTAATGCTGTTTCCGCTAATTGTTGCACTTGTGGTGCAAATAACTTCTGCTGGCGACACTCAATCAGTCCAGTCAGTATACGATTGAATGTCCAGATGCCCACTGGGTCCGAGGACCTATTAAAACCAATGGTAGCCTAATTAGGTTTGGTTGCTTTGACTCCCCTACAGTTTGCTCAATTCTCTTCCCAAGGGTTCAAGAACCAATTAACTATCCTACCAAAAATTTCGCATGAAACTAGTTAAAAATGGCTATATGTTTATAATAAATATTAAAATAGTATTTAGATTGATTCATACTTTCCAAATTGCTGTCAAACTACAAATTTACCCTTGGTAGTACATAAAATGTAATTCAAGCCATTCTTGTTTAATATGCATCCATCATAAAAAACCTAGAGCTAAAATCTTTCAGTGAAACTGAAGTCACAAAATTTTTTAATATATCAATAATGAAAGGTGTAGTAAATACAAAATCAAGTTGTTTAAACTGTCGGTACTCCTATAAGGCCCTATATTGCTGCAAAAGGAACATACTGTCCCAGGACCACAGAAGCAACTGCGAACTCCTTTCCCCACCACTACCTCAGGGGGAGAGGAGGAATCAATTGCATCCCTACAACAATTCGGAAGACTGTGTTGTTTCAAAATCAAAAGTCCAGGGACTTTAGCCCTTTCTATGTGGCCATATGTAACAATGCCCATGAAAGCTTAAACTGATACAACAATTCATTAACACTCATAGAGAGAAAGTTGAGAAACTCACTGCTCCTGCAGACCAGTGGATGTTTTTCAGCTCATTACGTTCCAGTATGCTTCTATTGAAGCTGTCAAGGAGTTTGACAAGTGATGGCAAAAGATAATAATCCAGTAAATACAAATTCAAAATTTTCCTGGAGACTTCCAAACAAAGCTCATGTCCCAAGATGTAAAAGTCAGTCAAAGAGACAATTATACTGCAGTTAGTGATAAAATACTAATAATAAAAAAAATAATGAAAATAGCATTAACATCATTCAAGAAACAATTACTACTTGGCTTTAAGTCAAAGGATACATTTGAATAGCACTAACAATTGCACCAAAAAGGCCCAGCATTCCCATGAGTTCAACTCTATCAGCGTTTTTTACTAAAAACTCCTGCATTAAAAGTTTAACAAAAAGAAAAGATTCAAAAGGGGGAAAGATTTCAGAAGGCACCAACCCACTTAATGCTGGTGTAGGTATGCCGGGGCGGATGAATACAACATGAACATTGTGTAATGCTTGCCCTAAAATAGAACCCAGGTTTCCCAACAAAATATCCCTCCAAAAATAGAACACAACATCTTACGCTAACTTCAAAAAGTTCATACAACCTCTACCCTTGGGTTTTGGATTGTGCATGTGAGATATTTTAGAAAAATAAAGAAATGAAAAATGCAAATGCATAAGATAAATTCTCTTTTTTCCCCTTAAAAAAGGTCGGCCAGAGCGAGCCAACCCTATGATGGCTCCAGAAATTATGTCAGCCATATGTCCTGGTAGCCATGCAGCACTCACTGGCTAGTGTGATGTTGCATATTAAGCCAACCAACCTTTTCTTACATAAATAAGATAATTTAAATCTGCTAAAATCCTCACTGTGATCAATCTTTCAGAAATGTTCTCAAGAGAAATTTCTCCATATGAAGAGCAAGTACCAGAAGCAAGTGAAAAAGAGACTTGCACCCAGATTGGTCGGATGCTGTAGATTGTAACAGAAATTAGTACCCCATGTCATAGAATCAAAGAAATAATTTTAGTGAGAAAATAGGCGAGAAGTTTGTTTTTTCTTTTAGGAAGGGTGAGGGCGATCCTGGTAACCAGTGAAACCATTCCCAGAAGATCTTTCGAAAATTGATATCACATGACTGCCACTTCATCAGATCAAGCATATATAATTTTTCTATAGATTCACCATATTCACTTAAAAGATGAATTACCATATCCACACTGAATTTCAGAAACAAGGACTTGCACTGAAGACTACTGAAAGGGTCACAGAATTGACACAGAGAGAGAGAGAGAGAGAGAGAAAGAGATATAAAAGAAAAGAGATTCAGGAAAAGGAAATAAGAAAAGGTGACCAAGCAAGTGACTGAAGGAGACAAGAAGCAAGTAGGAACACAACGGTATAATAGAAAAGGGGCCAACTGAAGAAGAAGGAATGGGGCAGGCAGAAGAGGGAAGAGAGAGAGAGATGCATACAAAATTCAAAAACTAGGAAGGTATGCAAAAGACGATCACATTAGAATAACAGAAATTTTTACATCTAAGTTTAAGCAAGAGAACTCAATATAGCATAAGAAAATGGAATTTATCAAGCAGTCCAACTAGAAAATCACATTGCCATATCAGCAACACTATGTAAACATGAAACAAAACAAAAGAATTAAAAAAAAAATGCAGTTAAATGAACAAAAAGTGATATGCTTACCTCAGAGACATTAGTTACAGCATAAAGCGTTGAGCCCAGAATAACAAGCAAATCCCCTTTAATTGGTTTACTTCCTCCTGTGTTACCGTAAAATATCATTATTAAGCAGTTATAGATGAAAGATGGGAAACAATCAGTGCCTACATCTAGCATGAGACCATCACCATCTTTGTTGTGATATAATATTGTATATTAGCTTGTAATAATAATAATAATAATAAGAAGAAGAAGAAGAAGAAGAAGAACAACAACAACAACAACAGCAACAGCAATGCCTGCGCTGCCACTGCTGCTGTTGTTATTACAAGCCAATATACAATATTATATCACAACAAATAAATAAACCACCACACTTTATACGAGTAAATTTTCTTTACCAGACTAAAGACCAGCATGAACCAATAGGACATCCATTGAACCAGTTTGTTAGTGCATTATAAAGGAAATAGAGTTGTAACCCCAGAATAAAGTCAAGTACAGGGTAAGAACAAGTTTACCTGCTCTGTCACCTGCATGGACATCTGAGAAGACAACCATAACTAGACCGACAACACAGATAGCCACACCAACAAATTTTCTGAATCTATATTTTGTCTTCAAGAAAAACCAGGTAAGAAACATAACTGATGGAATTGACCAACAGTCTAGCAGCATAACACTTGTTAGCGATGTATATTGATATGCCTTGACCACTGCAAAAGATGAACAAAAAATGAAATTCTGCAAAGGATGATCCTTCAAAAGTTGAACCATATATATGGCTAGACTGGATTTCTAGGTTCAATAGTTGCAGCATAGCAATAAGAAAAGAGATAAAAAATGATCTGTGACATGAGACATTAAACAAAATGATAAGGATCACCGATAAGGCTATTTTATATGTAAATCTCTTTTTATCCGACCAAAGTTTCTTCTTTGGGCAAAAAGAGATATAGTTCATTTATTGGATTCAAATTAATATATGTTATAGAACATGTAACGATTTCTATTAGCAGGTAGAAAAAGGATTGCTTGAAAGCAAACTCACCAATGAAATTGGCCTCCACATCAACCAATCCAAGAAGTACATAGTAGTACCATTTCGCCTGCCCAAGATAATTAAAGAAGTTGCATTTGGATACTATAGAGAGAAACAACATAAATGTGTCTTTAAAGACAATTAAATATTCTACAACAAATTTAATTGCAATCCTCTACCAACTATTCCATGGATACAAGAAATTTGAAAAGAAAATACATTGGCACTATAAACTTTTACCCTTCTATTTTCTTATTAGAAATGCAATCTGGTAAGGAATTAGTTCATGTCTATCATTTTTTAATATATATACAAACATACATGTGTGTGTGAGAGAGTGTGTGTGTGTGTGTTTTTTCTAGTTCATTAAGGGGAAGACTGCATACATATACGCCCACTCCAAAGCCGACCCCAATTGTTGAGACTAAGACTTTTATTGTTGTTGTTGTTGTATTAAGGTGCCAGTAGTGCTCAGGCTACACAGTGGGGTACCCTCCCCTGTACAATCACTAAATAAACTGCAATCACTTGAAATCGAACCTGCTCCACTAAGTCAGCCACACGAGTACACAACTGCTAGGCTTGCCTGCTTGTGTCAGTTCATGTCTATCATGTTAAGCCAATCAAGCTAAATATTACATGGCTTTTGAGCAGAGAGTCTGAGTTCTTTTCAAATTTGGACTCCTTAGCAGGCAAACGTTTTGCCTGCGACCAGATTCATTTAATTTTGGCATGAGACTTTTTGTTTCCTAATGAACAAAGATGAGCATAGACTTATGAACCGGGTATATTATAAATCTAAATAAAGTTATGCATTCACCAAGCTCCCAATCAAAGATAACAAAGTCGCCAAGTACTAAACACTGAGTTGGATTGAAAATCCGGCACATTTGATTTAAAAAAAAAAAAGAAAAAGAAAAAACACTACTAAATATAATGTGAAATGTCTTCAGGAAGCAAAATTCTTCAAAATTGCTAAATATTATGTGATAGCGCCTTCAATGATCCACAACTGAAAAAAGATGGCTTCTCTAATACTTTTACATGCCAGAAATTTACTAAAGAATAAATTACAAAAGAGAGGTGCACATAAAATACAGGCACCCATAATTAAATAAACACGAAGGGAAGAAATGGTTAGATGAAGCCCAATAACGAACCTTAAGTGCTTTCCTTCTGTAAATCATCCAACTTCCATAGACAAGTGCTAAGAGCACATAATTCAGGAAAGACTGGGAAGTCGGAGCATCTATTCCTGAAAGTTGATATATGATTGAATCAACATTTCTCAAACACCAACTATTGTTCAGAAAAAAATAATTCCAATATACCTAACCATGCATTGCATATAGACCTATAAAGATCGCGAGAAGTAGATTGCATAAAAATATCTCAAGGACATCAAGATTAGGAAGCCAAAATCCTGATTATGTGACCTGTTTTAAATGTAATCCAAGTTTCTAGGATACAATCTACAATATTTCCAGTCAAAAGGTTCACTTGCCCCGGCCCCATTGAAAGTGCATGTGTATGTATTTTATTAAGATATTCCAGTCAAAGGGTTCACTTGGCCCCAGCCCCTTGAAAGTGCATGTGTATGTATTTTATTAAGATATTCCAGTCAAAGGGTTCACTTGCCCCGTCCCCATTGAAAGTGCATGTGTTTGTATTTTATTAAGACACTTGATGCTGCTTTCAAACGCTAAACCTCCTGAATAAGATATCTCTGTGAAGAACCCTTTAATCAG
This sequence comes from Dillenia turbinata, assembly GCA_037126225.1. Lineage (NCBI taxonomy): Eukaryota > Viridiplantae > Streptophyta > Magnoliopsida > Dilleniales > Dilleniaceae > Dillenia > Dillenia turbinata. The sequence continues at coordinate 14,538,743 of JBAMMX010000026.1, read as the reverse complement.
AACTATTTCATTCTTAACCAAGCACCAAAACCTGGACTTCGAAATCCAGGGACACACCCACATGCAGATTTTGCCCACTAGAAAAGGGGAAATTAAAGTATGATGTCCTGAATCATATTTTAAATACTTCAGCATGGATGTGCAGGAAATACATATAGAAAACCTACAAGTTCAACAAAAAGATAAGTAATAATTCCAGCATAAATATAAATACAAGTTCTTAAGAGAAGGGGAAAAAAAGACAGAAACATTCTTAAAGTTAGCTAAATTCAAGTTAAAATGAACATTAACTATCAAGCCAAAAATCATTTCTACATTATTAATAAAATCATATATGGACCAACTGCAGAATGAACACATTAGTGGAGAATCAATAAAAACATTTTCAGAAAAAAAGGGGAGAGAGAGAGAAAGAGAGAGAGAGAGAGAGAGACCTTTTTTGGCAAGTTCAGAAGAAGAGAAGCCAGTGGAAGTGATCAGTAGGGATAGAAACTGCCCCAATCCAAGGCCTACCAATGTCTTCTTCGTCCAGAATTTCTTCAATTCCACCATTTTTTTACTCACACAAACTCTATTCCAACACAAACCAAATTCAGGAAAACAATCAAACCATCAAATACTCAAATACCCAAAATGCAGAAACCCTCCAATTTTTCAATTTCAATCCTAACAAATTCTACCGACCCCACAAAATACTCGCAAAAAATAAAATACCCACCTGGAATTTCGGGGCCAAGAGCGTAACTGTGGCGATGGACTCGAGAAATTTGAAGGAAATTGGACTTTATTGGTCAGAAGAGGCAGTGTTTGTGTCTGTGCTGGGCTCTTAATAAAATCCATACTCACGATAAATGGTACAAATTTGGGAAGTTGGCACCAAAAATTAACACTTTCGATTCGTAATTCAATTTTCTTGGACACTCTGATGGTTGGTCCCACCAAAAAGCTTAAAAGGGTATTGACCCAAAAAGTTACAAGAATTTTTTGGAAGGGCATTTTTAGAAGCATATTGGTATAAAGTTGAAGATTTTATGAAATCGTCGGGGACCTACTTGCTTGGAGATGAGAATACTTTCTTTAGGTATAGATTATGGTTGGTCCAAACTTCACATCGAAAAGAACATAATTTAGAAAGAAGACGAGGGAAAAAGGAAAGCTAAAGGGACATAAAAACCCTTTCGATAGGTACAGTTGACGGTTCGATGGGTTGTGAAGCCTTTGCATTTTTTATCATATGCTTCATTTTTGCTTTCTTGACCAAATGATTAGCTTTAGCTTTTAACAATTTGCAATGTTGCCAACATGGACTGTTTGTTGTTTTTTATTTATATATTTCACATGAGATAATTGTTAAAAAATATTATATATTTTAAAAATATTTTAAAAATATTATATATCAAAGTTAAATGATTTTGAGAGTATTTGATTTTCTTATTTCTATATTTGTATCATTTATTTTCATACTTGTAAAGATGTGTTTTTTATATAAATTCAACATGTTATAATATTTCATTCAAACAATGAAATATTATGGTTCATAATTTCATCATTGTTCTCCATTTTTAACATGGTATTGTAATCATATTAAAATATTTTTATATGATATCAAAATCATGTTAAAATATTCTAATATGATATTAGAGTAATATTCAAAATTTTTTTATCATGGTATCAAAGCCTTCTTGTACAAAAGGTTCAAAAAGAAAACCCCTCCCGAGCCTCTACACCTCCAAAAAATCCCTACTTTGTTACGAAAAAAAATGCTCTTCAATATGCGCTCAAATGCGCCTCCAAATTCGTAATCCATTGTGAAAAATATGCTCTTCAATATGCGGCCGCACATGCCTTTAGAAAACCTTACTTCCATTTTGGAAAAGTTGCTTGCATGAGCCTACAGAAGGCCATTGGTATAATCTAGAAAAAGTTGCTCTTCAATATAGTTACAATTAGAGTTCAAGAAAATCACTCTCGTACCTACACGCGCCTCTGGGAGATCTCTGGCCCATTCTGAGAAAAAACTATTTTTCAAGGTTGTTAAAACATATTTTTTGGCCACATCAACATGCACCTATCGGCTATTTCAAATTCAAACAATTTTCATTATAGCCCATTATATTTGAAGGGATATTAAAAAATATCATATGTTTTAAGAATATTTAAAAAAAAATATTATATCAATTGATTTGATTTTAAAAATATTTGATTTACTATATTTTTATATTTGTAATATTTATTTTCATATTTGTAATAACAAATTTTCTATATAAAACCAATATATTATGACATTTCATTGGAATGATGGATTATTAGAATTTATATTTTTATTATTGTTTCCATCTTTAACATGATAATAGAATCATGTTAAAATATTCTAATATAGTATTAGAATCATGTTAAAATATTCTAACATGATGTTAGAGTAATGTTTAAAATTTCTTTTATCACTAACAAATGTAGTACTGTGGTGACATTACAAATAACACTTTATGCAACTATGTATAATTTTGTGATTATGTAAGTGATATATTTTTTTTGAATGAAATAGATTCCAGTTTTAGTGAATATAATTTATTTAGTAATTATAGAAACTAAAATTATCTCATTATATAACTATATAACTCTAAACTCATAGATCTTTAAATAAATAAAAATACATTATGATTGTTGTTTTGTTTTTCTTAAATAATAATATTAAATATTGATGTGTTGTCAAATAATCAAAAATAAATTAACATATTTCACTAAATACAAGTATAGAGTGAATAAGATCATCTCCACAGGAAAACAGTGGATTTACTTCTTTTAAGGAAATAAAAATAAACATAAAAATATAGAGTTTGAAAAATTAACTAAACTAATTAATTAAAAATAAAAAACTCGAAATTAAAAAAATAAAAACTAACAGAAAATTAATTTTTCTAGACAAATGAATTATTTCTATCTTGATGTATTTGATTGATCATCGATACAAAAATTACTCAATATCATATAAATAAATTGATTATAGTCGTTAAATACCAAGAAACAATCAATCTCTCTTTACTTTTTCGGTAATCAAGATACAACAATTAATAACTTCTCTAATCGAAAGATAACCTAAGAGACTCTCGTTAGATTTAGTATTTCGACAGTTTTAAAATTTAGAAAAACACAATTCTAATTAACAAATTCTAATTTGAATTTATTTAAATTAGATTATCTAATCTCTTGACATGAGTTAAATCACTTGTGAGACCATAAAACTAAGTCAATCACTACGTTATTAAAAATAAACAAACCTTACTGTTTTTAAATGGTTATAGATTATTCTAGATTTATCAAATATAGACCTTTGTTTAATAAATCCAAAATAATCATGAACATTAGGGTATGGAGATTAAATAAATATTTTCAAATATCAAACTAATAAACTCATTTAGATCTCACAATCTTCAACCATCAAGATTTCAACAACCTTTCGACTAGAAAATAAATTAGAATGAAAACATTGAAAAAGGAAAACTCACTATTGCTTTATTTAATGTTAGGAGTAAAGAACAATGGAGATGAAAGAAAAAATATGGTAGCCGCCAGTAGGAAAGAAAGCTTGAAGCAACCAAGAAAGAAAACCTAAATTCTAAAATATGTTGTTGGGAAAATATAAAGGGGTTATGGGAGCCATGCCCCCTTCTGTGTGCTTCCCTTTTCTTACTTCATGTAACATTATATATATGGGCATAAGCTCCTAATTTTTAAAAAGGTAAACTTCTCTAAACCCTAAGGTAGTTGCTAAATAAAAGAAAGTTTCTCTTATCTAGAATTCCTATTTGACTTGTCAAAAAAATAGCCTAAATAAAATGAAAGATTACAAAATTGGATTTTCCCAAAATTTATATTCCTAAATATTAGAAATGAAACAATATCTCCAAAGTTTCCAATATTTTCAATTTAGACTTTTTCCTTCCTTGAATTTTTAGGAACATATTGATTTGGTTTTCAAAAAAATCTTCCGATATCTCATGAGATCCATGTACCCACGTGCTAATAAAAGAGTATTCCTGTCCATTTTTCCATTCTTTGCATGAATACTCCAAATTAGCTCATTTTTCTCCACTTTTCTTCATAGGTCTCCTTTGTAACATCGATTTTCGGTAACTGTGTATTATGTACCACTCCTTATGATGCTATATATATATATTAACATCCTTTTGAAACATCTAAAATGAAAATTTATTTATTTATTTATTTATTTTGAGATTTTGCCTCAAAATCATTAAAATCGAAAATTTTATCGATAAGCTGAAAGCCTTTTTGGCAAGTGCCGGCAAGACTTAAAGAAATCAATAATAACTAAGAAAATGTCTACACACTTAAATAAAGGTATTTAAGTGAAATTTTATATTTTTAATAAATTTCGAACAAAAATTGCATAGGAACCAAAATACAAATTATTAAAAGTTAGGGATCTAAATGCAATCAATGAAAATTGAAGAACTAAATTGCAAACCACTCAAGAATGGATAATTGGAGCCAATGATTGGTTAAGAGGGCAGCAAAGCTGGTTAGTGGCCACATGAGATGGTTCCACATTCAAAAAAACTTATTAGATGAGAATTTATGCATGAAAGCTCATAGGATGGGAAATTATGCATGACAGCTAAATGGAGTAGCTTGTGACACTTCTTCTTGACATGGCTGGCCAATAAGACATCAAATGGAGTGCATGAAGTTTGTTTGAGTCAACAATTACATGGTTTGAGTGTTAGAACAAGTGTATGGTTGAGATGATACATGAGATGATCCAATGGTTAAAGACATTTTGCTAGGTTTATAAAAGAACTTGTCTAAGGAAACTTGGCTCATTTTCTTCACCCAATTTCTCTTGGCCAAGCATTTAGACTCCGTATCCAAAAATTAAGTTCAATCATGAAGTCAAAGAGATAAGAGCATTGCTGAAAATTTTTGAATTTCAAGATAAGAGTATAGAAATATTGTAATGGAATTCATGTGTATTGTGTTAAGGTGATATAAAAAATTCAAGAATTCAAAGGAGGTGCTGGTATGTATTGTTAGCAAGAGATCTTACAAAAGAGATAACATGTCCTAACTCGTGCAAGGGTTAAATTATTTGATGAGTAGTTACATTACTATCCATACTAGCATGCTAGATATATATTTCTAGATTTGAGTTTTGTGTAGTATTGTTGTGATATCTCATTCTATAGGAATTAAAAATCTAACCGTTTGTTTTTATATAAACTATACTTCTTAAACTTTAAAATGGTATATTATGTGAAACATTTCATGAAGGAATCGATATTTAGTGATTTTTGGAATTTTAGCACATTTCACTTACTTAATTTCATACTCTATGTACGGCTAGTATCTTGTGTCAATTTTTAAGATGTCTTTTGTATGAAATTTGGAGAAACTTAAAATATAAAAGTTGTTGGATTTCTGTCTTATCTTTAATTTGAGCTAAAGATCACTTGAATTGGAGTAGCATGCAGAAAGTTATGATATTTTTCTTGAAACTGTGCAGAAATAGTTTTAAAACTGAAACTGAGATGAAAATAGAATTTTATAAAATTATACACTTAAAATCTGAGGACGGTTTCAACTCAAAAAGATCTATGTCTTGTCTTTGATTTGAAATAAGAATCACTTAAATTGGAGGAGTACACAGGGAGATATGGAATTTCTCCCAAAACTATGCAAAGTTGATTTTAGGAACTTAGACTGAAAGAATTATAAAATTTTCTAAATTCGTGTGGTTAGAATTTGAAGTCAATCTGAATATAAAAGTTGGAGATATATGTCTTAACTTTAAGGAAAAAATTTGAATCATTTGAATCCGATCAAAATTTTGGAAGATATCGCAATTTTTCTAAACCTACACGTGGTAAATTTTGTATGATTTTTTTTCTAAATATGAAAATTTGAGATTTTACTTTGTGAAAGAAAATATTTCTATATACGTCTTGTAATCCGACGATATGATATTGTCGAAATAATTAAATTGATGAAATATACGTATTGTTTAATTTGGGCTTAGGGTTACGTTTTCATATGAGGGGTGAGTCATTCGAAAAACGAGGACAGTTAGGGGGAGTAGCGTACCCTCCCCAATCGAGGTGAGTGAGACGAATTATTTCTGACTTTAAATGAAAAATAGTTTCGATTATGATTTTTATAAATAAATTTTGAAATATGGTTTAGAAATATTGTAGTATTTGTTGCGTGTTTTGAAATGATGTTTTATGACAATTTTATACTGATATTAAGATGACTTAATAGTGCTATGTTTTTCTTTACGAGTAAAAATTTATGAATGATGACATATGGCACATGTGCATGATTATTAGATGGTGTATAGTGGCTATGGCGCACTCCCTATCACAGTATTGAATGTTTACCTGACGGGGTGACGTGGTGGGATAACATGAGAATAGGGGTTTGAGTCCCCTATCTCTGATCAACGGATCCAATAAATGAGCACCACGTAAGGACTGTGTCAATACCAAGGGAAGGGGGCTAAAAGAAAAATGTATGTGTTTTATTCATATGGTATTGTAGTGACCCATTGGTGGATTTTACCCTAATTAAGCCAAACTATGGGTAGAATGCATTTTATTACTGACTGATGCCCCATAATGTATGATTGATGATAATAATATATATTATTTTGAATTACACGATATGTTTGCGAATGAATGAAATATGATTTGAAAATGATGGTTTGACTTGCTAGTTTCACAAATTCATTTATTGTCATTATATAGTTCTCGCACCCCACTCACTGAGTACGTGGATTAGACTCACCCCTTACATTTATATTTTCTACTTATACTGTACTTGACTTACATTGAGTACTGTTCCACTAGTTTTATTGAGAGACGCTATTGGGTATATGTTCATACCCATCCTTGTTTACGATTGAATCACGCATATAACTGTTATATGTAATTTAGAGGCAAATATTTTAAAGAAAATTTTTGAAGACTACCTTTTTCAAATCTTTCGCTGTATGATTTTGACTTGGTGATATCAGGTAGGGTCATAATATTGGTCAAGTGTATAGGCCAAAAATCAAAACTTACAGACTACTGGTCCAAAGGTCTCCTTTAAGACGTGGATTTGGTAAGATAACGCCATGTACTTAGCCTTGCATTACCTTGATGTGTGAGTAAGGCATATCCATGCTTCGAGGAGTCGCGACAATCTGTTTGTGTACTCGTGCGGGTCGGAGTGTGACATCCTCCATCAATTCTAGTATATAAAATATCATAAATTATAGATATTAGTATAATATTTATTCATAAATAAAACAATCAATCATGAAATTATACCAATTATACCCTATCAAGTTCCCCAACACCTAGATAATGTTTGTCCTCAAGCATTCCTAACTCAAATAAAACTAAAATTACTGAAGTCACCCTATTTTTCTTTCGAACTTCTGAGTCAACATATGCTATAAAAGAGCCAAATTAGAAAAATAATCAAAACAACAAATACTTCACAGCATTTTATACAAGAATAACCATTACAAATCCCAACAGATCTTAATGAAAACTGTAAGATTCAACATTTCTCTCCAAGGGTTCACTCAAATTCACTCAAAATGGGGTGTAGCATGTCAATAGCACTAAAATCAACACATTGAAATTGGCATTATCATATGCTTGCAAATATATCAAATCTTCACTACTTAAAAATTTGAATTTCATGCATCAATCAAAAATCTTTCGTTTGGTTATAACTTGGCTAGAGTTAAGAGTATGATAAAGGGAATATCAAAGGTTAAAATGTACTAAAGGAAATATATATAATTAACTATACAATTCTTCTCAATGAATACCTTCGCCTTACACAAATAGCATAAAAGATGATGTTTTTTGCTGTCCACATGTGAACAAATACTCAATGGTCAATGGTATACAAAAATATGAACAATTTTCTCTAAATTTCATGAGTGAAATGAATGTTAACAAGATGCAACACTTTTCTCCTTTTTTTTTTCTTTTCTTATTTTTTTGTTGCTTTTTGCACATTTTTTTTTTCATTCCCTTTTTTCATTTTCTTTTAAAACAATCCTGCAATAAGGAATGACCAAAATGATAATCAAATGTCTTCCTTTTTCATATGTAGCAAATATTATCATCACGACTCTAATCAATACATATCTTGTGAGACAATCATATAACTAATATCATGCAATCAATTATATATATTTTTGGCACAAAGGTTGAAATGTAAACCAAAAATAAGGGTTTTGGTATTGTAATGAGGAGTTATGAAGAAATAAAAGATTTCAGACTCAACTTGATTCGCTAAGGAGTATAAAAATTAGGGTAGAGATTTTTACGCAAGCTAAAGGGAGTAAAACCTAATTTGCCTTTATCACTTCAATGCATGAAATTCTAGATGTGATGACAAAATGCATAACATTGCAAGTTCTAGAATATTCAATATAAGTCCGATAATCACTCAACAAGAGAGAAAATTCTTAGCACCACGAATGAATTTGCTCGCTTTAGCCTCAAAACCTTACTTTTAAATATGATTTGTGTTGAATCTTACATGCTTATCATTCAAAGAAGACTATTACAGACATGAATAGTCATTACAAATGCAAAACCATTAATTTAAGCCATTTTTCATAGATTTTAAGCCAACCAAATAACACATCAACTTAAAAAGTTTAATTTTTTTTCTCTTTTTTTTTTCATTTTTTTAACTAAAATGAAGCAAAACTTAACTTATTGTAGGAAAACAAACTTAATCAATTGTAGAAAAACAAACATACTACCAAAAACAAATATATGAAATATTCCCTCCACACCTAAATCATATATTATCCCCAATGTATGCTAAATGAGTGAGAAAAAGTAAAAATAAAAATAAATAACATTCATCTCAAATAAAAACAAAAATAAAAGGATAAAATAAAAACAAAACTTTTTTAGGGTTGAGTGGTGAATGGAGGGCTAAATCCAATAAGTTTTGAAAAAAAAGTTATGGTGGCAGTAATGGACCTCTTCCTAGGGCGTGGGCATACCCTAATTTATGTGCATTCTGATCACTTAACCTCGGTTAAAGACCGGTTCGGTCCATTTAGACTTCAACTTATCTGGCATGAACTTCAATTTTGAATTGAAGTGAAAGACTTTATGGCCTACCATGAATTGTTTCTAACGTGGAAGTTTGTCATCAAGAAATATGTCCAATTGTACAACCTTTTTTGTCATATTTTCGTTAAACATAAAATCCAATTTATCTTGCACACAATTATCATGAATAGTGAAATCCACCATGTTATCATGAAAAATAGACTTAAAATCATTTGGATATTTCATGACATAAAAAATATTAAAAGTGACAACTTTACTATCAAACTCTAGAGTTAAAGTACTCAAATCCGTATCAATTTTTGTCTTGACTATTTTCATAAATAGTTTTGGCACTTGCTTTACTGCATCCAAGAGAGGAATATTGGTCTATACTTTTGGTGAATTTTTCAAAATTTCTTTCTCTTCCTCCTCTTTCTTTGATCATGCAAACTTATTAAGAAAATGTGGTAAAATCAATATTTTAAGATTGGAAGTATTAGGTTCTTTACTTACCTGCTTGGTGGATTCATTTACTGTTGATGATTTCTCTATTTACTTGATTTTCCCTTCTTCTTCAGCTTTTGATGAATTGTCTTGCAATTCTTTTAATGATTTTTCCAATTAACTCATGGTTACCACCAATTGTGATACCTGATTCTCCAAATTCTGGATACCGGTTCTTGTCTCTTGTTGAAATCATTGGCTTGCATGTTGAAATCGTTGGCTTTTCTATTAAATTAGCAAAATGCTATTAGCTAAATTTTTAACAATCTCTTTTAGAGACTTACCTTGACTTAAAGAGGATTGCTGAGATTAAAATAATGGTCGGTCTTGTGGTTGTTATTGGAACCCTTATTACCAATTTCCATAACTGAAGTTTGGTTAATCCCTCCATCCTTGGTTGTAGATATTCGAAAATGGGTCATCATAAAGAATGAGACACTTATCGGTTGGATAACCTATCTCTGATCAAATTCCATAAGTTTGTACCGTTGCCTTTGCCCTACAATAAATTTTTCCACAAGACATGTTAGTATATCTAATTTTTGATCAATAGAAGAATTATTGATCTCATTGACTTTTCTTGGAACATCTCATCATATTCCAAATTGTTGGGAAGTCTCAATATAAAAAAAATAATTGTTCATTAACATTAAAGGTTAATAACTCTCTTAAAGTTTTTTGGACAGCCATGTTTTCATCAAGTCTTTCTCTTTGATGTCACTGTCAAATTTCAGCAAGTTTACTACAAGGATTAGTCTCAAAAACAAGGAGAAAACAAAGTTTAAAAGAAATAAATCACTTAACACCATTTCTTGGCAACGACATCAAAATTTGATGTGTCATCAAACAACAAAAAATAAATTAATTTACTTCACTAAATATTAGTATAGAGTGAATATGGTCATCTTCACAAGAAATGATAGATTTATTTTTTTTAACGAAATAAAGATAAAAGTAAAAATATGGGGTTTGAAAAATTAACTAAACTAATTAATCAAAAATAAAGAATTCGAAATTAAAAAAAATAATTACTAATGGAAAATCAATTTTTCTAGGCAAACGAATTATTTATATTTTGATATATTTGATTGATCATCAATACAAAAATTACTCAATATCATACAAATAAATTGATTATAGCCGTTAAGTATCACGAAACGGCCAATCTCTCCTTATTTTTTTCGGTAATCAAGATACCACCATTTATTACTTACATAATCGAAAAATAACTCAAGAGACTCTCGTTGGATTTAATGTTTTGATAACTTTAAAATTTAGAGAGATTTAATTCTAATTAACAAATTTCAATATGAATTTATTTAAATTAGATTATCTAATCTCTTGGTATGAGTTAAATCACTTGAGAGACTATAAAACTATGACAATCGTCATGTTATTAAAAACAAATAAATTTTGATATTTTTAAATGGTTGTAGATTATTATAAACTTATCAAATATAGACCTCTATTTAATAAATTCAAAACAATCATGAACATTAGGATATGAAGATTAAATAAATACTTATAAAATATCAAGTTAATAAACTCATTTAGATCTCACAATCTTCAACCATCAATATTTTAATACCTTGTCCACTAGAAAATAAATTAGAATGAAAACATTGAAAAAGGAAAACTCACTATTGCTTTATTTAATGTTGGGAGTAAAGAACAATGGAGATAAAAGAAAAAATATGGTAGCTGCCGGTATGAAAGAAAGCTTGAAGCAACCAAGAAAGAAAACCTAAATTCTAAAATGTGCTGTTGGGAAAAGATGAAGAGGTTATGGGAGCCGTGCCCCCTTCTGTGTGCTTCCCTTTTCTTACTTCATGTAACATTATATATATGGGGCTAAGCTCCTAATTTTAAAAAAGGTAAACTTCTCTAAACCCTAAGGTGGTTGCTAAATAAAAGAAAGTTTCTCATATCTAGAATTCCTATTTGACTTGTCAAAAAAATAGCCTAAATAAAATGAAAGATTACAAAATTAAATTTTCCCAAAATTTATATTTCCTAAATATTAGAAATGTAATAATATCTCCAAAGTTTCCAATATTTTCAATTTAGACTTTTTTCTTCCTTGAATTTTTAGGAACATATTGATTTGGTTTTCAACAAAATCTTCCGATATCTCATGAAATCCACGTACTCACGTGCTAATAAAAGAGTTTTGCTGTCTATTTTTTCATTCTTTGCATGAATGCTCCAAATTAGCTTATTTTTCTCCACTTTATAGGTTTCCTCCATCTATTCTAGCATATAAAATATCATAAATTATAAATATTAGTGTAATATTTATTCATAAATAAAACAAAATCAAACATAAATATCACACCAATTTATACCTTATTAAATATCTTGACAGCCCATTATATACCATGGGTGCAGCATGATTTTTCATCTATCTTTTATTGTTATAATAATGACTGAAGATAGAAAAATTCCTAGTAATTAATCATTTTATAGGATAAACAATCCAAATATTAATTCCCCTAAGACAAAAAATCCTATTCCAAGTTATCATGTCTAAGGCCTTCTCATATTGAGAGACGTTGCCCGAGGACAATGTAGGATTGTACTCTCTATCATGTTGATGTAAGTTTCTTAAACAAGGGGCAGGGGAGAAAGGAAATAATACCATCCTTCTAATACTAGAAAGATGGGTCTCATTCAATTTGGAGGGATTTTAAGGAGATCAGACGAGACATTAATGAATTTTGTTGTTTTTCAAATTTCTTCCTATATTTTAAAATTTTAATATAGAATGAGCGTAGGGAATTTCTTTTTCTCCTTTTTTTTTTTGAAAAAAAAGAATGACAAAAAATAACTTTCTCCTCCCTTTCCTTCCTCAATGAGAATGCAATCTATTTTCTTGTGGAATCCATTTAAAAGTAGGTAAATATTTGTGTATATAATTATTGATAGTGCCCATGTAGGGGCAGTTACTTTTGAATTTCAAAAGTAAAGGGTAATGGGTAGAACCCATTACCCACTCTCCACTAACTACCCCCTCTCTCTCTCCTATTTTCTCTCAAAAAAGGACTCTTATTCTAATATGACTCCTACGTGAATGTGTATCACAAAGAGAGAATTAAAATCTTTGAGGAGAGGATTAAGAGGAAGAATTACCATTTTGAGAGTTAGAATAATTGTTGAGTAGAATAATTATTCAGAGGGTTTTCCGATCAATGTTAAATCACTGGGTTAAGGGTTGGTTCGTTGTAATATTGCGGTGATAGTTCGATTACGTGACTATCATCCCGACTTTGAGTGGTTCGTGTTCAGAATTTGCGGTTCTGGAGATTTTCTGCATCACCGTTTGAGGAATATCGCAAACTCAAACTTTTATGGTTCTGAAATTTTATTTTATCACTTCCGCTGCGTGTATGAGTCTCGTTTAAATCTAACATTGGTATCAGAGTTATGTTAGAAATATTTCAAATAATTTTTCGAAATAAAATTTGGGTAAAAAAATATAGGGTATAAAATTTAGGGTTCAGATTACGGATGAGTTTTGTGAATTCAATTATACCACTGTGTTACTCAACTCACGTAGAACACGAAAATAATTTTTTCGTAATTTTTTGGGCACGTTTAGGCCATGAAAGTTCCGGTTGAAATATTCGGCCGTGAATATTGACCGAACCCTTCAACCCCAGATTTGGCGAGATTTAGGTCAAATTGGTTCATAAAAATGGTAGATCTGTGTTTGCCGCTGTTAGATCTACATTTTCATATATATATATTGCATGTATTTGATACCGAAAATTGAGATTTTCGGAAATTGGGTCGGAGAAAATACACAGTTGCAGAATTCGGGCGAGGAAGAAAAAGGCACGCGCATGACACGCGCGAGGAGGCGTGTGTCACCCAGCAGGGCGGGCGCGTGCAACTCACGCGTGAGAAAGGCGTGTCTATGCACCGCGCCCAGGCGCGTGCATCTCACGCGAGCGTAGCCGCGTGAGATGTCGGGTCTGACCGTGGGTCAGACCCGAACCGGTTCATACCCGACCTGAACCGGGGATCCAGACCGGGTTCCTGGTCCCGACCCGGACCTGCATCCAGATCCGGCCCAGGGGATGCGGGCGTACGCGTGCAGGTGCGTCGCCCGCGTGCCCGCTCGTCAGGTGCGTTTGCGGACGCGTACCGAGCGCGAGCAGGCGCGTGCCTAACGCGTTGCTCGTCCTGCACGCGCCCAGAGGCCTTCCCGGCGCGTAAGGGTGCGTGAGACGCGCCGCCGTGAGCCTGGCGGCGCGTGAACCCTTCCGGCGGCGCGTGAACCCTTCCGGCGGCGCGTAGGTCGTCCTAAAATTGGAATTTTCTGATTTGTTGAGGGTTTGTGATAAAAAGTGACTAATTGTGGGTTTTTATATACTGAATCCTATTCTGAATGGTGAGATGCAATCACAGATTGTGGTGTATGGTGTCCGTTGACTCATACGCTCGTCTTGGGATCTGTATTTGAGTCATTTTGGTTTTGGTAATTCGTAGGGTACATAAAATTGTGAACTAAGCATCAATATGTCACTAATTTCTCTTTTTCTATGTGACAGCGACATGGCTGCAACGAAGACTGTCGTTCTAGATCTCGTAAAGGCAGACAAGCTGAACGGTGACAACTATGATATTTGGCACCGGAAGGTTCAGTTTGTCTTCGAGGAACAAGAGCTCGGGGAAGTTCTTAGGAACGAGATGGTGGACCCCGGGGAGGGTACCACGGCACAAGCGCGACGGGATCAGAAGGTGTATCGTGCTTGGAAAAAGAAGGATGGCCAAGCGAGGGTGATCCTTCTTAGCAGCATGCACGATGAGCTGATTCCCATCTATGAGTAGTATCCTATTGCACAGTCGATCTGGCATGCTCTGAGAGAGCACTATGGCGCCCCGTCAGTTCCTAAGTTGAGGATGTTGACTTATAAATTCATCACTTACAAGAAGAGGCATGATCATACTATGAAGTAGCATTTAATGCATATGTCGAGTATGATCGCCTCTCTAAAGAGTATGGGGGAGCCGATGTCTGATGAGCTTCAGGTACTGGGTGTGATCCAGTCTTTGCCTGACTCCTGGGATGTGGTTAAGACCTATCTCACGCACACCGAGAGTATTCATACTTTCATGGATGTGAGTTGGCATTGTGAGCTCGAGGAGGAGCGTCAGGAGGTGGCTAGGTCTTCTTATGCTCATGCTAACATTGCGGAGTCGAGTAAGGTCTCCCGAGGAGTAAAGCGCAAGTGGCGCAAGCATGAGAAGAAGGCCAAGGGCCAAGGCAAGAAGAAGCAATCTGCCAAGACCGATGACAGAGGACAGAAACGCAAGAAGAAGGAGCTCGATAAGAGCAAGGTACAATGCTACGTGTGTGGCAGACTGGGCATTTCGCTCGCGAGTGTGGCGAGCGAAAGGTAAGTCCTTCTTCTTTACATGGTTTGAGTTACGTGTCATCTAGTGTGATGCTCGCTAACTCTTCTCCTTTGTGGATTGTAGACTCAGGAGCCACGGGCCATGTAGCTCGCGACAGGAGTGCATACGTGAGTTCCGCCGTTTGAGTCCCATTGAAATGTGTATCCTAGGTGATCTAAACAAAGTACTGAAATTAGGTTCCATTGAATATCCAGAGCATAAAGAACATCATGTAGGTATAGAGTCTGGCCACTTTGTAACTCCAGCTTACAAGTGTCAATTCCTCTAACAACAACGAATGCTTCGTTCCCTATATAAATCCTCCTAGTTTGAGAACTCAGTCGGTGGAACTCATATACGTGCTCCTATCTCGAGCTATATGGTCGGTAGTTTCTGAGTTTACAATCCACAAAGAAGAAGAATTAGTGAGCATCACAGTAGAGGAGACAAAACTCAAACCATGTATAGAAGAATGACATACCTTCCATTCATTACACTCACGAGTGAAATGACCAAGTCTTCTATATATGTGGCACGTCACCTTGGTCCTGTCCAGCTCTTTCTTCCCTCACTTTTATACACTATTGCTGAATTTCTCGGATAGCTTCTGCTTACATGGAACCCGAGACTTCTTTTTATGTTTTTTCCATTTATGTTTGGTGCTATGGGAGCTCTCGCTCGATTTTGCTATATAAGCATAATTCGAATGCGATCTACTCACCTCCAAGCACTCCTCCTTGAGCTCATAGTGTCTGCTCACATCGGTGAAAGTATGAGTACTCTCGTCGTGCATGAGATTGGTTATCATGGTCCCATGAATCAAGTAACTGGATCACACCCAATACCTGAAACTCATCCAAAATGGGCTCGTTTCTATTCGTTAGCCCGATGATCATACTCGACATTTGTATCAAATGTTGTTTTATCGTATGATCAGCCCTTTTCTTATAAGTGATAAACTTATAAGTTAGCATTCTCACCTTAGGAGTTGAAAGAGCACCATAATGCTCTTTTAGGGTGAGCCAAATCGACATATGCTACCAATTAGGATTACCCTAGCGTGGCTATTCTTCTTCTTTCATGCACGATAGGCCTCCTGATCCCATCTAGCCTGAGGTGTGGTACCCTTCCCGGGGTCCACTATCTTGTGTTTCAGAATTTCAAACAAATCCTGCTCCTCGAGGACAAATTGAATCTTTTGGTACCAAATGTCTTAATTATCACCATTTATCTTATCCACCTTATATAAATCTAGTACAACAGTTTTCGAAGTAGCCATAGTCTCCGTACACAGAAAAGAGAGATATTAGTTACATATGATACTTATTCTCACAATTTTGTGCACCTTATGAATCAATAGGTACTAAATGATTCCAGTGTAGACCCCAAAGTGAGCATATCAGTCAACGGATACCATACACCAAAACCTCGGATTGCATCTTACCATCCGAACTTAGATTCGGTACACAAAAACCCACAAAATGTCACATTTATTGATGTGGGACCCTATAAAAGTTGGAAAAATCCAATCCAATATGGCCTGATGCACCGTATGGTGTCCTACGTGCCACCACATATTGGTGGCGTGTTGCCATGAGCCAACATGCACTGGCAGCATGCTCGCGCACATACCTGATACACGACACATCCTGCACATGGACTTACACGCTTGACCCGCATGTGGACTAGGTCAGGACGCGGGTTGAACACAGATCCAAGTCAAAACTGACTCAAACTGCCTCGACTGGTCTTCAAGAGCCTCAGCACACTTGGAGCTCACGTGTCCTCTCACTATGCCCTTCATGTGCCTCAGCACACGTGAAGCGCATGTGCTTATATGTTGGGGTCGGGTCTTCTTCGCCCGACTCCCTACAACCGGGTCTGTGTGACCGAGCTACTGAAAAACCAATTTTTCGGCCATTTTTTAATGGTGATTTCAACTGTAAATTGTATTTAAACCTCTCAAAAACATCCTTAACCTGATATTTGAGAGATTCACACCCTAATCTCAGCAAATTAAATGTCCAAAGTTTTTGCCCTTCATGGCCATTTTTAAAACTCAATTTTCAGCGACCAAAGCTTGCAATTAATCATACAAATATGTAGATCTGAACATGAGGAATATTTATACACCATTTTTATAGATCAATTTGTCCTTAAATTTGACAGATCTAAGTTCTAAAGTGGTCGGTCATTATTTTTGGTCGAGAACTTCGACCATGGTTTTGATGACCCTGACATGCTCAGAAAATTATGAAAAAATTATAATCGTGATCTATAAGTCATGAATAATGTCATGGTATCTTTGGATTCATGAAACTCATCCATGATTCGGACCCTAAAATTCTTTTTTTACCCTATACATTTTTATACCCGAAAGTTTCGAAAAACATTTTTTAATAAATCTAATGAGCTCTGATATCATTGTTAGATTTATTTCTTACTAGCGGAAGTATGGTAATATTCGGAAAATAAAAATTAAGTTTTTCGGATGTACCTTCGTGAATAAATATAGAAAAATTGGGAACCACAAATCTTTTCTCGATCAATCTTGCAGTCGGGATAATAATCATGAAATCGAATCACCACTATAGATCTACAACATCTCAATTCAAAGTCTGGCGGATCTAATGACTTGAGAAATTTTTCTATTTGAAAATTTCTCAATCCCTCAATATTTTCACTTTAGACAAATTGTATTTCTCTAAACTTTTCTCTCTTAACAATGTACAAAGAATCACTCTACTTCTTCTAAAACTCTCAAAATCCTAGAAAATTGATTTACATTTTAAGTCATAGAGAGAGAGGGAGATCATGGGAGATAATGGTTGGTTAGTAGGATAATGGGAGTTATCCAATTATCCCAAATTAAAATTTTTTTACTTTGTGGTAAAATGCCCCTACATGGGCATATTTACCAACAATATACATAACACTTTTTTCAAAATTGTTGTCATTACTAAATTCATCTCTAATTGATCTGATCAATCAATCATATCAATATAGGATTAAAGCCATTTTCATTTCAATTATCAAAACTAGATCCATTTGTGATCACCTATATCAATAAAATCTGTTACATGAATCAACATGGATGTGTGGCTTGAAAATTTAATACAATGTGATATTAATATGTCTATTTGCAACTGATCTAATCTTGTTCCTCAGTGATATCAAACCAAATAAGATCACATTGTAAATATGGAAAATCTTTATACTTTGTAAATAATCATAAAATATTCTTAAAAAATACATATAAACAAAATCATTCATAAATATAAACTTCCACTAAACTAACATATCCAAGTAATACAACACCTATATAAATAGTGTGCTCATGAAAGATCTTGAGTGGTAAACCCTTAGTGGGCAGATCTACAACCATAGAATTTATCCCAATATGTTCTATAGATATATGACTATTCTAAACTCTTTTCATAACAACTAGAAACTTAATATTTATGTATTTTGAGCTTAATGAACTCATGTCATTGTTGGAATATAGCATTGCTAACTTATTATTTTAAAATAACTTTAATAGTCTTTCAAGACCATTCACAATTTTCAGACCATTGATGATATTCTACTGTCATGTCCCAGGATTGGATACCTTATAATATACTATAAATCCAGTTGTCATGGTGTAATAAGGTATGAGTGTCCGCTTAACTCTTTTTTAGGAAATAACTCCTCCAACAAATATATATTGCCTAACACAAATCTACGTCCATCTTGATACCTTGCAAATTGGAGTTGAAATAATCAATGATCTCTAATTGATCTCATCTTTTGTATGTAAGCATGTAGTCTTTCTGTTTTTTGAAGATATCACATAAACCTTTTGGTTGCTTTCTAATTATTCATTTTTTAGATTGCTTAAATATCTGTGTAATATCCAAATAATATACATAACATCTGGATGCATATAAGATAAACCATACATTAAACTCCCTATAGCTGAAGCATATGAAATTTTGTACATTTCTTTAATTTTAGAATCATTCCTAAGACAATGATCAAGACTGAACTTGTCTCTATTAGTAACTGAGGTGTCACCTAGTTTACAATTTTAGATGGAAAATCTCTTAAGAGCCTTCTCGATATAATGGTTAACCAAAAAGCAACAAAAAAAAAAAAGAAAAACGTCGGAAAGATCTTTTATCTTCACTTTTTTATAGAAATCTCTTGGTTTCGTGTAATAAGTCAATATTATTTTTGACAAGTAGCATGTCATTAATATATAAAACAACAAAAATGTGCTTACTCCCACTAAACTTGTAGTACATATAATCATCAACTACATTCATCTCAAAACCCAAAGAGATACAACTTGATAAAATGAATAATACCATTAACTTGAAATCTACTTAAGTCTATAGATGGATTTCTTTAATTTATAAACCATTTGTTTTGAATCTCCTAAACAAGTTTTTATGTTGCCCCATTTGAATTGTCACATCAATGTTACCACTGAGAAATGTTGTCATAACATCAATATGATATAGCTAAAGATCAAAATGTGTTACAAGTGCCATTATATAATCCTAAAAAGGTCTTTTAAAAACATCAACCAAAAATTCTTTTTTCTAATCAACGTTAATTAGTGGTGACAAAATGAGTCTTATATCTTTCAACATCACCTTTTAATCTCCCATGATCTTAAATATCCATTTGCACTTAATGGGTTTCACACCTTCAGGTAATGTGACAAAATCCCAAACATTATTGTCTCCCATGGACTTGATTTTCTCATTCATGGCATTGATCGACTTTTAAGAGTTAAATCTTTTAATGGTCTGACAGAAGTTAATTGAACCATTTTCCACCGTTCCAATGTTTACCTCTTATTCTTGGAGAAAGATGATATAATCACCTAGAATCACACTTCTTTTTTCTTGAGTGGATCTCCTTAATGATTGTTGTTATTGAGGTTATTGAGTTTATTATTTAGAAATAATCAGTTGACTTTAATTATGGAGATTTTCGATATAATCTCATGGTTTTGGAGTTACTTATTGAATAATATCAAAAATAGAAGATTGATTATGGTCAATAACCATATAGGAAGGGAAATGAATTCCTCTTCAAAGACAAAGTTTCCAATCTTATCTCTCCCCTAAACTCAATATTCTCAAAGAATCGGATATTTCTCATTTCAAAGAAAGACCTTGCTATAAAAATAATACTTCTAACCCTGAAACCATTTAAAGTGCTTTGCAAAATAGTTGCTAACATTCTTGAATTCAATTTATTTTCAATTGGCATATAAGGCCTTGTCTCGGCTCAACAATCCCAAACGTATAAATGCTTTATACTAGTCTTCTTGTCCAATCATAATTAACAAGTAGTTTTAGTTACAGCTTTAGTTAAAATTCTGTTGAGAATGTATGCTATGGTCTTTAATGCCTCTGCCCAAAGTAAATCTAATAAGATAGTATAACAGATCATACTCCTTGCCATGCTTGTAATGTTATATTTCATACACCATTCATATCAGAGATCTCCAACATGATGTACTGTGACAATACCGCATTCCTTTACAAATTTGGCAAATGATTATGGACATTATTCTCTTGAATTGTCATATGTACATAATGTTCACTATCATAGTCAGACTTGATGTCTTAAATCCTTTTGTTAAATTGATTCTCAACTTTAGTTTTAAAAGTCTTAGACATATTGAGTGCTTGAGATTTCTCATGAATAAGATAAAGTATCCATAACGTGAGAATTCCTTTGTAAACATAATAAAATATTGTTAACCATTGCAATAAACTGTAGGGAATGGGACGCAAATGATTGTATGCAATAGTTCTAAGACGTTTAAATATCTTTCATCACCTAATCTCCCTATTTTTGTCTGTTTTCCCTTAATACACTCTACATGGACTTCAAAGTCTAACATATTAAAAAGATTGAGAATTTCATATGACACAAGTCTTACAGTTCTTTGTTTAGATATGTGCCATAATCACTTATATTAGAGTGATACAGAATTCTCAACCCTTTTGGTACAGCAAGAATTAAAATGCAAGGTTTCATTAATTAAGGCAAATGTATGAAGCAAGCAAAGATTATCATATTTAGGGGGAAAAAATAAAAACAACAAACTGTGAATCATGAAAAAGAGTAAACTGACTATTTTCAAAAGAACAAAAGTAACCAAAATTTTACAATATAGAAACATAAACCAAATTCCATTTAAATGATGGTAGAATGTAAATCTCATTCAAATACAAACAAAATTTGGTTTTTAGTAATAACCTAAAAGTCTCTATTGTCTCAACTTCAGCTAACTTGTCATTGTCCATATAATTATATCTTTCACCTTCACTTGGCTTTTGGCAGCTTAGGTAATCTTACATAGGCACATTTATATGAGTAGTAACATCATAATCTATTCACCAAGCATGTCTAGTCACCGAAATTAAATTAATATGAGAACAAACTAAAGTAAGAAGTGTACCTTTCTTTACATTCCAAGTGCAATACTTGATAAAATTGTTTTTCTTGTGAAAAGTGCTTACAAAAAAGTAAGAAACAAATTTCATAGTTTGCTCCTTGTGCTCCTTATGTTGCTTCTTCAATGGTGGAGCAACTACAACTTCCTTGTCTTTATTTCTCTTCTTGTCATGCAGCCAAAAAAGCATTCTTAGTTTTCTCATGTTTAAATCTCTCTTCTTCTTGTACATAGTGTGAAGTGAGTTTATTAAAAGTTCATTTCTCCTTTTAGGAATTATAACTAACATTGAATTGACTAAACTTTGTAGGAAAAGATATCAGAACCAAATGCCAAGCAAGCCTTCAGACAACTCGAATTTTAGTACTTTTAGTTTTGAAGCAAGACATTCCATAAAAACACATTTCTCTATGTTTTCATTTTTGACAAAGCCTTTCTTAAGTTCTTTAAAGACACAATTTGTCATGCCCCGAACCGGGATCGTGAACAGCCGCCCGTTATCCTGGATGCCGGCTGTATTTTTACAGAAAATCGGGCAGAACCTCCCAATAAATCAGAGGTATCCCATATACAAATAAACCTGTATAATTTAAAATCATCCCGTAAATAAAATAAGAGGGTCATCCGGGCTCACAATAACCCACCAATCACAGCAGACATCCAGGACAACGCCAGGCTAAGTAAATTACCAGCAATTCTAGCCACAGACCTCTACTGTCATGCTCAATTAAAGCATAAGCAACCGCCACACTGAGCAGTTCTAAGTTTTTATATAATATACAATAATTTTCTAAGTAGAGAGTTTAAATGTTTACAAACGCCTCAATGCAAGTATAATAGGAAAGTTTTACAACAATGCCCATAATTATTACAGTCATCCCATAAAAATGTATACGGTCAACTACGGACCTCAATATCAAGACCTCGCAAGGTCGAAATAAAGTGAGTAATTTGTATTTCAATTTTAAACTTAAATCTTATTGTCGAGACGAACCAAACCCGCCAATGATCAACCGAAACCTTTAGAGTCTGAAACGTCGCTCTAGCACAACGATCCTGTCTGAGGGAGAAAAGAAGAGGGGTGAGTATCTATGGGAGGATACTCAGCAAGTGAGAGGATTGACATCGTGCTATCAATATCAAGTGTGAACTTGGAGTGTCCAAGCATATAATGCAATATCAAGTATACGAAAACAACGTGTAGTTTTAACATATCTCAAGGCACACATCAGAAAATAACATATGCATCCATCTATGTATCAAATCACATGAGTAGAGCCGCCGACAATGGTCTACCTCGACCAAGAATGAGCGCATTGGGGGTTTTCACAATGTAATTATCAAATAATAGCTCTCTACTCCAATGTTGGCCATAGGTTACTCCCACTAGCCTGTAAATAATAATAATAATATACATATAAATAGTCGGCCGTGCATGATGTCCCGCCTAGTGCTAGACAGAGGTAAAACTCACGTCCTCTCCCAATGAGGGTTCAACCTGGGACAACCATACACATGACAATTTGGCGAATACCTCCAGTCGAAGAGTATCCGGACACAAGGGGTGCCGCTACCAAATGTCCTTCGTAGCTACAGAACAATATCAAGTCAGCCGGGCACGTGGCCCCATGCATCTCATCACCATGTCAGCCGGGCATACAGCCCCATGCATCGTATCATAATATCGGTCGGGCATACAACCCAAATGGTATATATAAATCCATTCAAAACCATGTGCCAATGCAAAGTGGAAGCATTAAAACATGTCAATATATCAAAAAGGTGGCACAATATCCGGTTATCAAACTCATGGATGCATATCAATAAAATCAGCAGTTGGGACACTCTAATGGTCACAAAAATATGTACATATGCTTATCAAAATCCAAAAATTTAAATTTTCACACGTATAGAAATCATGTTATTTAAAAATTGGTAAAACATGATTTGTCAATCAATAGTAGATGTCGTAGCTCACTCACATTCTTGGGAGGGTGGTCACTCCCTATTTCCACAACCAAAACAAACTCGACTCCTGGAGTCTCCAAGAAAGTCAACCTAAATCAAATCATCACGAATTTCATCAATTTTTTGACTATTTTCAGGGTTTATCATTTTTCTTAAATTCGTACAAACCCTAAATTCTTTAATTTATAAATGCACTCTAATGTAATCAATTTCATTCCATTTATAAATAAATAACGAAATCAAAACCAAATCTAAATTCAAACCTAAAACCGTTCAAAATCGAAAACCAAACTAAAATAAATAAATTTCCTACAAGATAGAAAAATCTTTAAAAAATTATACACTTTTCAATTCTCATCCGATTTTTTCAAACCATAAGTCGTTTTAAAGGTATTGAAGCCTATTTTCATAATACGGAAATTGTATTTTGATTTCCTATAGACAAGACAACTTATAATAGAAAAAACTACATCGATCCTTAAGCTCAAGTTCCAAAATTTTAAATTATCCTTTATATGCCTACCATTATAAAATTTAACAACTCAAAACAACCTAAGAAAGACATGAAATACAACAATATACTTTATTTCACGGCACATTTCATTCCATCTCTGATCCCAAAATGATTTCATGCATATTTCAAATTAAACTCTAATGAAAACCATTCAATTCAAGTAAATATGAATCCTTCATCTTCTAACATGTTTAAGCAGCCTATTCGCGTAAATTTTTAAACTTAACCCTAACATTCAGACATAGCAATTCTAAAATTACATTCTATTCCAATCGAACAAAGTTCCTAAACGTATATAAGACTTTTTCACCCTAAATTAACTCTAAATTTATTCAATTACTAAAAAGATCAGAAATCTCCTTACCTAGGGTTTCTCGATTCGTAGATTTAACTTTCGAATGCACTTCGTTTAATCCAAGACCTGCAGTATTCAAAACTGACACATTTTAACAGTTAGGCTAAATTACTTAGAGATCAAACCCTATGGCTATTAATCAAAAACCAGCCCTTACCTATGCAGAATGGGATCGCAGGAAACCATCGCGGCCTAGGGTTTCTGAGGCTTCTTGTTGCTGTCAGTTTGGGGCTCCTGCAAAGATTGCAGGAGCGCTCTCGGCTGAAGGAAAACAAGGTGCACGAGCGCGCGAGCAGGGGAAGCAGCACTGCAGCCGTGCACGCGGGAGCTGTCGCGCGCTGTAGTCGCCCGCGTAGTGGAGCCATAGCGCGCGCTAGAAGGAAGGAAGAGGCCGCAGTCACACGCGCGGGAGAGGGAGAGAGAGAGAGAAACAACGAGGTAGAGAGAGAACCGAAGGGGGAGAAGGAGAGAGAATAGGGCGGTGGTGGCTGTGGGTGGTGGTGACCGTGGCTGGTTGAAGGCGACGGTGACGGAGGAGGGTGGGAGAGCAACCGAGAGAGAGAGAAAGAGAGAGATAAAGAGTGAGACCGAGAGTGAGATGGAGGGAAAAATAAAGAGAGAGATAGAAATAGAGGAAGAGGGTGAGAGTTGATTGGTGGCTGGGTGGTGGTTGACGGCTGTCTGCGGCGGAGGAGGGTAGCGGCAACAGCAGGGCGGAGGCGTGAGGGGGAGAAGACGAAGTGGCGGGGAGAGAAAGAGGAGTAGGGAAAGAGAGAAGGGAATTAGGGCTTTAAGCCCTAATTCGATTTTTTTCTCTCTTTTTTATTATTATTATTATTATATATATATTTTTAAGAATAGATTTATAAATAAATAAATGAGAAAATAAATAATTAAATTAATAAATGAAAAATATATCTTCACATTACGAATCGAAAATACGGATACTTTTAATATATCAAAAATTTGAATTAAAAACCCCAAAATCGAAAATCAATATAAATAAAAATTTTCTCTCTATATAATAAACTGAGGAATGTTTCATTAAATTCAGGAACGGGAGTACAAAAGTACAGCACCGCAGAGTCGGCGTTATACAATTTGTCATCGGCCTTTTCAAAAATTATGCTCCCCACCAATTTCATCTATTTTTAATCATTTACATAATCGATCTTTTCAAATTCCTCAAGTTTAAAGACTAATTAATTATTTTTTATGATGACAAATTTTCTAAAACTAGATTTCACCCAAAGGTCATGTAATAAAATCTCTAATTTGATTAATTAAAACCCAATGGTCATGCAATTTTGATGAAATCAGAATGTATTAAGTTCAATTTTGATTAATTTTGACTAATTGAATCCCTAATTTTGATTAATCAAAACTCTAATCAATAAAACCCTAGTTGATAAAAACCATAGGACACTAATTTCATTTATTTTCAATCTTTTATATAACTGGATATTTTCAAATGTCTTAAGTTTACTGACTAATAAATTATTTTTTATATTAGTAGATTTTCCAAAACTAGATTTCACCCAATAGTTATGCAATGAAATCCCTAATTTGACTAATCAAAACCTAATAGTCATACAATTTTGATTAAATTAGATTGCATTAAATTCTATTTTGACAAATTTTGACAAATTCTCATTAACCAAATCCCTAATTTTGACTAATAAAAACCATAATGGATAAAACAATAAGTGGTAAAAACCCTAGAATAAAATTCATCTATTTTCGATTTCTAATATAACAGGATCTTTTCAAATCCCTTAAATTTATTGACTAATTAATTATTTTTGATGATGATAGATTTTCAAAAACTAGATTTCTCCCAATAGTGATGCAATCCCTAATTTGACAAATCAAAACCTAAGGGTCATACAATTTTTATTAAATAAGATTGTGTTAAATTTTATTTTGACTAATTTTGACTAATCAAATCTCTAATTTTGACTAATCAAAACCCTAATCGATAAAATCACAGTTGATAAAAACCTAGTACATCAATTTCATTTATTTTCAATCTCTTACATTATCGGATCTTTTCAAATCCCTTAAATTTACTAATTAATAAATTATTTTTGATGAAGATAGATTTTTCAAAACTAGATTTCACCAGATAGTCATGCAATGAAATCTCTAATTCGACTAATCAAAACCTAATGATTATGTAATTTTGATTAAATTGGATTTCCTTAAATTCTATTTTGATTAATTTTGACCAATAAAATCCTTAATTTTGACTGATCAAAACTCTAATTGATAAAACTCTAGTTGATAAAAACCCTAGAACAATAATTTCATCTATTTTTAATCTTTTACATAATCGGATATCTTCAAATCCCTTAAGTTTACTAACTAATGATTTATTTTTGATATTGGCAGATTTTTCAAAACTAGATTTCACTCAATGGTCATGTAATAAAATCTCTAATTCAACTAATCAATATCCAAAGATTGTGAATTTTTGATTAAATTAGATTACATTAAATTCTATTTTTACTAATTTTGAATAATTAAATCCCTAATTTTGAATAATCAAAACCCTAATTGATAAAAATCCTAGAACACCGATTTCATCTATTTTAATCTTTTACATAACCTAATCTTTTCAAATCTCTTCAGTTTACTGACTAATGAATTATTTTGTATGATGACATATTTTCTAAATCTAAATTTCACCCAATAATCATGCAATAAAATCCTCAACTAATCAAAACAAAATAGTTATGCAATTTAGATTAAATCGAATTATATTAAATTCTATTTTGACTAATTTTGACTAATCAAATCTTTAATTTTGAATAATCAAAACCCTCATTGATAAAACTCTAATTGATAAAACCATTGAACACCAATTACATTTATTTTTAATTTTTTACATAACCGGATCTTTTCAATTCTTTTAAATTTACTAACTAATGAATTATTTTTTATGATGATAGATTTTCCACAACTAGATTTTACCCGGTGGTCAAATAATGAAATTCCCAATTTGAATAATCAAAATCGAATGGTCATATAATTCTGATTAAATCGATTGAATTAACTTCTATTTTCACTAGTTTTAACTAATTTTGATTAATCAAATCCCTAATTTTGACTAATCAAAAGCATAATCGATAAGACTCTAATTGATAAAAACCCCTGAAATACCAATTTCATCTATTTTCAAGTTTTTACATAACTAGATCTTTTCAAATCCTTTAACTTTTCTAAGTAATGAATTATTTTTTATTATAATAGATTTACCAAATCTAAATTTCACCCATCAAACATACAATGAAATTTCTAATTCGACTAATCAAAAGCCAATGGTTAAATAATTTTGATTAAATCGAATTACATTAAATTCAATTTTGACAAATTTTGATTAATCAAATCCGTAATTTTGATTAATCAAAACTCTAATTGATAAAAACCCAAGGAAACCATTTTTATCTATTTTTAATCTTTTATAAAATCGAATTTTTTCAAATTTACTGACTAATGAATTATTTTTTAGTACGTTAGACTTTCCAAAACTAGATTTTACCCAATATTCATACATTTAAATCCCTAATTCAACTAATTAAAATTCAACAGTCATGCAATTTTGATTAAATAGGATTACATTAAGTTCTATTTTAATTAATTTTAACTAATTTTAACTAATCAAATCTCTAATTTTGACTAATCAAAACCTTAATTGATAAAACCCTAATTGATAAAAATCCTATAACAAGAATTTTATTTATTTTCAATCTTTTAAATAATCAGATTCTTTTTAAATCTTTTAAATTTATTGACTAATGAATTATTTTTTATGATGACAGATTTTTCAAAACTAGACTTGACACATTTGTCATGCAATGAAATCCTTAATTTGACTAATTAAAATCCAATAATCAAGCAATTTTGATTAAATCAGATTGTAATAAATTTTATTTTGACTAATTTTGACTAATCAAATCTCTAATTTTGACTAATCAAAACCTTAATTGATAAAATCCTAGTTGATAAAAACCCTATGACACTAATTTCATCTATTTTCAATCTTTTAGAAAATCAGATCTTTTCAAATCCCTTAAATTTATAGACTAATAAATTATTTTTGATGATGGTAGCTTTTCCAAAACTAGATCTCATCCAATGGTTAGGAAATAAAATCCTGAATTCGAGTAATCGAAACCCAATAATCATACAATTTTGATTAAATCAGATTGTATTAAATTCTATTTGACTAATTTTGAATAATCAACTCCATAATTTTGGCCAATCAAAACCCTAATCAATAGATTCCAAGTTGATTAAAAACCCTAAGATGCTAATTTCATTTATTTTCAAACTTTTTCAAAACCAGATCTTTTCAAAACCTCTAAATTTACTTACTAATGAATTATTTTTACGATGACAAATTTTCTAAAACTAGATTTCACCCAATGGTCATGTAATGAATCCCTAATTTGACTAATCAAAAATCCAATGACTATGCAATTTTGATTAAATCAGATTGTATTAATTATATTTTTAATAATTTTTATTAATAAAATCTCTAATTTTGACAAATCATAACCCTAATCAACAAAATCCTGGTTGACAAAAATCAGATTGCACTAAATTCTGTTTTCACTAATTTTGACATTTTTGACTAATTAAATCTCTAATTTTGACCAATTAGAACCCTAATTGATAAAACTCTTGTTGATAAAAACCTGAAGATATCAATTTTATCTATTTTCAATCTTTGGTATAACCAAATTTTTTCAAATTCCTTAAATTTACTAACTAATGAATTACTTTTTATGATTGTAGATTTTCCAAAATTAGATTTCATCCTATGGTCATGTAATAAAATCCCTAATTCATCTAATCAAAATCCAACGGTCATACAATTTTGATTAAATAGGATTATATTAAATTCAATTTTGACTAATGTTGACTAATTTTGACTAATCGTATCTCTAATTTTGACTAATCAAAACACAAAAGATAAAACTTTAGTTGATAAGAATTCTAGGAAATCAATTTCATCTTTTTTCAATCTTTTATACAACTGGATCTTTTCAAATTTCTTAAATTTCCTGACTAATTAATTATTTTTTATGATGACAGATTTTTCAAAACTAGATTTTACCCAATGATCATGCAATGAAATCCCTGATTTGACAAATCAAAATCAAATGATCATACAATTTTGATTAAATCGAATTGCATTAGATTCTATTTTGACAAATTTTGACTAATTGTATCTCTAATTTTGACTAATCAAAACCCTAATTGTTAAAACGCTAGTCGATAGAAACCCTAGGAGACTAATTTCATTTATTTTCAATCTTTGGCACAATCGAATCTTCTCAAATCTCTTAGATTTACTAACTAATGAATTATTTTTTTTATTGTAACAGATTTTTCAAAACTAGATTTCATCTATTGGTCATGCAATGAAATCATAACTTCGACTAATCAAAATCCAATGGTCATATAATTTTGATTAAATCGGATTACGTTAAATTCTATTTTGACTAATTTTAATGAATTTTAAGTAGTCAAATCTCTAATTTTGACTAATCAAAATCCTAATCGATAAAAAATTTTAGGACATCAATTTCATCTATTTTTAATCTTTTACATAACCAGATTTTTTCAAAGCTCTAAAATTTACTTACTAATGAATTATTTTTTATGATAGCAGATTTTTAAACTAGATTTTACTCATTAGTCATGCAATGAAATCCCTGATTCGATTAATCACAACCTAATGGACATGTAATTTTTATTGAATTGGATTGTATTAAGTTATGTTTTGATAATGTTAACTAATTTTGACTAATCAAATCCAAACTTTTGACTAATCAAAACTCTAATCAGTAAAACCTTAGCTGATAAAAACACTAAAACACCAATTTAATCTATTTTCGATCTTTTACATAACCGAAACTTTTCAAATCCTTTAATTTTGATGATGATAAATTTTCTAAAATTAGATTTCACCTAATGGTCATGCAGTGAAATCCCTAATAAAATCTATTAAGTTTACTGACAAAAATTTTGACTAATAAAAATCAATTTGCATTAGTTTCTGTTTTAACTAATTTTGACTAATAAAATCTCCAATTTTGACAAATCAAAACCCTAATCGTTAAAATCCTAGTTGACAAAAATACTAGGACACCCATTTCATCTCTTTTCTATCTTTTAAATAATCGGATCTTTTCAAATCTATTAAGTTTACTGACTAATGAATTATTTTTTATGACAATAGATTTTCTAAAATTAGATTTCACATAATGATTATGTAATGAAATCCCTAATTTGACTAATCAAAACTTAATGGTTATATAATTTTGATTCAATTGGATTGCATTAAATTATATTTAGATTAGTTTTGACTAATTTAACTAATCAAATCCCTTATTGTCACTGATAGAAACCCTATTCAATAAAACCCTAGTTGATTAAAACCCTAGGACACCAATTTTAGTTTTTTTCAATCTTTTACATAATCGGATCTTTTCAAATCCCTTAAATTTATTAACTAATGAATTATTTTTGAAAACAACCGTTTTTCCAAAACTAGATTTTACCAAATTTATAAGCAATGAAATCAATAATTTGATTAATCAAAACCCAATATTCATGCAATTTTGATTAAATTAGATTACATTAAATTCTATCTTGACTAATAAAACTATAGTTTATAGAAACTTTAGGATATCAATTTCATCTATTTTCAATTTTTTACATGATCAAATCTTTTCAAAATTTTTGAGTTTACTAACTAATAAATTATTCTTTATGATGATAGATTTTCCAAAACTAGATTTCAACCAATGATCATATAATGAAATCCCTAATTCAACTAATCAAAACCCAATGATCATGTAATTTTGATTAATTAAAATCTAATGGTCATGCAATTTTGATTAAATCAGATTGTATTGAGTTCCATTGTAACTAATTTTGACTAATCAAATCCCTAATTTTGACTCATCAGAACCCTAATCAATAAAACATGAGTTGTTAAAAATCTTAGGACTCCAATTTCATCTTTTTTCAATCTTTTATATAGCATGATTTTCCAAAACTAATTTTCACTTATTGGTCATGCAATGAAATTCCTATTCGACTAATCAAAACCC
Source organism: Dillenia turbinata (assembly GCA_037126225.1). Taxonomy (NCBI): domain Eukaryota; kingdom Viridiplantae; phylum Streptophyta; class Magnoliopsida; order Dilleniales; family Dilleniaceae; genus Dillenia; species Dillenia turbinata. Next base: position 14,507,323 of record JBAMMX010000026.1, on the reverse strand, counting down.
AATGGAATGACTAATTTTGACTAATTTTAACTAATCAAATCTATAATTTTGATTAATCAAAACCCTGATCAAAAAACCCTAGTTGATTAAAACTTTACGATACTAATTTCAACTATTTTAAATGTTTTACATTGTCAAATCTTTTTAAATCCCTTAATTTTATTGACTCATGAATTATTTTCAATCTTTTACATATCCGCATCTTTTCAAATCATTTAAATTTTTTGACAAATGAATTATTTTTATTTTATTTTGTGATGGTAGATTTTTTAAAATTAGATATCACCCAATAGTCATGCAATAAAATTCTTAATTTGACTAATCAAAATTTAATGATCATTCAATTTTGATTAAATCATATTGTGTTAATTTCTATTTTGACTAATTTTGACTAATCAAATCTCAAATTTTGACTAATCAAAACTCTAATTGATAAAACCTAAGTTGATAAAAATCCTAAAGTAACAATTTTATCTATTTTCAATCTTTTACATAACCAAATTTTTTTATATCCTTTAAATTTACTGACAAATAAATTATTTCTAATTATGATAGATTTTCCAAAACTAGATTTCATTGGATGGTTATGTAATGAAAACCCTAATTCGACTAGTCAAAATATAATGTTCATGCAATTTTTATTAAATAGAATTGCATAAAGTTCTATTTTGACAAATTTTGACTAATTTTGATGAGTCAAATGCCTAATTTTAACAAGTCAAAACCCTAATCATAAAAACCCTAACCGATAAAACTGCTATGACACCAATTTCATCTTTTTTTGATCTTTTGCATAATCGTATGTTTTCAAATCCCTTAACTTTACAAACTAATGAATTATTTTTAATGATGATAGATTTTTCAAAACTAGATTTCATCCAATGGTCATATAATAAAATCCTTAATTCGACTAATCAAAATCTAATGGTCATACAATTTTAATTAAATCAGTTTGTATTAATTTTATTTTGACTAATCTTGACTAATCAAAATCCCCAATTTTTTTTTCAAATCATTTAAATTTCTTGAACATCAATTTCACTTATTTTCAATCTTTTACATAACTGAATCTTTTCGAATTTCTTAAATTTACTGATCAATAAACTCTTTTTAATGATAGCAGATTTTCCACAACTAGATTTTGTACAATGGTTATGTAACGAAATCTCTAATTCAACTAATCAAAACCCAATGGTTATACAATTTTGAATAAATCAAATTGTATTAATCTCTATTTTGACTAATTTTGACTAATCAAATTCCTAATTTTGACTAATTAAAATTCTAATTGAAAAATCCGTAGTCAATAAAAAATTTAGGATATCAATTTCATCTATTTTCAATATTTTACATAACCAGACCTTTTTGAATCTCTAAAACTTATTGACTAATGAATTATTTTTAATGATGACAGATTTTCCAAAACTTGATTTCTCCCGACGGTCACGCAATAATATTCCTAATTCCACTAATTAGAATCCAATGGTTATAAAATTTTGATTAAATCGAATAACATTAATTTCTATTTTGACTAATTTTAACTAATCAAATCCCTAATTTTGACTAATCAAAACCCTAGTCTATAAAACCTTAGTTGATAAAAAATCTATATCACCAATTTCATCTATTTTTATTGTTTTACATAGCCAGATCTTTTCAAATCCCTAAAATTTACTGACTAATGAATGATTTTTGATGATGCCAATTTTCCAAAACTAGATTTCACTCAATGGTCATATAATAAAACCCTTAAGTCAACTAATAAAAATCAAATTGTTATGCAATTTTGATTAAATCATATTACATTAAATTCTATTTTCATTAATTTTAAATAATTTTGACTAATTAAATTTCTAATTTTGACTAATCAAAATCCTAATCGATAAAACCTTAATTGATAAAAACCCTAGGACTTCAATTTCATCCATTTTCAAACTTTTACAAAATCGGATCATCTCAAATCCCTTAATGTTATTGACTAATGAATTTTTTATAGATTTTCCAAAACTAGATTTCAGCCCATCGTCATACAATGAAATAACCATTTAGACTAATTTAAATCTAATGGTCATATAATTTTGATTAAATCAGATTGTATTAAATTCTATTTTGACTAATATTGACTAATTTTGACTAATCAAATCCCAAATTTTGACAAATCAAAATCCTAATCGATAAAATGCTAATCAATAAAAACCCTAAATTACCAATTTCTTCTATTTTCAATCTCTTACACAATTGGATTTTTTCAAATCCCTTAAGTTTACTACTAATATATTATTTTTGATGATGACAAATTTTTCAAAACTAGATTTCACACAATGGACATGCAATGAAATCCCTAATTTGACTAATTAAGATCCAATGGTCTGCAATTTTGATTAAATCGGATTCCATTAAGTTCTATTTTGACTTATTTTGACTAATTTTGACTAATCGAATTCTTAATTTTAACTAATCAAAACCCTAATCAATAAAATCCTAGTTGATAAAAACCTTAAGATACCAATTTCATCTAATGAAATTTGTTTTATTATGGCAGATTTTTTAAAACAAGATTTCACCTAATGGTAATGTAATGAACCCTCCTAATTCAATTAATCAAAACCTAATGGTCATAAAGTTTTGATTAAATTAGATTGCATTAACTTCTATTTTGAGTAATTTTGACTAATTTAATTCCATATTTTGACTAATCAAAACCCTAATTTAAAAATCCTAGTTGATAAAACATTAAGATACCAATTTCATCCATTTCAATCTTTTATATAACCAGATTTTTTTAAATTTCTTATGTTTACTGACTAGCGAGTTATTTTTAATGATGGCATATTTTTTAAAACAAAATTTCACCTAATGCTCAAGCAATGAAATCTCTAATTCGACTAATCAAAATCCAATGATCATGCAATTTTGATTAAATCAGATTACATTAAGCTTTATTTTGACTAATTTTGACTAATCAAATCACTAATTTTGATTAATCAAAATCCCAATTGATAAAACCCTAGTTGATAAAAGCCTTAAGACACCAATTTCATCTATTTTTAGTCTTTTACATGACCGGATCTTTTCCAATCATTTAAGTTTACTAACTAATGAATTATTTTTTATGATGACAAAATTTTCAAAATTAGATTTCATCCAATAGTCATGAAATGAAATCTCTAATTCAATTAATCAAAATTCAATGGTCATGCAATTTTGATTAAATCGGATTAGATTAACTTCTATTTTGACTAATATTGAGTAATAAAATCTCTAATACAGAATCTAGCTCAATTTGGGTTTGAGATGATGTAACTGAATATTTATATGATAATTAGCAGTTTATTGACTCTATATGTATATCTCTACTTGTATTCCTTGATCCTGTATTAAATAGTTAATATTCAGGAGTATTGTTAATTAAAAGATATATCTTATTATTTTTTAAAAGAAAGCTTCACATTTATATTTATGATTTGCTTACTATTTGTTGATTTAGTTATAATTATATCCTAACATGGAAGGAAACTGAAACGTGTAAGGATTGTGAAAATATCTAAAGAAGCAATACGAGCAACTATTGATAAGTGCCTGAATGTGGATGGAAATGACACTTCACTAAGGTCGAGACATCGGTCAAAGAGATGTAAAGATCATTCATTGACTACATGATACTAGATATAAGCACAAGTTGAGAATGGCCACCCATTACCTTAAGCATGTTACTTATAACTAGCGGAGTTCTAGTTGAAATTTGATGATCAAATCAATGGTATCTCTTAGAGGAGTTTTGATAAGCCCATTTTATATAATTTTGTACTTAATTTCATAGACTTATCATGTGTTTCAACATAAATTGGAAAGATTTTCTTTTAACATTGGTTAATTATGCTTCTATATTTGAAATAAAGTAGAAATCAGGAATTAAGCTTAAAGTACAGAAGCACATGCTTTATTTAGTGACTTTAATCAATTTTTAGATAGCATATTATTGTAGCTAGTTAGACAATTTCAGAAATTTATAACTTGAGTTACAAGACTTTGTCAGATTCAGTATACAGATGGAAGATTCAGTTTTCAGAATTCAATTTTAATTTTTTTTAAATTTAAATTTTAAATTTATTTTTTTTTATTTTTGAAAAATTCCTTTCATTAAATGGAGCAACTTTTACTAAAAAAATGACATCAAAATATGTCTAAAAAAATTAAAAAATAATTACATATAAAAATTAAAATAGGAAAAAGAGTAAGGGTGCTAACATTAACTCTCGCCACGTGTCCCTATGTGATTGGTCAATTTTGTGGTCTCTGCCACATGGATTACATGTGGCATCGGGTTTGGGTCTCGAGTCCAGGTAAAAAAGTCAATTGGTCCACGCATTACTAAGGCTGTGATATGGGGTTGTGAAAGTTGGTATACATAAAGCCTCTAGTGAAAACTCCTATTTAATGTGGGATTTAAGGTTTTATGGATGGTTTTTTTTGCTAGTTTGACCACTGTTTTTCATAGTGGTATGGTGTTAGAAAGAGATAACTAACACTCAGAACTGAAAGTAGGAAGTGTGGATATTATTGTAGGGTCAATTGGAGTCATCGACGACAACCCTAGGTCACCAAAAAATAAAGTTCAAGTGTGTTTGGAGTCTTTTTTTGGGTATTTACATGGCTGAGAGGGGGAAATTCAATGTGATTTTTGACCTAAATCCAGTAAAATTCTAAGTTTATTTTCTAAAGATAAATTGTTCTACAAATTATAGTCTTTACAATGGTTCAAGAATCATCAAAAATAGAGTTTAGATGAGAAAGTTATGAGTAGTCAAATTTGGCCACTTGAAACATAATTAAAAATCGGGTTAGATTTTTGAATTTTTGGTTTGTGACAGGGTTTTTTGGGTGCATTTTTCTTCATAATTTTGAAAATTTCAAGTCTAACTTTCTAAAAGTCAATTAATTTATGAAATATCAACGTTACAATGGTCCAAAAATCTCATAGAAAGGTTCACTATAGAGAGAGAAGTTGAAACTCACAAATGATACTTTGAAACCGTCTAGAAACAAAGGGATGTTGAATTTCCAGATTTCGGCAACTCTTTTCTCCAGTTTTCGGTGACTCCTTTGGTTGGATTTTGTTATCTCAAGTTTAAATCCTTCTAAAACTATTTTAACTATAAGAATCGCTTACAAATTGCTCCCAATCTCTCAAATTTCTTCCTCTCGGCTCTCAATCTCTATCTGTTTATTCTTCCCCTCTCTCTCCTTTTACCCTCAATTTATCTCCAATTGAAATGTGAAAAACTCTAACAATAACTTAGATTTAAGAGACATTTTAGGGATTATGATGATTTGAAGGAGTTTATTGCATGATTTTAGCGATAAAATTCTCTCTTTTAATTTATTTTTTTAATTTAAATTTTAATTTTTTTGAATCAAGAAAGTAATTACATATAAAAATTAAAAAGAAAAAAAATGTAAAGGCACTCACAGTTATCTTTGCAAGTCAACTTCTTTGGCCTTGCACAAGTTAGGCTAGTTTATCTTTCAAAACTTTGAATTTATGTAGGTTGACTCTAAGTTCATGTAGGTTAATAAGTTTCCCCCTGAGGTTGAATGTACTTGACTTATCAACTCTTTAGGTCAACTCTTTTATGCTTGAGGTCGACTCATTTCTTCTTCAGATCTTTTTCAAGTCAACTTAAACTTGCTTCGGTCGACTCGAACTTTCAAGTCTTAACTTAAGTCGACTCATTACTTCTTCAAATCTTCTCTAGGTCGACATGAACTTGCTTCAGGTTGACTTGTTTTTGAATCAAGATGACTTGTTATTGTTTCAAGTTGACTTGTTCTTTCATCAAGTTGACTTGTGCTTCCATCAAGTTGAAGTGTGCTTCCTTCAAGTTGAATTGTGTTCTCATCAAGTTGACTTGTACTCTTATCAAGTTGATTTGTGCTTCCATCAAGTTGACCTTTGTTATAAACAAGTGGAGTTGTGCTCTTATTAGGTCAACTTAGCCTCTCTGTATTTTTCAAATTTTTGACCGTTGGAACTTTTCTTCAGGTGGGTCGACCAATATTAAGTTTAACTTCTTCATTTTAGGCTATTGGGGCATCATTTGAGCAGCTAGATGTATTCAATGAACTTTGGTGTGTTTAGAATTTTGTGAATGAGAAATTTCAGATATTTCTTTAAAATTTATAGGTTGCCAAAGGAAAGTATTTGCATAATCACATTCTTCGATGGTGGTACTTTTACTCATTTTTTAAAAAATTAAAATCTGACTAAACTCTGTTATTTTTTTTCCAGCTGTTCTTGCATTGAAAGTAAATGTAACAATAAATAGGAGAAAAAGTACGTCCTTATTATAAAAGAAAGAAATTTTAATTATGTTCATGCTTATTGAATAGTGATATATATATATATATATTTTTAACACCTTCCTTTAGTCTAATATTGAAAGTCACATTATAAGTTTAAGCTTAATAGGCAAGTTACAAGGAGGCCTATATTAAGGTTTTCCTACATTATAAGGGAACGGGAAAATAATATAAAAACAAAAAAAAATATTAGTTTAGGCTTTATTAGTCTTTTAGAATTAATTTAATTTTTTTAATGATTTTAGGGTGTTAAAAATTTTTAATTTTATTTCATAAATTAATTTAGAGATAATTTTTTTGGATTTGTATCTAGTTAGATATAATAAGACATGATTGATTATGGCAGGATAATATCTAGTGTTTGGTTGTATAATGATATAAAATAATAATAATATGTGTATGATCATATACATAAACACCCTAAAATATATTGTTATGATGGCACAGATCACAAATATTATGAACCGTAATAATGGTAATATTATTCATAGTCCCTAATATGACAAATTGGTACCAATATCAATTGACTATGAATAACATATCATCATCATAATGGTAATATTATTAATAACATTGGGTAGTATATAATATTGACCAACCATTGTTGCTATTATAATATTGATTGAAAAACTAGATCCCTATTAACCAATATCTGGCAATATCAAATTGTTGATTGTGTACCAATACTAGAAGTGATAATGTTAACATACCATATGGTTGTAATATTCAGAACATAAATATTGGTGTGGTTAACATATAATGGTATTTATATCATAATGAACTAGACTTGTAAATACCAATATTAACATGGTTGTTATGGATACGTATCAATAACATACCATATCATCCATTATTGTATGCATAATCCTTAACAGCATGATACTATAATTACCATTATGGATATCAATGCTCATAACATTACTATTAAATACTGTTGGTTTAGAATGCCTGTGAGGGGCATTTTGGATAATTACATGGGATTAGTGGAATAACTCCCACTTACCTATAATACCCTAACCTCCTTGATTCTCTCTAATAACGGATAACACTTATGGAAAGGAGACTAATCTCTCCATTTTGCATCCCTTTGAGTGTGGAAGTCATTGTAGCGTAGGAAAGTTTCTCCCGTCATTGTCATTATCGGACTGAAGGTTGAGATGTCATGCCGTTGTGGTGGTGGTTCGATTAATCTCGTGGTCACCATTCCGACTCCGAGATCCGATTGAGAGATTTGCCGTACGGTTCGATTGATTTTGGAGGCTCTACATTGAGGTACATACCCTAGATCCCGATCTATTTATTTTTTCCAAAAATTATTCGTTTCCGTTGCGCATGTGTAAGATTTAAAATCCAACATTGGTATTAGAGCACTTGTTGGATTTATTAAAATATTTTTCGGAATTGGATGAGTTTCGTAAATCTGATTATATCACTGTGTTATCCATGGATCGTAGATCACAAAAACTATTTTTGTTGAATTTTTGGAGCACATTTAAGGCATGAAATGTGAGGTTGAAATTTTCGGTCCAAACATTGACCGAACCTTTAGATCTTAGATCTGTCAAGTTTAAGGACAAATTGATCTAAATAAATGGGTTATATGTGTTCTACCATACTGATCTACGTTTTGATGTATATATTATGCATTGCCGTCATCGGAAATTGGGATTTTCGATATTGGCCATGAGGGCCGCAACTTTGAGTAATCGATTCGGAATATTTGGGCTTTAATCCTTCGGAAAATCAAGCTAGGATGAATGGAGGAGGTCCGAATTGCAAGTTCCAATCGTAATTCGTCGCAAAATCCACCTGGAAATGAGTTTTCTAGCAACCGGGTCGAAAGACCAGGTTGCAGACCCGTCGGGCAGAGAAGAAATGCCCCAAACCTGTAGGCATGTACAGTACAGCGCGCTGGAGGAGCGTGAGAGCTAGGGTAGCAGGCGCGTGAGGTTCATGTGTGCGTGAACCGAGTCAAGGCGGTCTAGTCAGTTTTGACCCCGACTCACGTCCCAACCCATGATCAACTTGGGTCTTGACCCGAGAAGGCGACCGCGCATGTGTAGGCGCGTGACCCATGCCCCTATACATCTGGTGCATGTGCCAACATGTAGGACATGTGTGTAGGCACGTGCTAGACGCGTTGCACATTTGGCGCGTGCGCCAACCTATCCCCAGTGTGTGCAGGTATGTGGGGAAGTGTCGTCGACGCATGGCGGCTGTCGGACCATCGATGGTCCATGAGGTTGTCTATAAATGGAATTTTCCAATTTTTGAGGGTCCCACATCCATATTTGTAACTTTTTGTGGGTTTTTGTATGCCGAGTCTAAGTCTGAATGATGAGATGCAATCCCCAGTCATGGTGTTTGGTGTCCGTTAACTCATACGCTCGCTTTAGGATCTAAACTCGAATCATTTTGGATTTGTTAATTTGTAGGGTGCACAAAATATAAGAATAAGCATCAATAAGTTACTAAAGTCTCCAAGACTACTTTAAAAAATTTCCGTATTAGATCTTTACAAGGAGAATAAAATTAAATGGTGATAATTATGAGATTTTATACTGGTAGATTCAATTTGTTCTCAAGGAGCAAGGTCTATCTGAAATTCTGAGGTATGGATGGTGGGCTCTAGGAAGGGTACCACACCTCAGGTAAACGGGATTAGGAAACATTACATGTATGGAAGAGGAAGGATGGTCGAGTTAGGGCAATCCTCCTGAGCATTATGCATGATGATGCGATCCCAGTCTATGAACAATGTCCTATGGTTATATCGGTTTGGCTCGCCCTAAAAAGAGCATTGTGGTGCTCTTACAGATCCTACGATAAGGATGCTGACTTATAAATTTAATAACTTATAAAAAAAGGGGTTGATCATACAATGATGCAACATTTGATGCAAATATCGAGTATGATTGCCGAGTTGGGAAATGTGAACGAGCCTATTTCGGATGTGTTTTCAAACACTAGATGCGATACAGTCTTTACTTAATTTATGGAAAACCATGAAAATCAATTTCACATACGACGAAAGTATTTGTACTTTTGCTAATGTGAATAGACACAGTGAGCTCGAGTAGGAGTATCTGGAGGCGAGTAGGCTATACTCGGGTCATGCTTATGTAGTGAAATTGAGCAAGGACTTCCGTGACACCGAACACAAATGGCATAAGCAAGAGTAAAAGACTCGAGGTTTAGGTAAGAAGAAACCATCTAAGAAATCCGACAACTAAGTATTAAAGCGCAAGAAGAAGGAGCTGGATGAGACCAAGGTGAAGTGCTATATCTGTAGTAGATTTGGTCATTTCGCTCATAAGTATGATGAGCGGAAATTATCTCTTCATTCTTTACATGGTTTAAGATGCTCGCTAATTTTTCTCTTTCGTGAATTGTAGACTCAGGCTCTATCGACCACGTAACTCGAGACAGGAGCGCGTATATAGAGTTTCGCCGAGTGAGTCCTCAAGTAGGAGGATTTATGTGGGGAACAGAGCATTTTGTCGATATTAGAGGGAATGACACTTACAAATTGGAGTTACAAAGTTCTAGACTCTGTATGTTTTTTACGCTCCGGATGTTTGACGGAACTTAATTTCAGCTGAGGATATGTTTTGTTATTTGGAAACTTTATAGTTTCTATTTATTATGACAGTTTTTTGATTGGATCTAGTTTAGTCCATGAGGAACTATATGTACTGGATGTGATTCTTTTCAATGGTATTTCTTGTTATCCTCTTAAGGTGAAAGAGGATGAACCGGTTAGTAGTGAGTGGTCTGTAGGGCCTACTTATCAGTTTTGCCTAAATGACAAAGTTACAAAAAAACCATTCGACAATGCAATGAGGGCTGGGACTCCATTGTAGTCGGTTCACTCTGGCATCTATGGTCTTATAAATATGAAAACCCAAAATAGAGTTGTGTACTATATTACGTTTATAGGTAATTACACTCATTTCAGTTATGTCTATTTGATCTCGCACAAGTCTGAGGCATTGAGATGCTTCAGGAGGTTTATTAGCGAGGTTGAGAATCAATTAGACTTGAGAGTGGAAACTCTCAGAACTGATCGAGGGCGTAAATATTTGTTAGAAGAGCTCTATTTCAAGAAGGGTATTATGAGATCACTGACTATTCCTGCTACTGAGTGGAGTAGAGTAGCCGTGAAAAGGAATAGAACTTTGTTTAAGACGGTGAGGTCGATAATGACGTATACCAATTTGCTCATTTCTCATTAGAGAGATGTGTTATTGGCTGCAGCCTACGTGCTTAATCACGTTCCATCGAAATCCGCAGTCAGTACCCCATATGAACTTTGGATAGAGAGGCAATCAGACCTTAGCTATTTGAGATTATGGGGTTATACCACGTATGTTCACGATTTCTCGCATTTACACGACAAGTTAGGCCTGTGAGAAAAGAGGTGTATCTCTATGAGATGCACAAAACACTCCAAAGGGAATGTGTTCTAGGTGAACATACAAACGACACTGCTACTGAGATTGAGTCTCGTGATGTCGATTTTCTTGAAAGTAATTTCCCTAAGAGAGGTGAAATTGATTGAGACTTTACCTTCTATGATATGGATGAACCGCATAGCTTAGTTGAACCTAGCAGTGGGACCCACGAATCTATTACGGATTTTGGTCCTAGTGGGAGCAATCCATCTAGAGGTGAAAAGGTTTCCCCTCCTCGTAAGAGTAGTCGAGGACGCGTACCTAACCGTTACTTCCTGATTGAGGGAGAGACTCTCATTGTGACTCTTGAGGATGATAAGAAACCTGAAACGGTCCTAGAGGCTCTTGAGAGTTCTATGAAGGACTATTGGTTAAAGACCATGGATGAGAGAAGGAGTTGATGAGAATCAATGAGATCTGGTGATCTAGTTGATTTGATTGAGGGTAGTAAGGCTGTTGAGAACAAGTGGGTTCTCAAGATCAAGAGAAAGGTCCATGGATTGGTGGAGAGGTATAAGGACCGTCTGATAACCAGGGGCTACGCTCAGATTGAGGGCGAGATTACCTCAATCTGTTTACTTTTAACGATTGTCGCGGACATAGATTTGGAGTGACACCAGATAGACATTGAGACTGACTTCCTGAGTGGGAGTTTTGGATGAGGAGATCTATAAGAAACAACCATCTGGCTTTATTCTTATAGATCAGGATGGTAAGGTCTATCGACTTCGAAAGTCGACATACAACCTTAATCATTAATCTAGGTAGTGACACTTAAGATTTCACGAGGAGGTGATATCTCACGTTTTCATGATGATTGAGAAGGATCATCACGTTTACCTTATACATTCTTCCGACTCTTTTGTGATCATGTCCTTATGTTTGGATGACATTTTGTTGACTAGGAACAATAGAGAGTATCTGATGACCATGATGATGTGGTCATTATCGAGTCTTATTATTAAGGATATGGGTGAACTCAGTTCTTTCTCGAAGTTAAGATCCAAAGGGATCGCTCGAGACTAGTGTTGGCTTCTTCACAGGAGTCCAACACCAAGGGAGTTCTCGAGCGCTTTGAGAAGAACGATTGCAATCCTATAGATACTCTTATCGTTAAAGGTTAAAACCTAAGTCTTAACATGTGCCCTAAGACTCAAGAAAGGACAAGGGAGATGAGTAGAATCCCTTATACCAGTGCTGTGAGTAGTCTAATATACACAGTGTTGCGTACACGACCAGACGTTTGTTCTATAGTCAGTTTGATGAGTAGGTATCAATAGAATCCCAGAAGGGATCACTAGAGAGTAGTAAAAAGAATTCAGAGATATCTCAAGAGAATCGCAAGCCTCTCCATGTGTTACGAAGGAGGTGATTTGCGTCTCGTTAGGTATTAAGATGTCGACTGGGGTGGAGATCTGAATGTATGCAAATCGATATTAGGTTTTGCAATTTTGGAGTAGCAAGAAGCAAACTTATGTATCTCAGTGGTAGTTTAGGAGAGTATTTGGATTCAGAGATTTCCGGATGACTTAGGGGTTGTAGTAGATAGTGAGAGATCAGTGATGATTTATTGTGAAAATCAGGCCACCATTGATCACACCTGAGACTCTAAGTATCATTGCAGGACCAAATACACTGATACCTAATACCACTTTATGAGAGACATCACCGAGAAGGATGATGTGACAATTAAACACACTTCTATACAGTATGGTGGCTGTTCCCTTCATTAAACCCATTGTGAGAGATTGCTGTATGAGATATAAGAATCATTGGATTTACGTGTATTTTTGATATTTCTCATTTTATACTGATACTTATTATGTTTTGTTTATATATATGACATCTGTGCATGATTTAGTCACTTATTTGCTGCACCTATTTTATTGTCATATATTTATGATTTATTATGATAAATGATATGCTAGGTAAGCATGGTTAGCTCTCTTACACGAGTGACCACCTTCAACTCTGAGTGAGCGGAGATGAGACGGTTTCTAGTTGTAAGAGACTTTGAGAGTGGCCTTACTAGAACATAAGTCACTCTGATAGGTGTTCAGGATGAGGTCATATGTGATGTGACCGACATGGACATACCCACATCTATGTTGCCTGTAGTAGCCATGTATGAAATCTCATATATCATCTGCTATTTGTGATATTGTCTTTGAAATACTCTTTCTGAGATCTCTGGTAAAGTCTTATGTGTAAACTGAGTCTCATATCTGAATAATATTAGATAAATCAAACATATGCCCTTTTGAGAGATGGGGGAAAAACATTGTGGCACGCATTTCATACCACGTGTGATAAGACGACCAGAGATAAGGAGAGTATTATTTGAGACATTAACATGATTTAGATTTCCGTTCCTACTGTGTGAAACTTGAGATCCTTGAGTGGGATCTTTTGTACCCTTATTACTTTCGACTGTTTCTAGAGATCTCAGTTCAGTGGTGCTACTTTAATTTGTTTACTTATGGCCCGGAAGATAAATTGAGGTCTAAGGCGTAGGTCTAAGAAATCATCTAAATTGAAATTAATAGATTCGAGTTTGGGAAAAGGAAAATTAATCGATGTTACATCATTATGTTGTATTCACCAACTAGTATGTCTATCCATATTGGGATGTAAACATAATAGTGGATATACAGTCGAACAATTATTGAGGATTACTTTTGATGAGGAAAGGTAGCTCGATAGATGTAATTACTCTTGAATCTGGGTGACAGCGAGTTCTTTTTGGTACTAATGGTGACTTCTCGATCATCCTAACATGTGTATTGAGAGGTTTTTACTTGCAGGTATACTCGCTGATCGCACGACGTCTAATCCTGTATGAAGTCTAGTAGGGTGATGAGAAAGATCACATGAATTGTGATCTTGTGATAGACGTAAAATGTCCTCACGTACAAGTGGGAGATGTTGGCTTAGAATGCCCATAAGGGGCATTTTGGACAGTTACATGGGGTTAGTGGGATAACTCCTACTTATCCATGATACCTTAATCTCCTTGATTCTCTCTAACAACAGATAATACTTATGGAAAGGAGACTAATCTCTCCATTTTGCATCCCTTTGAGCGTGGAAGCCATTGTAGCAATTTTTGAGAATTGCATAAGATTGAGAGGAAAAAAAAAAATTCTCTAGAGTGAGAATTTGATTGTGGGAATGAGAAATTTTCGTGTAAAAAAGTATTTTCCGTCATTGTTATCATTGGATTGAAGGTTGAGGCATCGTGGCGTTATGGTGGTGGTTCAATTAATCTTGTAATCACCATCTCAGTCACGAGATCCGATCGAAAAATTTGCCATACGGTTCAATTGATCTTGAAGGCTCTACGTTGAGGTACATACCCTAGATCCCAATCTATTTATTTTTTTTTTGAAAATTATTCACTTCTCCTGCACACGTGTAAGATTTAAAATCCAACAAATACCATATGGTATTTCATCATAGTAAAACGAGATATCTATTAGTCATATATTGACATGGTTTTCATCATGTTAATCGATATCAATGACCATTGGTTATATGCATGATATAATTGATTATCATACCATATTCATAGTATTACCAAACCTCATAATGCAACACAATTTTGCCTGTCGTTACCACCCTATGCTCATGTAATATGATCAGTAAGACCAAGTGAGCATGTTATAATGCAATTGTTGATACTCGGTATAGGTTGACTTTAATAATTAGGAGATTTTATCAAATTGACCACAACATGAATAATAATTACATGGATTGCACAGGTTATAATGTCGAATTTAATTGATTGCTATATAGAAGCCACGATCAAGATTGGTTTGATCTCATGTGTTACTTAATCATTTATATAGATGGTGATCTTCCAAATGAAAAGATAATATTTATTTGTAGAGAGATCTAGACTTTATGATAATAACTAGTCTAAATATAGCTGCCTGAAGCTTTTGCATTACAACGGTCAAATAGATAGGCTTGCTATGATGAATTTGGATGAATGGTGAGTAATTGATTGATTTGATATGCTTGATTGCTTGTTTGTACATAAACTTGATAGGTGTACTCATAAACTCACTCATAAAGTATCATAAAGCCCAGTTATTGAAGAGGTTATGAAAAAACACTATGGAGAAGAGTTATAAAGAAATATGAAAAAGGAAACGCACACGGGTTATATTCTTTCTAACTTGTAATTGGAAGATCCGCAGCTATACACATGGTATCACATATTGGTTTATGTGACTTTTCACCTCCATCATGTTCGGCTTGGAATATGCACATTCCAAATTTGTGATGAGTGATCATTGTTTAATAAAGAGTTGTTACTAATATAATTTAACCCAAATATTAATATCATCACATATTGTTCTTGGAACTTACCTATAGTTGCTCATTTTACGTAAATAATGCACCTTTTACTTATCGTAAATACTTTGATTAACACAGTGTTAATTGTATTACATAGATTAATACTAAAATATTTTTATTGCCAGATTGTAATCACTTGTTTTTAATGTACGATCAATAAGAAATGATATAATATAAATATTATCACACGTTCCCGTCCACACTTTTATATTTTACTTATATAATGGTAAGTATTAATGAAATTTACTCGGACGAAATTGACAGCAGATCTACCACATGTATATTCTACTACATAAAAAGACACTTCATAATATTCATACAAGATTAACTTATATTAGTAACACTCATTACAGGCTATGTAAATTTCTATGCAAACGTATAATTATTATAATATGACAACAATAATATTGACTAAGATCGTGATCATGATCACAAGATGTGATGACACTATAATAGTACCCTTTTATCATATATACACTGATAATTATGTCAAATATAAACTAAAATTAGCCCTACTAGAATATACATTATAGTGACACATAACATTGAGTAATATATTGTCCCCAATAGATATGGGGGGCAAATGTGCAATGAATGCAGTAAAATGGCTATTAGACTACCTTAGGGCAACTCAATATCACATATAAACCTCAACAATATGGTATGTTCTATTATCCCAATATTTCTCTGATCACATTATCATAACTTTTTGTTATGACTCCACTCAATTTTAACACTATAATAGCGACAATTTGTGAGAATAATATGCAGAGGAACTTCTATAATATAGACCATGAATATTGACTGTTTATAGATATTAACAATATGACCTTACCATTGTATTATGAAGAGTGTTTAATAGGTGCCCAAACCCCAACTTTCTTAATCTATTGTGGGACAAGTTGAATAGATAGGTTTGCTATGATGAAATCCGTATTAACCAATTACTTGTTTATGGAAATGGGTCTTAGGGTTTTCATTAAATATTGAATGAGGAAATAAGACAATAAATTTTTTATTCTAAGGGTATTATTGAACGTGGTAATTGTAGGTAGACATTCAATAATATATAATAATAATAATAATAATAATAATAATGTTTGATGTTATGACACACTATAAACAACAAATGAGAGAAATAATGATATGCTTGAAGAAGGGGACTACCCCCTCATTTTCTGGCTTAAACAATTGTTTGCCCAACATTAGTCAACATTGTAGGTGCCACAATGATTATGAAGGGAGAATCGATTATATTGCCAGATCTTGTTTACAAGGGCATTATTTCTTCAGTCAATTTACAAATTTTAACTCGTGAATTGTTTGGCTTATTTCTGGAAATGATATGTAAAGAATTGCTTAAGTCGGGTGATTCATTTGGCTCGACTGCAATCTTAATCTGTATCACTAGCTGCTCATGGTACAAGTCATCAATGCTATAAAAGATCCCCAACTTATGTTAATCACAGCGCTTTTTACTGATCTATTCAGCCTCTATAGCTTGACCTGGGCTGTCTTTGGTATCGACCAACATTCAAGCCCATCCGATGACTGAATAGATTCGACATTGATCATTTGTGGTTTTTTCTTTTAATACTCTCGCTCTCTCTCTCTCTCTCTCATACACACACACATTGTAGCTTCCAATTTGGTTTTCTCAAACCCGACTTCTTAACCTATCTATTGTGGGACAGGTTCAAAATTTGCTTACCCTTAACAGATTGTAGATTTAATCATCCCCCACACAATTTGCTGATGACTGCATTAGCTACAACAACTACCATGGGGACTCTCAATTACGTGCCTATGGTGCCTTCTGCTGCTGCAATGGCTGCTGCTCAAGCAATTGCTTCTGCCCAAGCTATTCAAGCTCATGCTGCTCAGCTACAAGCACAAGCTCAGTCTGCCAACGAAACATCTGGTCTTGCCTTTTAGATTTTAATATTTTCAGTAAGTTTACCTTGTTTGCTAATTGATTGGTTGATGTCCAACAAACAAAAATAAAAATATCTATTTCACAAAAAATGAGTTTAGGATGAGTAGAGCCGGGTAGAACGAGATTTATCTCTTAAAAAAATATAGGAGTTTGAGAAATTATTTAAAACTAACAAAATAAATAAGTCAATAAAATTAACTAAAACAAAACAATTAAATTATACCAATTAAAAGAGAAAATATCAATGAGAATAAATTCTAACCAAAGAAATTATTTCCACCTTGATATATTTAGTTGATCATTGATGTAAAAATTACTCAATATTATATAAATAAATTAGTTATAGCCATTAAATATTATGAAACGATCAATCTCTCTTTAGTTTTTCGGTAATTAAGATGTCATCATTAATTATTTCCCTAATCAAAAGACAACCAAAGAGACGTTCGTTGGATTTAGTATTTTGACAATCTTAAAATTTAGAGAGATCCAATTATAATTAATAAAGTCTAATATGGATTTATTTAAATTAAATTATTTAATCATATGATATAAGTTAAACCATTTGTGAGATCACAAAACCATGCCAATTACCATTTTATTAAAAACAAACAAATCTTACCGTTTTTAATTGATTATAAATTATTCTAAAATTATCAAATATAGATCTCTATTTAATAAATTTGAAATAATCATAAATATTAAAGAATAGAGATTAAATAAATACTTACAAAAATGTTGAGTTAAATCTCACAATTTTCATTCATTAAGACTTCAACAATCCTTTGACTAGAAAAGAATATATAACAAAGACATAGAGAAAGAAGAACTCAAGAAAATAAAATAAATTATACTAGAAAAGAGACTACTATTCACGTGACTTGAGGAGGAATTATAATGAATATCCTTGCAGAGCTTTCATGCCTCTTTTAATAGGAGTAGATCTCTTATTTTAAAGGAATATCCCCCTAAATCTCTCTAACTACTAAAAAATAACTAAAAAAATATATTCTAATTGATTTGAAAAAGATAATTTCATAAAAGATAATGTTCTAAGAGATTTCAAATAAAGGAAATCCCTAAAAGTAAAATATTTTGAAAGTTGAATTTCTAAAATTTATACCTAAATATTAGTAATAAATCAATATCTTGAAAATCTTAAATGTATTCTAAATCAAGTTTCAATTTTCTTTGAAATTTCATGCAAACAAGGAGGAGCAATATTGTTTGGTCTCTAGAAAATTCTGCAATAGTTTCTGCAATTCACGTGCCCACATGTTAATGAAAGAGCAATTCTATCTATTTTTTCCTTTCATAATTGTTCTAAATTGGCTCCTTTTTATCTACTTTCCTTTATAACCCTTCTTCATCAATCTTATGATATCAATTATCATAAAACACAACAATTGGTGTAATATTCATTCAAAAATTAAGTAAAATTAATTATAATTATTACACCAATTTATATTATATTAAATTCTCCCACACCTAGGTAATGCTTCCTCAAGAATTCATAAAGCAAAAACTACTTTGTAAACCAATCGATTTTTTTCTTCCAAACTCCTCTGCCAACATATGTTATAAGAGTCAAACTAAAAATATAACCAAAACAATGAGTACTTCACAATGTTTTGTACTAGAATAACCATCACACGTCTTAACAGTTTCTTATGAAATCAAAACTGCAAGATTTAACAATCCTCTCTAAGAGTTCACTCAAATTCACTCAAAATGGGATGTAGAATATATAACACTCAAATCAGTACAATGGAATTGGCATTACCATAAGTTTACAATTATATCAAATATCCACCACTCAAAAGTTTGAAATCCATGCACCAATCTAAAGGTCTTTCATTTGATTGTTATGGGGTTAGTATTAAGGGTAGGATAAAAGGGATTTTTGAGAGTTGAAATGCACCAAAAGAAATACATTGCAAACTACACAATTTTCCAACATTAACAAAGCCTTGCCCCAAACAAACAGTATACAAAAATGACTTCTTGTTGTCCAAATGCTCCTTATCAATAGCTTTCTCTAATTTCCATGAAATGTAAATGAATAGAACTTTAATAAGATGCAGTATTTTTCTTTCTCTTTTTCTTCTCTCTCTCTCTCTCTCTCATATATATATATATATATATATTTTTGCTTTTTTGCACCCCTTTTTCACAAAGAATCTCCCAACAAAGAATGGCCAAAATTCATTTTTTTCCTTTCTTTCTTGCACAATCTCAAAGTCTTTTTCATTTCATATCAATGAAAGCATCACAGCCAAGATTTCAATCATTCTCTTTCCCTTGAGGCAAATAAATAACCAAATCATATAATTAACTACATATACCTTTGGTACAAGAGTTTGAAATGAATGCTAAAATAAAAGGTTAGGTATTATATTTAGATGGTTATAGATGAAGAAAAGGTTTCAAACTCAACTTGGTTAACTAAGGGGTTTATAAAATCAAGGTAAGGACCTTTTTTTTAGGGGGTAAAATTTAGATGCCTTTGTCACATCACTGCATGAAATTCTAAAAATGTGGTCTCGATATGCATAATAGAGCAAGTTCTAGAATGTGCAATCCAGTTGTGATAGTCACTCAACAAGAAAAACAATATCGAGCATAAAGAATGAATTTGTTCATTTGAGACTCAAAACCTTACTTTTTAGTAGAGTTTGTGTCTAATCTTGCATGTTGATTTTTCAAAGAAAACCATTAATATGAGCCATTTTTCATAAATCTCCAGTCTAACCAAATAATACACATCAACTTAGAAATTAAATTTTTTTTTTCAAAATTTTTTATTTATTCTTAATTTTTTATTAAAATAAACTGAAATTTAAAATGTCCCTAAAAGAAAAATTAAAAATCAAACACAAGTACCAAATACTCCCCCACAACTAATTCATACATGTCCTTAATGTATGGTAAATGAGAGAGAAAAATAAGGAAAACTAACTCAAATAAAAAAAAAAAAGGTAAAGTAAGAACAAGACTTCCCTAGGGTGGAGCGGAGAATGTAGGGTCAAATCCAACAAACTTGAAAAAAAAAATTAAGATGAGAGCACGTGATAAAAATTGAGTGTTTCTGGTTCCTTTTGAAGTTACTCCTTATTTTTGGTTGTAGCAAACTTTTGTTAAGGCATGGGCATGCCTTAACGTTGGAGTATTTCTGTCTCTTGTTTAAGAAATTCCAGATTATGGACAGAAATGAAATTCTGTTAAGGTGTGGGCATGCCTTAACTTTGGAGCACTTCTGATTCTTCTAAAATCAACTCCTTGCACTCTTCCACTTTTATGTGACACATAGTAAATTTTGAGCAGATCTGGTCATTGAAGTTTTTCAACTCTTATTCAACTATGAAAACCATCAAAACTTAAATCCAAATTAGAACAACAAAAATAAATATTAAATAAAAAATTATAAAAAAATATTGGGTTGTCTCCTAATAAGCACCTTTGTTTAGTATCTTTAGCTAGACATGGTCTTCTTGTTTTAATATTAATTGTACATGGGATGTGTCAGTTGAATCTCCTCCACCATAGAGACATTAAATTCTTTGATAAATGGCTTCAGTCACTAACCATTCACCTTAAAAGTTTTGTTAGTCTCTAAACTTTGAATTTTAATAACACCGTGAGGAGAAATACTACAATTAAATATGGTCCCATCCATCGAGATTTTAATTTACCTGGCATAAATCTAAGTTTTGAATCGAAAAGGAAGACCTTCTGACCTACAAAGAATTGTTTTCAGTGTGGAAGTTTGTCGAGGATAAGTTTGGTCCTTTTTTATAGAGTCTTGCACTGTCATAGGCCTCCAAACAAATCTCTTTCAACTCTT
Organism: Dillenia turbinata; assembly: GCA_037126225.1. NCBI lineage: Eukaryota > Viridiplantae > Streptophyta > Magnoliopsida > Dilleniales > Dilleniaceae > Dillenia > Dillenia turbinata. Next base: position 14,486,367 of record JBAMMX010000026.1, on the reverse strand, counting down.
GGAGCTGTATTTTCCTTTCCATTCTAGCTTCTTTGGTATCTAGATTGCATTGCTTAACTGCCCAAAAAGCATTATGTTCAATTTCAACCGGTAAATGACACAATTTACCAAACATTAGTCGATATGATAACATTCAATTGGGGTTTTGTATGCAGTCCGATATGCCCAAAATGTATCCTCTAATCGTAAACTCCAATACTTATGGTTTGGATTCACCATCTTCTCCAAGATGATTTTGATCTCTCGGTTGGAGACTTCAGCTTACCTGTTGGTTTATGGGTGGTACATAGTGACTACCTGGTGATTAACTCCATATTTGTGCATTAAAGTCTCCATAGTGCAGTTGCAAAAATATATACCTTGATCACTAATAATCACTTTTGGCACTCCAAACTTACTCAAAATGTTAGATTTAAGGAAACTTACAACAACCTTAGAATCATTAGTATGGGTAGCCTCTGCTTCTACCTATTTTGAGACATAATCAACTGCATGCAAAATATATAAATAGCCACATGAGCTAGGAAAAGATTCCATGAAATCCATACCCCACACATAAAAAATCTCACAAAATAAGATAGGAGTTTGAGGCATTTCATTCCTACAAGAAATGTTACCAATCTTTTGACATTTTTCATAATTTTTACAACATTGGTAAGCATCCTTAAAGAGAGTTACCTAATAAAAACCAGTAACTAGAATTTTTCTAGCTATCCTCTTAGGATCAAAATGACCACCACATGCATGAGTATGAAAATAAGCAATAATGGAATGAATTTTATCATTAGGTATACATCTACGAATGATTTGATCAGACCTTATTTTCCACAAGTAAGGTTCATCCCATATGTAATATTTAAAGTTATTTCTAATCTTATTTTTCTATTCAATGATTAGGACATGTGGAAAGATTCCAGTCACTAAAAAATTAACAATATTAGCAAACCAAGGTTCCTTACCTGTCTTACCTTGTAGGGTAAACAATTGTTTATTTGGTAATATCTCGGATATGAGTAGGGGTTCCTCCTCACGTACCAATCTATTGAAATGATTAGTCATAGAATTTTTTACTCCCTTCCGATCCTTAATTTCTAAATCGAACTCTTGCAAAAGCAGTACCCATCGAATAAGTTGTGGTTTTGACTACTTCTTAGCCAAGAGATATTTGAGAGCTATGATCAAAGTAAACGATGACTTTAGATCCCAATAAATAAGACCTAAATTTTTCAAATGCAAATATAATAGCTAGGAGCTCCTTTTCCACTGTCGTGTAGTTGCATTAAGCTCGATTGAGTGTTTTCGAGGCATAGTAGATAGCATATGAATGTTTCCCTTCTCTTTGTCCAAGAATTGCTTTAATGGCGCAGTGGCTCACATCACACAGGATCTCAAAGGGCAAATCCCAAGTCGATGGTTGTAATATCAACGCCGACATGAGTAAAGTCTTCAACTTATCAAATATAATTTTACTGTTGTCTCCAAACTCAAAAGGAACAACCTGTTGTAGCAACCTTGATAATGGTTGAGCAATCTTTGAAGAGTCCTTAATAAATTACCTATAAAACCTTGTATGACCAAGAAAGCTAAGGATTTCTTGTACGTTAGAAGGATAAGATAAATTCGTAATCAAATCAACCTTGGCCTTGTCTGTCATGCCCAGACCCATAGATCGAGCACGAGACAACCATCGTGTTACCCCAATACACGTGTGAATCTCACTTCGTGTGCAAGGCATTCCAATAACTTAAACACGTCAAAATAAATTCAAATCATTCATCAAACAATCTAAATGCCCCATTAAAGACAATGAACCTTGTAAATAAAATTTTCCATCAAATAAAAAGAGTTCCAAGGAAAGCATGTAAAAGATTTTCAAAATTAACCAAAATAAACAAGTAAATATTTAACAAAAGAATCAAACTTTTAAAAGTTTACAAAACTTCTTCCATGGGTCCACTCCACATAGTTCCCAAAATTTGCTCACATGGTAAATACCTATTGAAATTCAACAGAAGAAATTCCTTCGATCTAGTACAAAAAGTTGTTTAAGTCTTCCAACTAGTCTTCCCTAGAAAGAGATAAAAAGAGAGGGGTGAGAATGAAATACTCAGTGAGTGATATATATGTTGAACAAAAATAAGATTTGTATGATGGTCATATCAAATATGTATTTCAAATCATTGTATTAGTCTCAAGATTATTCAATTATAAATCGATTTTCCAATCATCATGATTCAATTTCATATGTGTCCAACCATTTCACATTTTCAAGCATGGGGCAGCCAAAATCACTATTCCCAATAAAGGACTACCATGACCTAGAGTGGAATCGCCAAGAGTTTTAGTAATTTCAATTTACAAACACCCCATTCTTTGGCGTTGGCTATAGCTTTTCATTGGTGGTGCAATCAACTTTCCCACGCCCTTTAAGTAGTGCGTTATTCGATCATGAATGTGCCGTCGTGACCGACCACATACCATGTCTATTATGCCCACCCCATTACCCCGTCGGGTCGCTTTGTGGTGGAAAATAACTAGCTATTTTTTGGGGTTCAAGCTCTTCCCCCAATAACCATACCATGCACCATTTTGTGAAAATTTAATAATCTATTCTATGTACCATCAAATTAATAATTGTTCATCAATAACCAGTATCACAATGTGCTCAACATCAATAAATTAACATGACATATATATTCAATCAAAACATTAGAATGCATAGAAATTTCAAACTCATTCTTTGGGATATCCCACACACACTAAAATATAAAAAATCAAGTTTTAAAATCATTTAGAAAATCTATTGAAAATATTTTTCTTATTTAAGTGCAAACATGTAACCACTTACAGTGCTAGAGATGATAGTCACTCCCACATGTCTCAGTAACAACGTTCTGCCTCGTTCAATTTTCGCCAACCCCTAAGGGGTATTATCAAATAACACCATCATCAATGTCAATCTACATAAGTAAATCCAAAATCCTAATATTCAATATCCAATCTTTCTCTCATCTTCAGTGACTTAAAATCCACCAGATCTATTTCATCCAATATCAACATAAACTCCAAAGCCATGAAAGAGGGAAAAATATTACCTAGATTTTTGTCACCAATTTGGCCTTAAGCTGAGTCACAACCAAACTCTAGATTTTCTCGCACTAGAAAATCTTAAATCTCTCACAAGATCTAACTTTTTAGAGATTAGGTTATAATTTTTGGAGTCTTTAGAGGGTGAGTTTGGGGTGCTTTGATTAGTCTTTGACAAGAAACAAGAAGAGAGAGAGAGATAGTGTATAAGTAGAGAGAGAGAGAGAGAGAGGGAGAGAGAAGAGTAAAAGAAGAGGTGAAATTTGGCATTCGTAGGTTTTAAAGTCCTAACTTTACTCTTTAATTATAACTCATTTTTCTTATTTACTTAATTGTCCTCATTCTCTTCTAACTTATTCAATTGCGCAATATACCCGTTTTGGTAATTTGGAACTCATCCCAAAAAGTTTATGTACTTGAAGTTTTATTTGTTGAGAGAGGACTTGGTGGTGCTAGGTTTAATCCCCATCGGTTATCAAGCAGGGATAGACAACTGCTCTAACAAAATATGAAAGAAAGTGACGTTAAGCGAGGAATCACATTTTTTGCACCACATTAGAAGAAATAATAAATGTGGAATATAATATATATTGAAGATAATATCAATAAGGTATTTGGGTGGCTTAATGGAAAGTTACTTTTTGGATAGAGCAAAGGACTTGGGTTGAAATCCCATCAATAGCAAGCAACGATGGAGTTAGGCAAATTTGCTAAGGGGGAAACCGATGAGCGAGAGGCAAAGACTTTGTAGGATGGCAATAAAGAAAATGGAAAAATTCTTCCACTTGTCAACCGATAAGGAGTGTCGTGAAAGATAAGTGTGTGGGTATTGAAGAGTAATTGACCGAAGGGGATCCTAGTCGGTTCTAAGAGGAATAAGAAAATGTGTAAGTGCAATCGACAAAGTAAAATAATGTATCGATAGAGGAAATTGGAGTGCTTTAGAAGAAAAGCAAATTTGGGGAACGAAGGGCATATCACATGACCGAAGAGCTTGGAAGAAAATGTCCATCAAGAACACCGATAGATAGGGTGAGCCCAGCAAAAGAATTTCATCAATACTGACTGCATTCTCAAATTCATGGATTAACACCATACCCCAAAGGCTTATTTGGAAATGTTAAGTGTCCGTCAAGCATGCTGATAAGAAATTTATATAATTTAGAAAAATGTTGATGGGATTATGGGGGTGTTCAGCACCAAGAAGATTAAGTGACACATGACAATCACCAATTAGTAAGCACCAACAAGATATTCAATTGTCACTAAAAAGAGGTTCAATTGTCACCGACTGTAATATACCAAATGATAAAAATAAAGAAATGGTTAGAAGATAACAATCTCTCAGGAGTAGTCACTACTGATCAAATAAATTCTCATAGAAACATCAACCCTCTTCTGAATACTGAACACAAATTAAAGTCTACCGGGCACTAACACTCTAATAACCAATCACTTAGAATTAAAAATCTACCTATAGATAGTCACCAAATCAAATTTCACTAAATACCAAATATTGAGCAGCTAAAGTCTCATAGGAAAATTAGATTCTACGAATTATCGAATTGTTAAATTTTTCTGAGCACCGAACGCAAAGCACTCAAGTAACCGATGATTTCAGTGAACCAGAAATTAAAAATTTAAAACCCATCAACTAAATATCTAGAGGAGTTCCTAAACAAGCCAAGGAGTAAAAATTCACATTTATATTTAAAATTAACTAATCTTCCAAAATTTTACAAAATGTAAAAATTTTCAAATAATCCATTTAGAGTACATTTTACAAATCTGGACTTGTCTGCTGTTACAATTACTACCCTCTAAAAAAAATTTTATCCTCAAAATTTCAGTATAAAATTATTCCACAAATAGTCGGGGGGTTGCGCCTATTTATACTGCTTCAAACTACCAAGTCATTTGTCCTACATGATTATTCTTGGACAGAATCTTAACAGTTGGAATTCATTTATTCTTCAACTTCTTAACTTGTTGTCCTTGGATAGCTATCGGTTAGATTTCAAAATTTTAAATTTTCCCTCAACCCAATTAGAGGACTTTAAGAACATAGGAGAGACCCAGCAAGTATTTCTTTTATTTCTATAAATGAAGGCTAATCTAAGACAATTGATGGTAAATCACTTATGTTATGCAATCCTGTCCATTCTCATCTTATTTCAAAACTTCTTTACACTTTATTTATTCCAATCCTCCTGACAACCCAAAATTCTATCTTATAGATCTTTTTTTATTATTTATTATGATTATTTTTTTGGCACAAAACTATCTCACACAAATTTATCTCTATAAAATTAGACCTTAAAATGATAACTTATTCTATATAGCCAACTTTGTTCCTTCAATTCCAATAAATCATTTCGTTTATCTATACATCACAATCTCTATAAACTGTCTTTCTAATCAATAGCTCACCCAAAAGTGTAATCACTAATAAATCTTCCTCAATTGGGATCAATGGGCTATCGGCATGCCTAATAACATTTATACTAATAAAGGAATACTTGGAACCCTCTGTTAATAGATATCCGGGTATTGAAACCGAAGGTTTTCAGTATAGTTATTACTATAAGATCACAAATAATTGGGAGTCATAGCTTATAATACACACTCCATACATGCTTCTTATTGCACTTCATCAAATCATGGGTATCAACCAATCTATATAATTTCTTAAAATAATCATCATTACATCTAATATCATGTAATTTACTCTACAATACTCACATATTTACCACAAAACAACTCTAATAATCTCCGCAATCCATTATATAAAGTTACTAATCAAGATTGGTCCATCAATCTATCGCTACCATGCAATAATTCAATGCCACTAACAAATCTCAAATACCATGTAATACCAATAAAATGCTCTCCAAGTCAATATATTTTTACTTAACTGAATTTACCTATGACAACATCGGGGTTATCTTGTGCTTTTTCATTGGTCATTGCATAGATCCTTGTTTGGATTTGAGATCGAGATCATTAGGGATTGGTAGCCACGGTGTTGCTGTCGGTTCCCGTCCTTAGAGTAGTACTGGAGTGAGGTGTAGATGTGTTGGAGTAGTATTGGAGGGAGGTGTAGATGTGTTGGCTGATCCATCCCTAGAACCAATAGAAAGTTCTCAATTTTGATGACCCCCTAGCCTACTCAAACCTAGTTTAGGCCAACCATTTTGGAGATGACCCTCCTCTCCATATTGATAACACCTCTTGGGTGCATGGCAAATCCCAAGATGGTATTTCCCATAATTCTTGCACTATTCCTTTTTGTTTCCCGCCGATTTACTCCTGGAGGTGGCACTAGATATGAGAACCTCAAACTTGGATGATCGTTGGCTTTGTGGACTACCAATAGACTCAGTGATCGAGACTGTACCGTAAGAGCCCATGCTCCTACTCTGCTTTGAACTCTGGTCCAATACAGGTTCGGACCTTCTCTTCTTTTTCTGTCCTTCTCTAGTTTTTCCCCTTTCCTTTACCATTTTCTTAGCTCTTAAAGCTAACTCTAAGATATCTTTATAGGAGTGGATTGAGGTTATAGACATCTTTTCTCGGATGGAAAAGTTTATACCTTCCTCAAATTTGAAATGCAAATACTCCTCGGAAGTCACCAATTTCAGAACAAATGAAGACAACCTCCTCAACTCCACCTTATATTCTACCATAGACTTGTTGCCTTGATGATTATGAAGGAATTCTATCCTCTTTAAATCTTTGTAAAATTGAGTGTAATATTTCTCATCGAATTCCCTAAGGAATTCATTCCAAGAAATGGGTGTCGCAATCCTATCCTTTAAGTTGTCCCACCATACTCGAGCGTCTTCATCTAACAACTTCACGGCTACTAATAATTTTTATTCATCATCGAGTCTCATATCATCCAATGTCTCATGAACCCTATTTATCCAGTTCTTTACCACAATTGCATCACTGATCCCTAAAAAGGTAACACATCCAAGTTGTCGGACCTCTTTGATCAACTTGGACAATTCAAGGGTAGGACAATCTATAGGTGTGGCCATTGAGCTGGAGGAAACAGGTAGGGAGAAACACTATTGGTGGGGTCGGAGGAATGATTGGATTTGGTGGAGGAGGTATTGGTGCTTGAGGTGGAGTTTGGAGATGAGCACCATAGACATTCCACCACTCAGTCCACTATCAAAGGGCATAGAGTGGTGGTAGAGGGATCCCGATTGGAAAAGCCAAAGAAGGAGGTGGAGCATGTGAGGATGCTCCATCCTTGTACTTGAAAGGAGGAATTTTACTAATATTCCTCATTCTTCGTCTATAAGGCATTGTCCTATAAAAGAGAATTACTACAATTAGCTCACTAGCTTAAGAATTCGGTCTAGGTACCTAACCCCCTAAAATAGGAAATCATTAGACCCCAGGATCCATAGGAATTTTTTGAAAATCTTTTGAAAAAAAATCCTTTAAACTCCAAACTTTTTAAAAAGAAATATACGTTAAAATCATTGGAAACGCTTTGGGACATTTGGAAATATTTCAAACACTAAAATATTTAAAATCATGATCATAGACTCTGATATCAATAAGTATGCATTTCCCAACTCTCGAATGTGATGCGAAATAACAACCATGTTACCCCAATACATGTGTGAATCTCACTCCATGTCCCGAGATATAGCAAGGCATTCCAATAATTCAAACATTTGAAAATAAATTCTAATCATCCATCAAATAATCTAAATGTCCCATTAAAGACAATGAACCTTGTGAATAAAATTTTCCACCAAATAAAAAGAGTTCCAAGGTAAACAAGTAAAAGATTGTCAAAATTAACCAAACTAGACTAGCAAATATTTAACAAAAGAACTAAACTTTTAAAAGTTTACAAAACTTCCTCTATGGGTCCACTCCACATAGTTCAGTTTCAAGATCATTCAACAATAAATCGATTTTCCAATCATCATGATTCAATTTCATATGCATCCAACAATTTCACATTTTCGAGCATGGGGTAGTCAAAATCATTTTTCCCAATAAAGGTCTACCACGACCAAGGGTGGAACCGCCAAACATTTTAGTAATTTGAGTTTACAAATACACCACTCCTTGGCGTTGGCTATAGCATTTCGTTGGTAGTACAATCAACTTTCCCATGCTCTTTAAGCAACGCGTTATTCAATTATGAATGTGCCGTCATGACCGGCCACATACCATGTCTATTAAGCCCACCATATCGCACCGAATCGAGGTCGTTGTAAGATGACCCCAAGCTATTTTTTGGGGTTCAAATTAATAATTAATAATCCATTCTATGTATCATCAAATTAATAATTGTTCATCAATAACCATTATCACAATGTGCTTAACATCAATAAATCAACATAACACATATATTCAATCAAAATATTACGATGCATAGGAATTTCAAACTCATTCTTTAGGATATTCTATACACACTAAAACATATAAAATCAAGTTTTAAAATCATTTAGAAAATCCATTGAAAATATTTTTCTTAGTTAAGTGCAATCATGTAACCACTCATAGTGTTAGGGATGATAGTCACTCCCACATGTCTTTGCAATGGATGTTCTGCCTCATTCAGTTTTCACCAACCCCTAAGGGATATTATCAAATAACCACCATTATCAATATAAATCTATAGAAGTAAATCCAAAACCCTAACATTCAATACCCAATCTTTCTCTCAGCTTCGATGACTTAAACTCCACCCAGTCTATTTCATCCAATATCAACATAAACTCCAAAGTCATAAAAAAGGAAAAATAAACCCAAGTTAAGAATAAAAATATTACCTAGATTTTTTTTTTTTTGTTGTATAAATTAAATTACGACCAAATTAAGTTTTCTCTTACTAGAAAATCTCAAATCTCTCACAAGATCTAACATTTTAGAGATTGAGTTATGAGTTTTGGAGTCTTTAGAGTGTGAGTTTGGGATGCTTTGGTTGGTCTTTGATAGGAAACAATAAGAGAGGGAGGGATAGTGCATAAGGGGGGAGAGAGAGAGAGAGAGAGACAAAGAAGAGTAAAAGAAGAGGTGAAATTCAACATTCATATGTTCTAAAGTCCCAACTTCACTTTTTATTTATAACTCATTTCTCTTATTTACTTATTTGCTCTTTCTCTTCCAACTTATGCAAGTGCGCAACATACCAGTTTTGGTAATTTGGAATTCACCACAATGAGTTTAAGTATTTGAAGTTTTATTTGTTGATAGAGGAGTTGGTGGTGCTTGGGTTTAATCCCCATTGGTTATCGGATAGGGAAAGACAATTGCTCTAACAAAATATGAAAGAAAGTGAAGTTAAGCAAGAAGTCACATTTGTTGCACCACATTAGAAGAAATAATAAATGTGGAGTATAACATATATTGAAGATAAAATCACTAAGGTATTTGGGTGGCTTAATGGAAAGTTACTTTTTGGATGGGGCAAAGAACTTCGGTTCAAATCTCATCAATAGCAAGTAACGATGGACTTAGGCAAATTTGCTAAGGGAGAAACCGATGAGTGAGAGGCAAAAACTTTGTTGGATGGCAATAAAGAAAATAGAAAAATTCTTCCACTTGTCAACCAATGAGGAGTGTCCTGAAAGATAAGTGTGTGGGTACCGAAGAGTAATTGACCAAAGAGGATCCTAGTTGGTTCCAAGAGGAATAAGAAAATGTGTAAGTCCAACCCGTAAAGTAAAATAATGTACTAAGAGAGGAAATTGGAGTGCTTTGGAAGAAAAGCAAATTTGGGGACCGAAGGGCATATCACATGACCGAAGTGTTTGGAAGGAAATGTCCACCAAGAACACCAATAGATAGGGTGAGCAGAGTAAAAAATTCATCAATACTGACTGCACTCCCGAATTCATGGATTAATAGCATTCCCCAAAGGGGTATTTGGAAATGTTAAGTGTCCGTCAAATATGTTGATAATAAATTTATATAATTTAGAAAAATGTCGATGGGTTTATAAAAGTGTTCGGCACCAAGAAGATTAAGTGACACATGACAATCACCAGTGGGTAAGCACTAATAGGATGTTCAATTGTCACTGATAGGAGGTTCAATTGTCACCGATAATAATATATTGAATGATAAAAATAAAGAAATGGTTAGGAGATAACAATCTCTCAGGAGCATCACTACCGATCAAATAAATTCTCACAGTAACATCAATCATTTTTTGAATACTTAATATAAATTAAAGTCTATCGAACACTAACACTTTACTAACCGATCACTTAAAATTAAAAATCTACCTATAGATAGTCACCAAATCAAATTTCACTGAATACCAAACACCAAGCAGCTAAAGTCTTATAGGAAAATTAGATCCTACTAAATACCGAACAGTTAAATTTTACTAAGTACCGAACACAAATCACTCAAGTAACCAATGATTTTAGTGATCGAAAACTTAAAAATTTTAAACCTATCGACTAAATATCTAGAGAAGTTCCTGAATAACCCAAGGGGCAAAAATTCACATTTATATTTAAAATTAACTATTCTTCCAAAATTTTACAAAATGTAAAAATTTTTAAATAATCCATTTAGAGTATATTTTACAAATCCGGACTTGTCTGGTGTTACATTGTCTACCTCAATTTCCCTAGATGAAACTACATGATCCAAAACTATATCCTCCCTAACCATGAAATGACATTTTTCATCATTAAGAATAAATTTTGTGCCATTTCATCAATTCAAAACCTTGCATAAGTTATCTAAACATTGATTGAAAGAATCTTTATAAGCTGTAAAGTCATTTATGAAAATTTCAATGCAACTTTCGATCAAGTCAAAAAATATGCTTATCATGTATCTTTGAAAAGTACCCAAGGCATTACATAAAGCAAAGGGCATACGACGATATGCAAAAGATCCAAATGGGCAAGTAAAAGTTGTCATTTCTTAATCTTCTTGAGCAATAATAATTTTATAATAACCCGAATATCCATCCAAGATTCAAAAAAATTATTTACCAGCCAACCTTTCCTGCATCTTATCAATGAAGGGAAGTGGAAAGTGGTCCTTTCTAGTGGCGGCATTCAACTTATGAAAATTGATACACATTCTCTATCCAATTTGCAGCCTCACTGAAATCAATTCATTCTTCTTATTTTTTACCAATTAGAGACTAGTCCTTTTCGAAACTACATGAACTAGACTTACCCATCGACTATCAGAAATGGGGTAGATGATGCCCAATTCCAACAGCTTTAATATCTCCTTCATGACAATCTCTTTCTTGTAGTTGGTTAGTCCTGTTAGCGAGGATCTCATCGGTTTAGTCGGGCTCAAGCAAATCCTATGCTTGTATATAATATTCATGCTCTGATCTTCGTGTCTCCGTCTATCACCTTCTGATTTCTTTCTTGATCCTCAATCAAGTCCTTAGCAATGATGGCTGGCAAGGTCTCATTTTCTTCCAAATACACGTACTTGAGATGCTCGGGTAAGGGCTTTAATTTGACTTTCAGGGACTGCACAGTAGAGGGTAAAATTCTCTCATTAATATGTGGTAAAGGCAAGAAGTGATTGACTAACCTAGGGGGCAATTCGTTGGTGGAATAGAGTGCCATGATTGTTTCCTTTGTCTCCTCAGCATGCTCTAATTCTGTATCTTTATCTATCAAATTTCTTTTAAGCAATAAATCCAATTTGTCATTCATGAAATTGCATTCAAAATTAAATTACACAAGAGAATTAACCAAACTCACATGAAAAATAAATTCGGGATCATTAGGATAGTTCATGGCATCAAAAATATTAAAAGTAACAATTTTACTATCAAATTCAAAAAATAAAGTATCTGAATCTGTATCAATTTTTGTCTTAACTATTTTCATGAAAGGTCTACCTAACAAGATGAGAACAGGGTTAGGAGAGCATGCATCATTCATATCAATGATGTAAAAATCAACTTGGAAAATCAAATCATTTACTTTCACTAGGACATCCTCAAGGTATGAGTTGGACATATCGGCTAATTGAATTATCACTCTTGTTTCCTTCAAAGGTCCTAAGTTCAAACTCTCATAAATGGACAAGGGCATAACATTTATAGATGCTCCTAGATCAAGCATGGCCTTCACTATCCTTATAGTTCCATAATACATGGTATAGTGAACATACTGACGTCTTTATATTTCGGTTGCAACCTTCTTCATTTACTTTCACTAGGACATCCTCAAGGTATGAGTTGGACATATCGGCTAATTGAATTATCACTCTTGTTTCCTTCAAAGGTCCTAAGTTCAAACTCTCATAAATGGACAAGGGCATAACATTTATAGATGCTCCTAGATCAAGCATGGCCTTCACTATCCTTGTAGTTCCATAATACATGGTATAGTGAACATACCGACGTCTTTATATTTCGGTGGCAACCTTCTTCAGATGATTACTGAAACATTATCACTAACGACAACCCTATTATCATTTTTCTACCTTATTTTCTTAGTATGCAATTCCTTAAGAAACTTGGTATACGTTGGCAGTTATATGGCTTCCAAGAGTGGGATGTTGATCTCTACCTTTCAAAAAGTCTCTAAGATCTCATTTTCCTCATCCTCTTTCTTTGATCGTACCAACCTACTAGGAAAATGTGGAAAAATCAATATTTTAAGCTTGGTAGTATTGGGTTCTTTACTTACCTTGGTTGAATCATTCAATTTCGATGATTTCTCTTCTTGCTTAACTTCCCTATGTTCTTTGACTTTTGATAAAATGTCATTCACTTCTTTTCCATTTTTTAGCACCATCACACTCACATTCTCCCTAAGGTTGATCTCCACTTGAGAGG
>JBAMMX010000026.1:14256710-14472966 GCA_037126225.1 Dillenia turbinata | reverse complement strand
CAATTCAAAATGAAGACTTAGATGAACTGATTGATTGGGGGCTTGAAAATTTTACTTGGAAGAGGTCTTTTGATTAATAATGGCTGTGGAAAGAAGAAAGTTAAAAGGTGACCAAAAAGAAAGAATATGCCTGAAGTGTTCAAATGGGTCATTCTAAACCAAGAAGGGTGGATTTTGTGTCAAAAGCTGCCAAACAAAAGGCATCCGCACCTTATGCGGCGGATAAACGTCTCACTTCTTTAATGGGCGTTTGCTTCTGTGATTTCAATTTTCAATTTGGCAGCATTGGAGATTTCTTACAATTTATTGAATGAGCCCATATAGATTTATCTCTGGTCATCGTCGTTGTCGTCCTCATCCTCCTCGTTATCGTCGTCGTTGTGGTCATCATCATCATCATCATCATCATCATCATCATCATCATCATCATCATCATCATCATCATCATCATCATCATCATCATCATCATCATCATCATCATCATCATCATCATCATCATCATCAATGGAGAACATTGCAATTTCTACCCTCCCAGCTACACTTCTAGTGCATCTCACATAGGCTTTTGGAACGTTCTTCATCTAGATTTTAAGGAAGCCACAAAATTGATAATGAATGCTAAATTAGTTCCAGTGTCTATTAAAACCCGATAAATATAAAGATCTCAGTTTCTGTTTTTTATTTTGGTATAAAATATTGATATCTTGTAATCATCTTGAATTTAACAAAATTATGTTCAAGTCAGATTCCAGCCTTTAGAGATAAAATTCTCCCGATACCTTTTTTTGCCGTACACAAGACTCAAATTCAAGTAATTAACTGAAATTTGGGGATTGGATTTAGAAGAAAATACTGAAAAAGAAACATAATATTGCAACTACTACATTGAGTGGGCAGATGAACTTATTTTGGCTCGGCTAATAAAAGGCAAAAGCTCAATAAAATGCATAAATAGTAAATTGAAAGCCTTTAAAAATTTAATTTTTCAAAATATTATTGCACATAAAGTTTGTTAAAAAAATTATAATAAAAAATATGCGAACATTTGGAACATGCCTTCATACATTAAATCACTAGAGGAATAAACAGTCTTATGTAATTATCTTACCTTATACCTACTTTTATGCATATATTATATGTGTAATGAGTTGATAGTATCTTCCAAGTAACTCAACTATAGTGAAGACTTTCAAGATAAAAGAAGTTGCAATCCAAATGCACCCTTAATTATTGTTAGATTTTAAACGTGACTCATACACGCAGCGGAAGCGATAAAATAAAATTTCGAAACCGTAAAAGTTTTAGTTTGCGATATATCACAAACGATGATGCAGAAAATCTCCGAAATCGCAAACTCTGAACACGAACCACTCGAAGTCGGGATGATAGTCACGTAATCGAACTATCACCACAATATTACAACGAACCAACCCTTAACCCGGTGATTTAACCTTGATCAGAAAACCCTCTGAATAATTGTTCTACTCAACAATTATTCTAACTCTCAAAATGGTAATTCTTCCTCTTAATCCTCTCCTCAAAGATGTTAATTCTCTCTTTGTGATACACATTCACATAGGAGTCATATTAGAATAAGAGTCCTTTTTTGAGAGAAAATAGGAGAGAGAGAGAGAGGGGGGTAGTTAGTGGAGAGTGGGTAATGGGTTCTACCCATTACCCTTTAGTTTTGAAATTCAAAAGTAACTGCCCCTACGTGGACACTATCAATATCTCCCACTTGCACATGAGGGTAAAATATATTAGTCTAAAGATCACAACTCATGTAATCTACCATATCACCCTACTAGGTTTTCATACAGGGTTGGACGTCGTGCGACTAGCGAGTACACATGCAAACAAAGACTTCTCGATACACCTGTTAGGATGATCGAGTAGTCACCGTTAGTATCAAAAAGAAAGCTCGTAGTACCCCAGATCCAAAACAGATTGCATCCATCGAGCTACTTTCCTCATCGAAAGTAATCCCTAGATATCGTTCGACTATGTATTCACTATTATGTTCAAATCCCTACATGGATGAACATAAAAGACCGGTCGGTAAATACAAAACAGTGATGCAGTATCAATTGGTCTTCCTTTCCCAAACTTGAATCTATTGGTCTCAATTCAGCTGCTTTCCTAAACCTGTCCCTCAAATCTCAATTTATCTTCTGGGCCATCGGTAAACAGACTAAAGTAGCAAACACTGAATCAAAACCTCAAGAAACAGCTGAAAGTAATAAGGACACAAGAGATCCCACCCAATGGATCTCGGGTCTCACACAGTGGGGCTCAGGGATAAATTTCAATTTAATGTCTCAAGTAATATAGCTCCCACTATCCCAAGTCGTCTTTTCACACGTGGTATGAAACACGTGCCACAGTGTTATTCTCTCATCTCTCAAAACCAATGTCGATTTCTCTAAATGTGCGAGGTATAGGGATCTCAGATGTAAGATTTTTTTTTTGAGTTCTCGGATAGTGCCTCGAGACAATATCACAAAACACGGTGATATGATATCTCAAACGGCTACTACAGGCTTCATAAAATGTGGGTATCCATTCATCATATTATATGACCTCATCTTGAACACGTATCGGGGCGACTTTGTTTAGGCACTCAAAATTTCTTATGCTAGAAGCCGTCTCATACCTTACTCACCATGGAGGTGGTTATGTATATTAGAGTCGACTACCACGACATATTTTATCAATCAAAAATTATAATGACAATGAAAGCAACTATTAAATGAAATATAACACAAAAGTGGCAAAAATACACTATAATCATATACATAGAAAATCAATAAGCATCAATGTCATCAATAAGTACAATGATGAAATTTCGTAAATAGTCAAGGCTAATACATATATGTAAAAAGATATTTAATAATCTGGTTTGGTGAAGGGTTTACCACCATCTTTCATGAGCACACTATTTATATAGGTGTTGTATTACTTGGATATGTTAGTTTAGTGGAATGGTATTTGTGAATGATTTTGTTTATACTATAAGAAATTTTATGATTATTTACAAAGTATAAAGATTTTCCATATTTCATGTGATCTTATTGGTTTGAATCACTAAGGATCAAGTAGTCTAGGAGCCAAATACTCTCCCGAGTATTGGGATTTTCAAGCCACATCCATGTTGATTCATGTAACCATTTTAGATAGGTGATCACACATGGATTTTTTATAATTGAAATGAAAATGGCTTTAATCCTATATTGAGTAAGATTGATTGATGATCAATTAGAGTTTATTTAGTAATCAACAATTTTGAAAAAGTGTTATGATATTGTTGGTACAATGCCCAAGGGCATTTTACCACAAAGTGAAAAATTTTTAATTTGAGATAATTGGATAACTCATTATCCTACTAACCAACCATTATCTCCCATGATCTCTCTCTCTATGACTTAAAATGTAAACAAATTTCTAGGATTTTAGTTTACAAAATAGAGTATTCTTTGTACATTGTGAAGCTGGAGTAAGGTACTATTGTGCATTTGATTGATCAATTTTGACAAATTTCCAGCTCAAGCCTTGATCTTTGACGATTGGAGTATTATGGATTACAATCATGATACCAAAACGCCGAGAATTTTCCTAATGTTGGATGTGAAAGAGCTAACATTTTTCTCGAAAATCTATCTGAAAACTCCGAAAATTAACTCGGTTTCCCCATTTTTCAGTAGAAGAAATGATCAACAACGCTAAGTCATTAAATTAAAAATATTTCTCGAAACTTTCGGGTATAAAATGTGTAGGTAAAAAAGAATTTTAGGACCGAATCATGGATGAGTTCATGAATCCTTGACCATCATATTATAGATTGATATCATTTTTCATAAATTTTGAGCATGCCTAAAACCATGGTCGAAGTTCTCGACCAAAAATCGACCGACCACTTAGAACTTAGACCTATTAGGAAACAAATTGATCTATAAAAATGGTGTATAAATATTCCTCATGTTCAGATCTACATATTTGTATGATTAATTGCAAGCTTTGGTCGCTGAAAATTGAGCGAAAATGGCCAAAGAAAACGGCAATTAAATTTGACTTATTGGGAGAATACTCCTGTAAATGTTTTTGAGAGGTTTAACAATTTACAGTTGGTTCACCTACAATCGACCCTTTGCTTTTTTTAAGAAGCTTGTTTCATTGTTTCTAGTCGGGTAAGAAGACAGACCCCAACATGCACTTACTCACATTGAGGCCAGGGCATAGTGAAGGCACAACAAGTTGCTTTGCCGAAGACCTCGAGCCTCAAGTTCTCGGCTTTGTCATCCCGGGAGTCACATGAGGATCCATGTTCAATCGGGTCGACATCGGCACATGTGTCGAGCTCTGTAGGTGCGCGAGCCCCACACCTTCGGATAGTGCTGGCACAGGACCAAGATGTGAAGCTCTTGAGTCCCGCCCACTTCGGGCTCGGGCGAGCCATTAGGCTCATCCATCCTCATAGAAGGTGAAATCTCGATCGATTTCTCCTCTCTTGGAAATCACTCTCGAAAAGTGGCTCACGGGACCTACATCTCGGTGGCAGTGCAGTCCGTATGTTCTCTTAGGAACACATATCCTTGGACCTGGCAGTATCTAATAAAGGATACACTTCTTTTCTCATGGGCCTAACTTGCCGTACTGATGCAAGCGTGAACATGGGCGCAACCCCATGGCCTCAAGTGGCTAAGGTCGGGCGTCTCTCCTGTCCAAAGCTCGTATGGGGTGCCGACTACGGACTTCATCGAACACGGTTAAGGACGTAGGTTGCGATCAACAACGCATCCCAATGGGAGATAGGTAAGTTGGCCTGCGCCATCATCAACCTCACCATCTCCAGCCAGTCCTGTTCCTTCTCTCGCCTGGTCGTTCTGTGAGGAGCAGAGGAGTAATCACTGGCCTAGTAATGCCTCTATCGAAACGGAGCTCTTTGAACGTTCGACGGTCTCTGCGCCTCGATTGGTTGAGAGTTTTCACCCTTATGTCTAGCTCGATTTTCAACCTCGCGATAAACCTCAAGCACTCTAGTGCCTCAAGCTTGTGAGATCTAGACGTAACCGAAACGCGTGTAGTCGTACATGAACGTAATGAAATACGTTGCTCCGTTTTGGGCTCTCACATTATAGGTCAAATATCGGAATGGACCAATTGCAATGAGTCCTCTTATTGCTTTCCCAAATGGTTTTCTAGTAACTTTGCCCGCAAGGTAAACTCACACATGGGCAATGGACCTTGGTTACTTCGGGCCCAACAAGCCCACACGTAGCTAAAGGTCATCTTCTCGCCCTATATGGCCAAGCCTACTATACCATACATTCACATCATCCTTTCACTAATTAACGGATACAAAAGCAATAGTAGAAGAAGAATAAATTTCATAAAATGAAATCATATCCAGTACATAAAGTCCCTCATGGACTAAACCGGAACATATCAAACAACTGTCATAGGTAATGGAAACTCTAGAGTTTCCCAATACGAATATCTTAGCAAATCCAAATATCGGACAGATACAAGATTTCGCCTAATCTCAGGAGCATACAAAACATCATGAAGATATAAAATTTGGTCACTTCGCAGCAATAGCTTGCAAGTGCCAATCCACTACTTCAATAAATGCTTAGTTCCCCACGTACACATTTCAATGGGACTCCAAGCAGCGGAACTCCACGTATGCACTCCTGTCGCGAGCTGCATGGCCCGTGGCTCCTGAGTCTACAATCCACAAAGGAGAAGAGTTAGCGAGCATCACACTAGATGACACGTAACTCAAACCATGTAAAGAAGAAGGACATACCTTTCGCTCGCCACACTCGCATGCGAAATGCCCAGTCTTGCCACACACGTAGCATTGGACCGTGCTCTTATCGAGCTCCTTCTTCGTTTGCGTTTCGTCTCATCGGTCTTGGAAGGTTGCTTCTTCTTGCTTGGCCCTTGGCCTTCTTCTCATGATTACGCCACTTGCGCTTTACTCTTCGGGAGCCCTTACTCGACTCCGCAATGTTAGCATGAGCATAAGAAGACCTAGCCACCTCCTGACGCTCCTCCTCGAGCTCACAATGCCAACTCACATCCATGAAAGTACGAATACTCTCGGTGTGCGTGAGATAGGTCTTAACCACATCCCAGGAGTCAGGCAAAGACTGGATCACACCCAAGCTCATCAGACATCGGCTCCCCTATACTCTTTAGAGAGGCGATCATACTCGACATATGCATTAAATGCTACTTCATAGTATGATCATGCCTCTTCTTGTAAGTGATGAATTTATAAGTCAACATCCTCAACTTAGGAGCTGACGGGGCGCCATAGTGCTCTCTCAGAGCATGCCAGATCGACTGTGCAGTAGGATACTACTCGTAGATGGGAATCAGCTCATCGTGCATGCTGCTAAGAAGGATCACCCTCGCTTGGCCATCCTTCTTTTCCAAGCACGATACACCTCCTGATCCCGTCGCGCTTGTGCCGTGGTACCCTCCCCGGGGTCCACCATCTCGTTCTTAAGAACTTCCCCGAGCTCTTGTTCCTCGAAGACAAACTGAACCTTCCGGTGCCAAATATCATAGTTGTCACCGTTCAGCTTGTCTGCCTTTACGAGATCTAGAACGACAGTCTTCGTTGCAGCCATGTCGCTGTCACATAGAAAAAGAGAAATTAGTGACATATTGATGCTTAGTTCACAATTTTATGTACCCTACGAATTACCAAAACCAAAATGACTCAAATACAGATCCCAAGACGAGCGTATGAGTCAACGGACACTATACACCACAATCTGTGATTGCATCTCACCATTCAGAATAGGATTCAGTATATAAAAACCCACAATTAGTCACTTTTTATCACAAACCCTCAAAAAATCAGAAAATTCCAATTTTAGGACAACCTACGCGCCGCCAGGCTCACGGCGGCGCGTCTCACGCACCCTCACGCGCCGGGAAGGCCTCTGGGCGCGTGCAGGACGAGCAACGCGTCAGGCACGCGCCTGCTCGCACTCGGTGCGCGTCCGCAGACGCGCCTGACGAGCGGGCGCGCGGGCGACTCACCTGCACGCGTACGCCCGCATCCCCTGGGCCGGATCTGGACGCAGGTCCGGGTCGGGACCCGGAACCCAGTCTGGATCCCCGGTTCAAGTCGGGTATGAACCGGTTCGGGTCTGACCCACGGTCAGACCCGACATCTCACGCTGCTACGCGCGCGTGAGATGCACGCGCCTGGACGCGGTGCATAGACGCGCCTTTCTCGCGCGTGAGTTGCACGCGCCCGCCCTGCTGGGTGACACGCGCCTCCTCGCGCGTGTCACGCGCGTGCCTTTTCTTCCTCGCCCGATCCCGCGTCGTATTTTCTCCGACCCAATTTCCGAAAATCTCAATTTTCGGTATCAAATACATGCAATATATATATATATGAAAATGTAGATCTAACAGCGGTAAACACAGATCTACCATTTTTATGAACCAATTTGACCTAAATCTCGCCAAATCTGAGGTTGAAGGGTTCGGTCAATATTCACGGCCGAATATTTCAACCGGAACTTTCATGGCCTAAACGTGCCCAAAAAATTACGACAAAATTATTTTCGTATTCTACGTGAGTTGAGTAATACAGTGGTATAATTGGATTCACAAAACTCATCCGTAATCTGAACCCTAAATTTTATACCCTATATTTTTATACCCAAATTTTATTTCGAAAAATTATTTGAAATATTTCTAACATAGCTCTGATACCAATGTTTGATTTAAACGAGACTCATACACGCAGCGGAAGTGATAAAATAAAATTTCAAAACCATAAAAGTTTGAGTTTGCGATATTCCTCAAACGGTGATGCAGAAAATCTCCGGAACCGCAAATTCTGAACACGAACCACTCGAAGTCAGGATGATAGTCACGTAATCGAACTATCACCGCAATATTACAACGAACCAACCCTTAACCCGGTGATTTAACATTGATCGGAAAACCCTCTGAATAATTGTTCTACTCAACAATTATTCTAACTCTCAAAATGGTAATTCTTCCTCTTAATCCTCTCCTCAAAGATGTTAATTCTCTCTTTGTGATACACATTCACGTAGGAGTCATATTAGAATAAGAGTCCTTTTTTGAGAGAAAATAGGAGAGAGAGGGGGGGTAGTTAGTGGAGAGTGGGTAATGGGTTCTACCCATTACCCTTTACTTTTGAAATTCAAAAGTAACTGCCCCTACGTGGGCACTATCAATAATTATATACACAAATATTTACCTACTTTTAAATGGATTCCACAAGAAAATAGATTGCATTCTCATTGAGGAAGGAAAGGGAGGAGAAAGTTATTTTTTGTCATTCTTTTTTTTCAAAAAAAAAAGGAGAAAAAGAAATTCCCTACGCTCATTCTATATTAAAATTTTAAAATATAGGAAGAAATTTGAAAAACAACAAAATTCATTAATGTCTCGTCTGATCTCCTTAAAATCCCTCCAAATTGAATGAGACCCATCTTTCTAGTATTAGAAGGATGGTATTATTTCCTTTCTCCCCTGCCCCTTGTTTAAGAAACTTACATCAACATGATAGAGAGTACAATCCTACATTGTCCTCGGGCAGCGTCTCTCAATATGAGAAGGCCTTGGACATGATAACTTGGAATAGGATTTTTTGTCTTAGGGGAATTAATATTTGGATTGTTTATCCTATAAAATGATTAATTACTAGGAATTTTTCTATCTTCAGTCATTATTATAACAATAAAAGATAGATGAAAAATCATGCTGCACCCATGGTATATAATGGGCTGTCAAGATATTTAATAAGGTATAAATTAGTGTGATATTTATGTTTGATTTTGTTTTATTTATGAATAAATATTACACTAATATTTATAATTTATGATATTTTATATGCTAGAATAGATGGAGGAAACCTATAAAGTGGAGAAAAATAAGCTAATTTGGAGCATTCATGCAAAGAATGAAAAAATAGACAGCAATACTCTTTTATTAGCACGTGAGTACGTGGATTTCATGAGATATCGGAAGATTTTCTTGAAAACCAAATCAATATGTTCCTAAAAATTCAAGGAAGAAAAAAGTCTAAATTGAAAATATTGGAAACTTTGGAGATATTATTACATTTCTAATATTTAGGAATATAAATTTTGGGAAAATTTAATTTTGTAATCTTTCATTTTATTTAGGCTATTCTTTTGACAAGTCAAATAGGAATTCTAGATATGAGAAACTTTCTTTTATTTAGCAACCACCTTAGGGTTTAGAGAAGTTTACCTTTTTTAAAATTAGGAGCTTAGCCCCATATATATAATGTTACATGAAGTAAGAAAAGGGAAGCACACAGAAGGGGGCACGGCTCCCATAACCCCTTCATCTTTTCCCAACAGCACATTTTAGAATTTAGGTTTTCTTTCTTGGTTGCTTCAAGCTTTCTTTCATACCGGCAGCTACCATATTTTTTCTTTTATCTCCATTGTTCTTTACTCCCAACATTAAATAAAGCAATAGTGAGTTTTCCTTTTTCAATGTTTTCATTCTAATTTATTTTCTAGTGGACAGGGTATTAAAATATTGATGGTTGAAGATTGTGAGATCTAAATGAGTTTATTAACTTGATATTTTATAAGTATTTATTTAATCTTCATATCCTAATGTTCATGATTGTTTTGAATTTATTAAATAGAGGTCTATATTTGATAAGTTTATAATAATCTACAACCATTTAAAAATATCAAAATTTATTTGTTTTTAATAACGTGACGATTGTCATAGTTTTATAGTCTCTCAAGTGATTTAACTCATACCAAGAGATTAGATAATCTAATTTAAATAAATTCATATTGAAATTTATTAATTAGAATTAAATCTCTCTAAATTTTAAAGTTATCGAAACATTAAATCCAACGAGAGTCTCTTGAGTTATTTTTCGATTATGTAAGTAATTAATGGTGGTATCTTGATTACCGAAAAAAATAAGGAGAGATTGGCCGTTTCGTGATACTTAACGGCTATAATCAATTTATTTGTATGATATTGAGTAATTTTTGTATTGATGATCAATCAAATATATCAAAATATAAATAATTCGTTTGCCTAGAAAAATTGATTTTCCATTAGTAATTATTTTTTTTTAATTTTGAATTCTTTATTTTTGATTAATTAGTTTAGTTAATTTTTCAAACCCCATATCTTTACTTTTATCTTTATTTCGTTAAAAAAAATAAATCTATCATTTCTTGTGAAGATGACCATATTCACTCTATACTAATATTTAGTGAAGTAAATTAATTTATTTTTTGTTATTTGATGACACATCAAATTTTGATGTCGTTGCCAAGAAATGGTGTTAAGTGATTTATTTCTTTTAAACTTTGTTTTCTCCTTGTTTTTGAGACTAACCCTTGTAGTAAACTTGCTGAAATTTGACAGTGACATCAAAGAGAAAGACTTGATGAAAACATGGCTGTCCAAAAAACTTTAAGAGAGTTATTAACCTTTAATGTTAATGAACAATTGTTTTTTTTATATTGAGACTTCCCAACAATTTGGAATATGGTGAGATGTTCCAAGAAAAGTCAATGAGATCAATAATTCTTCTATTGATCAAAAATTAGATATACTAACATGTCTTGTGGAAAAATTTATTGTAGGGCAAAGGCAACAGTACAAACTTATGGAATTTGATCAGAGATAGGTTATCCAACCGATAAGTGTCTCATTCTTTATGATGACCCATTTTCGAATATCTACAACCAAGGATGGAGGGATTAACCAAACTTCAGTTATGGAAATTGGTAATAAGGGTTCCAACAACAACCGCAAGACCGACCATTATTTTAATCTCAGCAATCCTCTTTAAGTCAAGGTAAGTCTCTAAAAGAGATTGTTAAAAATTTAGCTAATAGCATTTTGCTAATTTAATAGAAAAGCCAACAATTTCAACATGCAAGCCAATGATTTCAACAAGAGACAAGAACCGGTATCCAGAATTTGGAGAATCAGGTATCACAATTGGTGGTAACCATGAGTTAATTGGAAAAATCATTAAAAGAATTGCAAGACAATTCATCAAAAGCTGAAGAAGAAGGGAAAATCAAGTAAATAGAGAAATCATCAACAGTAAATGAATCCACCAAGCAGGTAAGTAAAGAGCCTAATACTTCCAATCTTAAAATATTGATTTTACCATATTTTCTTAATAAGTTTGCATGATCAAAGAAAGAGGAGGAAGAGAAAGAAATTTTGAAAAATTCACCAAAAGTATAGACCAATATTCCTCTCTTGGATGCAGTAAAGCAAGTGCCAAAACTATTTATGAAAATAGTCAAGACAAAAATTGATACGAATTTGGGTACTTTAACTCTAGAGTTTGATAGTAAAGTTGTCACTTTTAATATTTTTTATGTCATGAAATATCCAAATGATTTTAAGTCTATTTTTCATGATAACATGGTGGATTTCACTATTCATGATAATTGTGTGCAAGATAAATTGGATTTTATGTTTAACGAAAATATGACAAAAAAGGTTGTACAATTGGACATATTTCTTGATGACAAACTTCCACATTAGAAACAATTCATGGTAGGCCATAAAGTCTTTCACTTCAATTCAAAATTGAAGTTCATGCCAGATAAGTTGAAGTCTAAATGGACCGAACTGGTCTTTAACTGAGGTTAAGTGATCAGAATGCACATAAATTAGGGTATGCCCACGCCCTAGGAAGAGGTCCATTACTGCCACCATAACTTTTTTTTCAAAACTTATTGGATTTAGCCCTCCATTCACCACTCAACCCTAAGGAAGTTTTGTTTTTATTTTATCCTTTTATTTTTGTTTTTATTTGAGATGAATGTTATTTATTTTTATTTTTACTTTTTCTCACTCATTTAGCATACATTGGGGATAATGTATGATTTAGGTGTGGATGGAATATTTCATATATTTGTTTTTGGTAGTATGTTTGTTTTTCTACAATTGATTAAGTTTGTTTTCCTACAATAAGTTAAGTTTTGCTTCATTTTAGTTAAAAAAACGAAAAAAAAAAGAGAAAAAAAAATAAACTTTTTAAGTTGATGTGTTATTTGGTTGGCTTAAAATCTATGAAAAATGGCTTAAATTAATGGTTTTGTATTTGTAATGACTATTCATGTCTGTAATAGTCTTCTTTGAATGATAAGCATGTAAGATTCAACACAAATCACATTTAAAAGTAAGGTTTTGAGGCTAAAGCGAGCAAATTCATTCGTGGTGCTAAGAATTTTCTCTCTTGTTGAGTGATTATCGGACTTATATTGAATATTCTAAAACTTGCAATGTTATGCATTTTGTCATCACATCTAGAATTTCATGCATTGAAGTGATAAAGGCAAATTAGGTTTTACTCCCTTTAGCTTGCGTAAAAATCTTTACCCTAATTTTTATACTCCTTAGCGAATCAAGTTGAGTCTGAAATCTTTTATTTCTTCATAACTCCTCGTTACAATACCAAAACCCTTATTTTTGGTTTACATTTCAACCTTTGTGCCAAAAATATATATAATTGATTGCATGATATTAGTTATATGATTGTCTCACAAGATATGTATTGATTAGAGTCGTGATGATAATATTTGCTACATATGAAAAAGGAAGACATTTGATTATCATTTTGGTCATTCCTTATTGCAGGATTGTTTTAAAAGAAAATGAAAAAAGGGAATGAAAAAAAAATGTGCAAAAAGCAACAAAAAAATAAGAAAAGAAAAAAAAAAGGAGAAAAGTGTTGCATCTTGTTAACATTCATTTCACTCATGAAATTTAGAGAAAATTGTTCATATTTTTGTATACCATTGACCATTGAGTATCTGTTCACATGTGGACAGCAAAAAACATCATCTTTTATGCTATTTGTATAAGGCGAAGGTATTCATTGAAAAGAATTGTATAGTTAATTATATATATTTCCTTTAGTACATTTTAACCTTTGATATTCCCTTTATCATACTCTTAACTCTAGCCAAGTTATAACCAAACGAAAGATTTTTGATTGATGCATGAAATTCAAATTTTTAAGTAGTGAAGATTTGATATATTTGCAAGCATATGATAATGTCAATTTCAATGTATTGATTTTAGTGCTATTGACATGCTACACCCCATTTTGAGTGAATTTGAGTGAACCCTTGGAGAGAAATGTTGAATCTTACAGTTTTCATTAAGATCTGTTGGGATTTGTAATGGTTATTCTTGTATAAAATACTGTGAAGTATTTGCTGTTTTGATTATTTTTCTAATTTGGCTCTTTTATAGCATATGTTGACTCAGAAGTTCGAAAGAAAAATAGGGTGACTTCAGTAATTTTAGTTTTATTTGAGTTAGGAATGCTTGAGGACAAACATTATCTAGGTGTTGGGGAACTTGATAGGGTATAATTGGTATAATTTCATGATTGATTGTTTTATTTATGAATAAATATTATACTAATATCTATAATTTATGATATTTTATATACTAGAATTGATGGAGGATGTCACACTCCGACCCGCACGAGTACACAAACAGACTGTCGCGACTCCTCGAAGCATGGATATGCCTTACTCACACATCAAGGTGATGCAAGGCTAAGTACATGGCGTTATCTTACCAAATCCACGTCTTAAAGGAGACCTTTGGACCAGTAGTCTGCAAGTTCTGATTTTTGGCCTATACACTTGACCAATATAATGACCCTACCTGATATCACCAAGTCAAAATCATACAGCGAAAGATTTGAAAAAGGTAGTCTTCAAAAATTTTCTTTAAAATATTTGCCTCTAAATTACATATAACAGTTATATGCGTGATTCAATCGTAAACAAGGATGGGTATGAACACATACCCAATAGCATCTCTCAATAAAACTAGTGGAACAGTACTCAATGTAAGTCAAGTACAGTATAAGTAGAAAATATAAATGTAAGGGGTGAGTCTAATCCACGTACTCAGTGAGTGGGGTGCGAGAACTATATAATGACAATAAATGAATTTGTGAAACTAGCAAGTCAAACCATCATTTTCAAATCATATTTCATTCATTCGCAAACATATCGTGTAATTCAAAATAATATGTATTATTATCATCAATCATACATTATGGGGCATCAGTTAGTAATAAAATGCATTCTACCCATAGTTTGGCTTAATTAGGGTAAAATCCACCAATGGGTCACTACAATACCATATGAATAAAACACATACATTTTTCTTTTAGCCCCCTTCCCTTGGTATTGACACAGTCCTTACGTGGTGCTCATTTATTGGATCCGTTGATCAGAGATAGGGGACTCAAACCCCTATTCTCATATTATCCCACCACGTCACCCCGTCAGGTAAACATTCAATACTGTGATAGGGAGTGCGCCATAGCCACTATACACCATCTAATAATCATGCACATGTGCCATATGTCATCATTCATAAATTTTTACTCGTAAAGAAAAACATAGCACTATTAAGTCATCTTAATATCAGTATAAAATTGTCATAAAACATCATTTCAAAACACGCAACAAATACTACAATATTTCTAAACCATATTTCAAAATTTATTTATAAAATCATAATCAAAACTATTTTTCATTTAAAGTCAGAAATAATTCGTCTCACTCACCTCGATTGGGGAGGGTACGCTACTCCCCCTAACTGTCCTCGTTTCTCGAATGACTCACCCCTCATATGAAAACGTAACCCTAAGCCCAAATTAAACAATACGTATATTTCATCAATTTAATTATTTCGACAATATCATATCGTCAGATTACAAGACGTATATAGAAATATTTTCTTTCATAAAGTAAAATCTCAAATTTTCATATTTAGAAAAAAAATCATACAAAATTTATCACGTGTAGGTTTAGAAAAATTGTGATATCTTCCAAAATTTTGATCGGATTCAAATGATTCAAATTTTTTTCTTAAAGTTAAGACATATATCTCCAACTTTTATGTTCAGATTAAATTCAAATTCTAACTACACGAATTTAGAAAATTTTATAATTGTCTCAATCTAAGTTTCCAAAATCAACTTTGCATAGTTTTGGGAGAAATTCCATATTTCCCTGTGTACTCCTCCAATTTAAGTGATTCTTATTTCAAATCAAAGACAAGACATAGATCTTTTTGAGTTGAAACCGTCCTCAGATTTTAAGTGTATAATTTTATAAAATTCTATTTTCATCTCAGTTTCAGTTTTAAAACTATTTCTGCACAGTTTCAAGAAAAATATCATAACTTTCTGCATGCTACTCCAATTCAAGTGATCTTTAGCTCAAATTAAAGATAAGACAGAAATCCAACAACTTTTATATTTTAAGTTTCTCCAAATTTCATACAAAAGACATCTTAAAAATTGACACAAGATACTAGCCGTACATAGAGTATGAAATTAAGTAAGTGAAATGTGCTAAAATTCCAAAAATCACTAAAGATCGATTCCTTCATGAAATGTTTCACATAATATACCATTTTAAAGTTTAAGAAGTATAGTTTATATAAAAACAAACGGTTAGATTTTTAATTCCTATAGAATGAGATATCACAACAATACTACACAAAACTCAAATCTAGAAATATATATCTAGCATGCTAGTATGGATACTAATGTAACTACTCATCAAATAATTTAACCCTTGCACGAGTTAGGACATGTTATCTCTTTTGTAAGATCTCTTGCTAACAATACATACCAACACCTCCTTTGAATTCTTGAATTTTTTATATCACCTTAACACAATTAAATCACAATACACATGAATTCCATTACAATATTTCTATACTCTTATCTTGAAATTCAAAAATTTTCAGCAATGCTCTTATCTCTTTGACTTCATGATTGAACTTAATTTTTGGATATGGAGTCTAAATGCTTGGCCAAGAGAAATTGGGTGAAGAAAATGAGCCAAGTTTCCTTAGACAAGTTCTTTTATAAACCTAGCAAAATGTCTTTAACCATTGGATCATCTCATGTATCATCTCAACCATACACTTGTTCTAGCACTCAAACCATGTAATTGTTGACTCAAACAAACTTCATGCACTCCATTTGATATCTTATTGGCCAGCCATGTCAAGAAGAAGTGTCACAAGCTACTCCATTTAGCTGTCATGCATAATTTCCCATCCTATGAGCTTTCATGCATAAATTCTCATCTAATAAGTTTTTTTGAATGTGGAACCATCTCATGTGGCCACTAACCAGCTTTGCTGCCCTCTTAACCAATCATTGGCTCCAATTATCCATTCTTGAGTGGTTTGCAATTTAGTTCTTCAATTTTCATTGATTGCATTTAGATCCCTAACTTTTAATAATTTGTATTTTGGTTCCTATGCAATTTTTGTTCGAAATTTATTAAAAATATAAAATTTCACTTAAATACTTTTATTTAAGTGTGTAGACATTTTCTTAGTTATTATTGATTTCTTTAAGTCTTGCCGGCACTTGCCAAAAAGGCTTTCAGCTTATCGATAAAATTTTCGATTTTAACGATTTTGAGGCAAAATCTCAAAATAAATAAATAAATAAATAAATTTTCATTTTAGATGTTTCAAAAGGATGTTAATATATATATATAGCATCATAAGGAGTGGTACATAATACACAGTTACCGGAAATCGATGTTACAAAGGAGACCTATGAAGAAAAGTAGAGAAAAATGAGCTAATTTGGAGCATTCATGCAAAGAATGGAAAAATGGACAGGAATACTCTTTTATTAGCACGTGGGTACATGGATCTCATGAGATATCGGAAGATTTTTTTGAAAACCAAATCAGTATGTTCCTAAAAATTCAAGGAAGGAAAAAGTCTAAATTGAAAATATTGGAAACTTTGGAGATATTGTTTCATTTCTAATATTTAGGAATATAAATTTTGGGAAAATCCAATTTTGTAATCTTTCATTTTATTTAGGCTATTTTTTTGACAAGTCAAATAGGAATTCTAGATAAGAGAAACTTTCTTTTATTTAGCAACTACCTTAGGGTTTAGAGAAGTTTACCTTTTTAAAAATTAGGAGCTTATGCCCATATATATAATGTTACATGAAGTAAGAAAAGGGAAGCACACAGAAGGGGGCACGGCTCCCATAACCCCTTCATATTTTCCCAACAACATATTTTAGAATTTAGGTTTTCTTTCTTGGTTGCTTCAAGCTTTCTTTCCTACTGGCGGCTACCATATTTTTTCTTTCATCTCCATTGTTCTTTACTCCTAACATTAAATAAAGCAATAGTGAGTTTTCCTTTTTCAATGTTTTCATTCTAATTTATTTTCTAGTCGAAAGGTTGTTGAAATCTTGATGGTTGAAGATTGTGAGATCTAAATGAGTTTATTAGTTTGATATTTGAAAATATTTATTTAATCTCCATACCCTAATGTTCATGATTATTTTGGATTTATTAAACAAAGGTCTATATTTGATAAATCTAGAATAATCTATAACCATTTAAAAACAGTAAGGTTTGTTTATTTTTAATAACGTAGTGATTGATTTAGTTTTATGGTCTCACAAGTGATTTAACTCATGTCAAGAGATTAGATAATCTAATTTAAATAAATTCAAATTAGAATTTGTTAATTAGAATTGTGTTTTTCTAAATTTTAAAACTGTCGAAATACTAAATCTAACGAGAGTCTCTTAGGTTATCTTTCGATTAGAGAAGTTATTAATTGTTGTATCTTGATTACCGAAAAAGTAAAGAGAAATTGATTGTTTCTTGGTATTTAACGACTATAATCAATTTATTTATATGATATTGAGTAATTTTTGTATCGATGATCAATCAAATACATCAAGATAGAAATAATTCATTTGTCTAGAAAAATTAATTTTCTGTTAGTTTTTATTTTTTTAATTTCGAGTTTTTTATTTTTAATTAATTAGTTTAGTTAATTTTTCAAACTCTATATTTTTATGTTTATTTTTATTTCCTTAAAAGAAGTAAATCCACCGTTTTCCTGTGGAGATGATCTTATTCACTCTATACTTGTATTTAGTGAAATATGTTAATTTATTTTTGATTATTTGACAACGCATCAATATTTAATATTATTATTTAAGAAAAACAAAACAACAATCATAATGTATTTTTATTTATTTAAAGATCTATGAGTTTAGAGTTATATAGTTATATAATGAGATAATTTTAGTTTCTATAATTACTAAATAAATTATATTCACTAAAACTAGAATCTATTTCATTCAAAAAAAAATATCACTTACATAATCACAAAATTATACATAGTTGCATAAAGTGTTATTTGTAATGTCACCACAGTACTACATTTGTTAGTGATAAAAGAAATTTTAAACATTACTCTAACATCATGTTAGAATATTTTAACATGATTCTAATACTATATTAGAATATTTTAACATCATTCTATTATCATGTTAAAGATGGAAAACAATAATAAAAATATAAATTCTAATAATCCATCATTCCAATGAAATGTCATAATATATTGGTTTTATATAGAAAATTTGTTATTACAAATATGAAAATAAATATTACAAATATAAAAATATAGTAAATCAAATATTTTTAAAATCAAATCAATTGATATAATATTTTTTTTAAAATATTCTTAAAACATATGATATTTTTTAATATCCCTTCAAATATAATGGGCTATAATGAAAATTGTTTGAATTTGAAATAGCCGATAGGTGCATGTTGATGTGGCCAAAAAATATGTTTTAACAACCTTGAAAAATAGTTTTTTCTCAGAATGGGCCAGAGATCTCCCAGAGGCGCGTGTAGGTACGAGAGTGATTTTCTTGAACTCTAATTGTAACTATATTGAAGAGCAACTTTTTCTAGATTATACCAATGGCCTTCTGTAGGCTCATGCAAGCAACTTTTCCAAAATGGAAGTAAGGTTTTCTAAAGGCATGTGCGGCCGCATATTGAAGAGCATATTTTTCACAATGGATTACGAATTTGGAGGCGCATTTGAGCGCATATTGAAGAGCATTTTTTTTCATAACAGAGTAGGGATTTTTTGGAGGTGTAGAGGCTCGGGAGGGGTTTTCTTTTTGAACCTTTTGTACAAGAAGGCTTTGATACCATGATAAAAAAATTTTGAATATTACTCTAATATCATATTAGAATATTTTAACATGATTTTGATATCATATAAAAATATTTTAATATGATTACAATACCATGTTAAAAATAGAGAACAATGATGAAATTATGAACCATAATATTTCATTGTTTGAATGAAATATTATAACATGTTGAATTTATATAAAAAACACATCGTATGAAAATAAATGATACAAATATAGAAATAAGAAAATCAAATACTCTCAAAATCATTTAACTTTGATATATAATATTTTTAAAATATTTTTAAAATATATAATATTTTTTAACAATTATCTCATGTGAAATATATAAATAAAAAACAACAAACAGTCCATGTTGGCAACATTGCAAATTGTTAAAAGCTAAAGCTAATCATTTGGTCAAGAAAGCAAAAATGAAGCATATGATAAAAAATGCAAAGGCTTCACAACCCATCGAACCGTCAACTGTACCTATCGAAAGGGTTTTTATGTCCCTTTAGCTTTCCTTTTTCCCTCGTCTTCTTTCTAAATTATGTTCTTTTCGATGTGAAGTTTGGACCAACCATAATCTATACCTAAAGAAAGTATTCTCATCTCCAAGCAAGTAGGTCCCCGACGATTTCATAAAATCTTCAACTTTATACCAATATGCTTCTAAAAATGCCCTTCCAAAAAATTCTTGTAACTTTTTGGGTCAATACCCTTTTAAGCTTTTTGGTGGGACCAACCATCTGAGTGTCCAAGAAAATTGAATTACGAATCGAAAGTGTTAATTTTTGGTGCCAACTTCCCAAATTTGTACCATTTATCGTGAGTATGGATTTTATTAAGAGCCCAACACAGACACAAACACTGCCTCTTCTGACTAATAAAGTCCAATTTCCTTCAAATTTCTCGAGTCCATCGCCACAGTTACGCTCTTGGCCCCGAAATTCCAGGTGGGTATTTTATTTTTTGCGAGTATTT
This sequence comes from Dillenia turbinata, assembly GCA_037126225.1. Taxonomy (NCBI): domain Eukaryota; kingdom Viridiplantae; phylum Streptophyta; class Magnoliopsida; order Dilleniales; family Dilleniaceae; genus Dillenia; species Dillenia turbinata. Next base: position 14,452,907 of record JBAMMX010000026.1, on the reverse strand, counting down.
TGTGGGGTCGGTAGAATTTGTTAGGATTGAAATTGAAAAATTGGAGGGTTTCTGCATTTTGGGTATTTGAGTATTTGATGGTTTGATTGTTTTCCTGAATTTGGTTTGTGTTGGAATAGAGTTTGTGTGAGTAAAAAAATGGTGGAATTGAAGAAATTCTGGACGAAGAAGACATTGGTAGGCCTTGGATTGGGGCAGTTTCTATCCCTACTGATCACTTCCACTGGCTTCTCTTCTTCTGAACTTGCCAAAAAAGGTCTCTCTCTCTCTCTCTTTCTCTCTCTCTCCCCTTTTTTTCTGAAAATGTTTTTATTGATTCTCCACTAATGTGTTCATTCTGCAGTTGGTCCATATATGATTTTATTAATAATGTAGAAATGATTTTTGGCTTGATAGTTAATGTTCATTTTAACTTGAATTTAGCTAACTTTAAGAATGTTTCTGTCTTTTTTTCCCCTTCTCTTAAGAACTTGTATTTATATTTATGCTGGAATTATTACTTATCTTTTTGTTGAACTTGTAGGTTTTCTATATGTATTTCCTGCACATCCATGCTGAAGTATTTAAAATATGATTCAGGACATCATACTTTAATTTCCCCTTTTCTAGTGGGCAAAATCTGCATGTGGGTGTGTCCCTGGATTTCGAAGTCCAGGTTTTGGTGCTTGGTTAAGAATGAAATAGTTCTGATTAAAGGGTTCTTCACAGAGATATCTTATTCAGGAGGTTTAGCGTTTGAAAGCAGCATCAAGTGTCTTAATAAAATACAAACACATGCACTTTCAATGGGGACGGGGCAAGTGAACCCTTTGACTGGAATATCTTAATAAAATACATACACATGCACTTTCAATGGGGCCGGGGCAAGTGAACCCTTTGACTGGAATATCTTAATAAAATACATACACATGCACTTTCAATGGGGCCGGGGCAAGTGAACCCTTTGACTGGAAATATTGTAGATTGTATCCTAGAAACTTGGATTACATTTAAAACAGGTCACATAATCAGGATTTTGGCTTCCTAATCTTGATGTCCTTGAGATATTTTTATGCAATCTACTTCTCGCGATCTTTATAGGTCTATATGCAATGCATGGTTAGGTATATTGGAATTATTTTTTTCTGAACAATAGTTGGTGTTTGAGAAATGTTGATTCAATCATATATCAACTTTCAGGAATAGATGCTCCGACTTCCCAGTCTTTCCTGAATTATGTGCTCTTAGCACTTGTCTATGGAAGTTGGATGATTTACAGAAGGAAAGCACTTAAGGTTCGTTATTGGGCTTCATCTAACCATTTCTTCCCTTCGTGTTTATTTAATTATGGGTGCCTGTATTTTATGTGCACCTCTCTTTTGTAATTTATTCTTTAGTAAATTTCTGGCATGTAAAAGTATTAGAGAAGCCATCTTTTTTCAGTTGTGGATCATTGAAGGCGCTATCACATAATATTTAGCAATTTTGAAGAATTTTGCTTCCTGAAGACATTTCACATTATATTTAGTAGTGTTTTTTTTTTTTTTTTTTTTTTTTTTTTTAAATCAAATGTGCCGGATTTTCAATCCAACTCAGTGTTTAGTACTTGGCGACTTTGTTATCTTTGATTGGGAACTTGGTGAATGCATAACTTTATTTAGATTTATAATATACCCGGTTCATAAGTCTATGCTCATCTTTGTTCATTAGGAAACAAAAAGTCTCATGCCAAAATTAAATGAATCTGGTCGCAGGCAAAACGTTTGCCTGCTAAGGAGTCCAAATTTGAAAAGAACTCAGACTCTCTGCTCAAAAGCCATGTAATATTTAGCTTGATTGGCTTAACATGATAGACATGAACTGACACAAGCAGGCAAGCCTAGCAGTTGTGTACTCGTGTGGCTGACTTAGTGGAGCAGGTTCGATTTCAAGTGATTGCAGTTTATTTAGTGATTGTACAGGGGAGGGTACCCCACTGTGTAGCCTGAGCACTACTGGCACCTTAATACAACAACAACAACAATAAAAGTCTTAGTCTCAACAATTGGGGTCGGCTTTGGAGTGGGCGTATATGTATGTAGTCTTCCCCTTAATGAACTAGAAAAAACACACACACACACACTCTCTCACACACACATGTATGTTTGTATATATATTAAAAAATGATAGACATGAACTAATTCCTTACCAGATTGCATTTCTAATAAGAAAATAGAAGGGTAAAAGTTTATAGTGCCAATGTATTTTCTTTTCAAATTTCTTGTATCCATGGAATAGTTGGTAGAGGATTGCAATTAAATTTGTTGTAGAATATTTAATTGTCTTTAAAGACACGTTTATGTTGTTGCTCTCTATAGTATCCAAATGCAACTTCTTTAATTATCTTGGGCAGGCGAAATGGTACTACTATGTACTTCTTGGATTGGTTGATGTGGAGGCCAATTTCATTGGTGAGTTTGCTTTCAAGCAATCCTTTTTCTACCTGCTAATAGAAATCATTACATGTTCTATAACATATATTAATTTGAATCCAATAAATGAACTATATCTCTTTTTGCCCAAAGAAGAAACTTTGGTCGGATAAAAAGAGATTTACATATAAAATAGCCTTATCGGTGATCCTTATCATTTTGTTTAATGTCTCATGTCACAGATCATTTTTATCTCTTTTCTTATTGCTATGCTGCAACTATTGAACCTAGAAATCCAGTCTAGCCATATATATGGTTCAACTTTTGAAGGATCATCCTTTGCAGAATTTCATTTTTTGTTCATCTTTTGCAGTGGTCAAGGCATATCAATATACATCGCTAACAAGTGTTATGCTGCTAGACTGTTGGTCAATTCCATCAGTTATGTTTCTTACCTGGTTTTTCTTGAAGACAAAATATAGATTCAGAAAATTTGTTGGTGTGGCTATCTGTGTTGTCGGTCTAGTTATGGTTGTCTTCTCAGATGTCCATGCAGGTGACAGAGCAGGTAAACTTGTTCTTACCCTGTACTTGACTTTATTCTGGGGTTACAACTCTATTTCCTTTATAATGCACTAACAAACTGGTTCAATGGATGTCCTATTGGTTCATGCTGGTCTTTAGTCTGGTAAAGAAAATTTACTCGTATAAAGTGTGGTGGTTTATTTATTTGTTGTGATATAATATTGTATATTGGCTTGTAATAACAACAGCAGCAGTGGCGGCAGCGGCGGCATTGCTGTTGCTGTTGTTGTTGTTGTTGTTCTTCTTCTTCTTCTTCTTCTTCTTATTATTATTATTATTATTACAAGCTAATATACAATATTATATCACAACAAAGATGGTGATGGTCTCATGCTAGATGTAGGCACTGATTGTTTCCCATCTTTCATCTATAACTGCTTAATAATGATATTTTACGGTAACACAGGAGGAAGTAAACCAATTAAAGGGGATTTGCTTGTTATTCTGGGCTCAACGCTTTATGCTGTAACTAATGTCTCTGAGGTAAGCATATCACTTTTTGTTCATTTAACTGCATTTTTTTTTTAATTCTTTTGTTTTGTTTCATGTTTACATAGTGTTGCTGATATGACAATGTGATTTTCTAGTTGGACTGCTTGATAAATTCCATTTTCTTATGCTATATTGAGTTCTCTTGCTTAAACTTAGATGTAAAAATTTCTGTTATTCTAATGTGATCGTCTTTTGCATACCTTCCTAGTTTTTGAATTTTGTATGCATCTCTCTCTCTCTCTCTCTCTCTTCCCTCTTCTGCCTGCCCCATTCCTTCTTCTTCAGTTGGCCCCTTTTCTATTATACCGTTGTGTTCCTACTTGCTTCTTGTCTCCTTCAGTCACTTGCTTGGTCACCTTTTCTTATTTCCTTTTCCTGAATCTCTTTTCTTTTATATCTCTTTCTCTCTCTCTCTCTCTCTCTCTCTCTCTCTGTGTCAATTCTGTGACCCTTTCAGTAGTCTTCAGTGCAAGTCCTTGTTTCTGAAATTCAGTGTGGATATGGTAATTCATCTTTTAAGTGAATATGGTGAATCTATAGAAAAATTATATATGCTTGATCTGATGAAGTGGCAGTCATGTGATATCAATTTTCGAAAGATCTTCTGGGAATGGTTTCACTGGTTACCAGGATCGCCCTCACCCTTCCTAAAAGAAAAAACAAACTTCTCGCCTATTTTCTCACTAAAATTATTTCTTTGATTCTATGACATGGGGTACTAATTTCTGTTACAATCTACAGCATCCGACCAATCTGGGTGCAAGTCTCTTTTTCACTTGCTTCTGGTACTTGCTCTTCATATGGAGAAATTTCTCTTGAGAACATTTCTGAAAGATTGATCACAGTGAGGATTTTAGCAGATTTAAATTATCTTATTTATGTAAGAAAAGGTTGGTTGGCTTAATATGCAACATCACACTAGCCAGTGAGTGCTGCATGGCTACCAGGACATATGGCTGACATAATTTCTGGAGCCATCATAGGGTTGGCTCGCTCTGGCCGACCCTTTTTTAAGGGGAAAAAAAGAGAATTTATCTTATGCATTTGCATTTTTCATTTCTTTATTTTTCTAAAATATCTCACATGCACAATCCGAAACCCAAGGGTAGAGGTTGTATGAACTTTTTGAAGTTAGCGTAAGATGTTGTGTTCTATTTTTGGAGGGATATTTTGTTGGGAAACCTGGGTTCTATTTTAGGGCAAGCATTACACAATGTTCATGTTGTATTCATCCGCACCGGCATACCTACACCAGCATTAAGTGGGTTGGTGCCTTCTGAAATCTTTCCCCCTTTTGAATCTTTTCTTTTTGTTAAACTTTTAATGCAGGAGTTTTTAGTAAAAAACGCTGATAGAGTTGAACTCATGGGAATGCTGGGCCTTTTTGGTGCAATTGTTAGTGCTATTCAAATGTATCCTTTGACTTAAAGCCAAGTGGTAATTGTTTCTTGAATGATGTTAATGCTATTTTCATTATTTTTTTTATTATTAGTATTTTATCACTAACTGCAGTATAATTGTCTCTTTGACTGACTTTTACATCTTGGGACATGAGCTTTGTTTGGAAGTCTCCAGGAAAATTTTGAATTTGTATTTACTGGATTATTATCTTTTGCCATCACTTGTCAAACTCCTTGACAGCTTCAATAGAAGCATACTGGAACGTAATGAGCTGAAAAACATCCACTGGTCTGCAGGAGCAGTGAGTTTCTCAACTTTCTCTCTATGAGTGTTAATGAATTGTTGTATCAGTTTAAGCTTTCATGGGCATTGTTACATATGGCCACATAGAAAGGGCTAAAGTCCCTGGACTTTTGATTTTGAAACAACACAGTCTTCCGAATTGTTGTAGGGATGCAATTGATTCCTCCTCTCCCCCCTGAGGTAGTGGTGGGGAAAGGAGTTCGCAGTTGCTTCTGTGGTCCTGGGACAGTATGTTCCTTTTGCAGCAATATAGGGCCTTATAGGAGTACCGACAGTTTAAACAACTTGATTTTGTATTTACTACACCTTTCATTATTGATATATTAAAAAATTTTGTGACTTCAGTTTCACTGAAAGATTTTAGCTCTAGGTTTTTTATGATGGATGCATATTAAACAAGAATGGCTTGAATTACATTTTATGTACTACCAAGGGTAAATTTGTAGTTTGACAGCAATTTGGAAAGTATGAATCAATCTAAATACTATTTTAATATTTATTATAAACATATAGCCATTTTTAACTAGTTTCATGCGAAATTTTTGGTAGGATAGTTAATTGGCTCTTGAACCCTTGGGAAGAGAATTGAGCAAACTGTAGGGGAGTCAAAGCAACCAAACCTAATTAGGCTACCATTGGTTTTAATAGGTCCTCGGACCCAGTGGGCATCTGGACATTCAATCGTATACTGACTGGACTGATTGAGTGTCGCCAGCAGAAGTTATTTGCACCACAAGTGCAACAATTAGCGGAAACAGCATTACGGAACACCAAGTAAAACAAACTATGAACTAAGTTTCATCTTGTGAAAAATTAGTATCAAATTTGTTCTGGAACTTCTTTCATCCTCTTTTGTATCATTTGTACATCTTTTCTAATGACATTCTTCTTTTCCTACCTAAAATTTGTTTTATATAAATACTGAATGCCTTCAAAAAGTGAGAAAGAAAATGCTAGATTTTTCCAACTTCAATGGAGCATTGGTGTGGCATTATCTTTGATTTAGAACCATATTATTTAAGGGCTAAGAAGGAAGCAGGAAACTATAAAAAAAATCTCCTTCTCCATTTTATTTCTGGCCTAACTGGTTTCATATCATGACCTACGATGCATGATCCTATCTTTTTTCAGCGGCTTCCTTTCTTTGGATTTGCAGCAGCTATGTTCCTATTTTATTCTGGAGTCCCGATCTTGCTAAAGGTAAGGATCCAAGGTTATTAAATTTTCAAAAGTTATCGCGTTAATTACTCCTATCATGTGAGGATATGATTCATCTTTATAGCAACTTAAGGCCCAAAAACCTGATGGAAACATAAATTCCTTTTCTTTCCAATGCAATTCCAAACTTCCAATCAATATGTTTTTTGTTATTACTTCTTAAAGACAAAAGGCTCTTGCCTCTTTTAGTATTTCCAGATTTTTGTCCTCTATGTTTGCAAGCATATATTTGTTTGATCTAATACAAGAAAATGATTTTTGAAAACTAGATAAACTGGAAGAGCATTTATGTAGTCGTGATTTCTTTTCATCTGTTGGAAAGTATTGCTCATCATCCAACTTTTACTCACACCCCATACATCTGCTGACATGATGTATGTATTTGTGATGGTTTCAGACATAAGGGAGTGAAAATTTTTTAAATAGATTGAAAGCATGTATAGTAGTACCCAGGTTGTTTTTTGCAGAAAGGAATAATTGTTAGGGATGAAATGAGATTCATGATTATTAGCTTTTCAAGGAAATGGCATCATTTTCTTGGGGAGGTTGCAATAAGTAGAATGTTTACAAATAATTCAGCAATGTTAATTTCCACAGATAGATGACGCTTCATGTTTAAGAAGATTATCTTCATGTATGACAGATATACAAGAGAACTTTTTTTCAGTTGCATGATAGAATATTTTATGTACATTGTCTGCAGCCTTGGTTTTGCAGATAATTTAGAAGTTGGCTGTCACATGGTGATTGGCCTCAATAGTTAAGGGCCATCCATAAGAAAGATGAATCACCAAATGTTTTTTGATTGGGTCCAATTCCTTAGCGCTTAAACATCATTATTTCCTGTCAAATGTATATGCACAGTGACTAGAAACTGATATTTTTCCAAATCCAGATGATAAATTTCTCATAAGGAGATCTTTTCTCATTCCTGTATTCCCTTCTGTATTATATTGACATTCAGAAAGTGATTACACCACAAAGATTATTTGAAATGTTAATTTTGACTTTTCTCTGGATTTTGTGAATCTTCTGTAATAATTTGTGATTTCTAAATTCCATAACTAATACAGATTTTGAGAATTTTATATAGGAGTCTCCTTTAAATCACTGTTCAATTGGAATGTTGTTTTTGGGGAGTTGCCACATCATCCCTGCCTGGAGCTTACTCTAAAGCTTTGATTCTTAAAAATTTCTAAGTTATTTTTTGCTGGAATTTCTATTTATTTTATTTTGTTTTCTCAGATTAGTGGGTCTACAATGCTTAATCTTTCTTTGCTCACCTCAGATATGTGGGCTGTCTTGATTCGCATATTTGCATACCACGAAAAGGTCTGTTTCCCTGCACATTGAATATATTTCACTTGTAAATTTGTGACGACTAGAATGCAGAAAATGAATCTAATGCAAACTTCTTCAGGTTGACTGGATGTATTATATAGCATTTGCTGCAGTTGCTGTCGGACTCATAATTTATTCAGGGTACGTGATATCAAATGCTTGTGGCTTCTCTTTCTGTTTTCTTCTTTTCATGAAATTTTTATCACTTGCTTCATTCTTTTTTTCATTTGACAGTTTAGGAGTTTCTGGCCTGTTCTCCAAGAATCCACATCAATAACCAAAATTAATTAGGTCTTCTACTTTTAAGATCCTTTGATTGCTAAAATTGCCAAGATGTTAGATGGGTGGAAAGGTACCTTACTTTTTTAGGTGGAGATATCTCTCTCATTTAGTTTTGTAGCTAAGTTCTATTTGTATCATCTCTTAGTTACACAAGGGTCTCATTGCATTCCTGAAGATTTAATGAGTGATACGAGGTGCCCTTTAAAGGTTATTTATAAGATCATAGTAGTGGAAGAGAAAGTTGCCTTTTATGAAGTCTAGGCTTCCGATTTATATTCGTAGCCAAAGTCAGCACTTCCCCTTTCTTGCATTGCATCTAGCTGGGGCATCCCTATTAGCTTTCACAAGTGTGTAGGCTGCTAGCTATGTACCTGATTTTAATCAAACCATTTCTCCCTTCTACTCTTCATAAAGGATCTTTGCCAAACGTGGACCAGCCTTGTGCAACCACAGCACTTTCTTTGTGTTAGGAGATTAGCACGTCTTCCCTCCATATGATAGAGTTTTACCAAAAGCAGTTGGGTAGGGAATGAGCTTCATATGCATGAAGTGGCTGGGTTGGTGTTTGTAAAGTGGTCTGGATCAATTTTTTTTCCTTTTGAGTGGAAGAGGCAACCAATGTAGCAATTGCCCATATATGACGAGAGGGATTTCACCCCAATTGTAGAATCTCCAGTTCAAGCCATAAATATTGTCCGAGCCCTGCTAACCTTACTGAAACACCAAGTTGATGCAGACCCTCCACTACAGCCCAATCAAAGGCTCAATGCCTTGTTTAATCACTTGAGCTCAAGACCAAGTAAGAAGTAGTGGGTGGGATGACTTGAGCTACCATCTTGGTGGTATTGGATCTTGGTTATATAGTGTCCAAGAATATTTCTGATAGGGATCAAGCTTCTTGAAGAAAGAGAATTGAAATATAAGCTACCCTAGCCTTGATTTGATTGAAAAATGAATATGGGGATTCTTTTTGAGAGATTGGTTATTGACGCAGAGCAAGGATAAATAATTTCTCTTTATTTCTCATCAATTGAGTGAACTTGTACATGGCAATATATAGACTAGTGTAGATTACAAGAGTTAGGAAACTATCTAATGAAATCATACAAAAATTAGGAAACTATTCTAGATTATAAAAAATAGGAAACAATCTAATGGGATCATACAAAACAAGAAGCTGCCCAAAATCAATCCTATGTCAATCCCATAATTCAAGAAGTCAAAAAAATAAAAATTTCTAAGTCAATTCTACAATCTAACACTCTCCCTAAAGTTGGAGAATAGATGTGTTCCATTCTAACTTGGAAATGATCTTATGAAACATTGTACTATTTAGCCCCTTTGTTAAAACATCTATCGATTGACCTCATGAAAGAACATGACATGTAGACTAACCTTTCTTCCAGTTTTTCCTTGATGAAGTGTATGTCAAATCTCTATATGCTTTGTGCTATTATACTGCACAAGGTTATGAGCAATGTTAATTGCTGATTTTTTATCACAGTATAGCTTCATAGGACCACCTGATTTAATCCTCAAATTATCTAGAATGATTTTGAGCCACAACATTTGCACAATCCTTGAGCCAATGCCATGAACTCTGATTCTACACTAGACCTTGCCACCACACTCTCCTTTTTACTTCTCCAAGTTACCAAATTGTCGCCAAGAAATGTGCAATAGCCAGATGTTGATCTCCTAATCCATTATAGATTCTGCATGGTCTGCTTCTGTATAGGCTTCTAGTGTGAGGTCATTGTTTCTTTTGAATAGAACTCATTTTCCCGGACAACACTTTAAAAGTGTAATACCCGATAAACAGCTTGTAGATGTGATTTCCTTGGATTATGCATGAAGTAACTAATCACACCTACTGAATATGCTGTATATGGTTTGAGTACGAGCAAGATAGATGAGTTTTCCCACTAACATGTGATACAGCTCTTTATCAACGGTTGGTTCTTCTTTTGCCTCCCAAAGTTTCTAATTTGGCTCAATAGATGTAGCTGTCAGTTTACAAGATAGTTTTCCTGTTTGCCTTTAGAGATCCTATCCTACACATAGTTTTCCTACGAGATGAATATTCCTTGCCTCGAGCAAGAAAGTTTGATTCCAAGGAAGTATTTGTCTCCCTATCTCCTTGATCTCAAATTCTTTAATCAAACATTGCTTTAAAGCTTATTTCTCCTCATCATTCCCGGTGACAATATCATAAACGTATACAAGAAGCGCTATTATTCCCGTGTTTTTGAATGTTTGATGAAAAGAATATGATCTTCTTGGCTTTGTCTGTATCTTATTGATTTCATTTCCCTAGCAAATCTTCCAAACCAGGCTCTTGGCTACTGCTTTAGCCTGTATAGAGATTTTCTCAATCTACACACTTTATTGGTTGTTTCTTTTCCTTCAAAAGCCGATGGGATGCTCATATAAATTTCTTTTTCAAGTCCCTATGCAAAATGACATTCTTCATATCATACTGTTGAATCTGCCAATTGAAATGTGTTGTTTAGTAAGATTCTTACGGTGTTCATCTTTGTCACTAGAGCAAACGTCTCTTGATAATTAACTCCATATGTTTGGGTATAGGTTTTAGTTGCCAATCTGGCTTTATACCTTTCAAGAGAACCATTTGTCCTATATTTTAGAGTAAAGATCCATTTGCAACCAATTGGATTCTTTCCCTTAGGCTTGTCAACAATCTCCCACATCCTTTTTCCCTCCCTCTCTAGGGCATCCATTTCTTCTTTCATGGAATTTCTTCATTCGGTTTTTGACAGTGTGTGCTTGGGATAGAAACAATGTTCACAATGAATTTTCATTATTTTCATTGTCTATTTTTTTATTGTTATCTTCTATATTTTTACTTTCAAACTTTAATATTATATTTTTATTATATATTTTTATTATTTTTATTATATATTTATTTATTTTTTACTCTCTCTTATATTGGTCTCTCAAACGGTCGATATCAAAATTTAGGATTAAGCCTCTGTTTTTTGTTGTTGTTGGTGACAAACGTTTTAAGTGAGACATAATGTGACAAAGGGTATAAGGGTCGTTTTGTGCATTCTCGTGTTTCTTTTTTAATAGCTTGAGGAAGATCGGAATCATTTTTTTTTGTATTTCAATAGAATGCATATGCAAAGAAGGATTAGAACTTACAATGTTTTCATTTTTAGAACTTGAATTGGCATCTTGGACTTCTGTCAGGTTAAGAACAGCTGGTTTTCTCAAATCCACCCAAGAAACTTTATTAGAATCATAAATTTGGACAGTTGGACCTAAATCTTTTGATCTTGTGGGATTTGGTGTTTCAAGATAATAGAGATCGTTTCTCTTCTTAGTCTAGTCTTCCTCCCCGAGTCTTGGTATTGAAAGACACAGTAAGAAGGATAAAATATTGCACTACATTTTAGGTTTTCTGTAAATTTTAGCATTGAAATGAGCTTTACTGATAGTTTTGGTGCATGGAGAACATCTTTAAGAATCAGAGAAAGTGTCACATAAATGTCTCCTATTCATGCAATTGTAGCTAGAGAACTATTTGCTACTACAATTTTCCTATTACGTGGAGGATAGGTTTTGAAATATTGTGAGGTTGAGTCATGTGATCGGTGGCTTCTGAGTCAACTATCTAAGAGTTGGTAAAACACTTATTTGAGGCATGTAAACCAAAGGAAAATGGAGTCTTACCAAAAAATCCCAGTGAACATGGACCTTTGTTCTTCTTAGGAGATCCTAGTAGGTCTCTAAGTCTCTCGATCTCCTTTATGTTGAGCCCCCCCTTTTCTCATATCCTTCCTTTTGGTTGGTTTCCTCAGTCAAATGAACCTGGGATCTCTGTTGTCTTGGTTTCCCTATTCTTTGCTTGACAGATTAACAGAGAGTTGTGAGGTCTTGATTGCAAAAGCAGAAAGTGAGTCAGCAATGCCTGATTTTTCTAAAATATCTGACATTTTGTTGAAGATGGACAACTACAGCTACTTCAATCAGAACTAGATAAAGGAAAATTATGTGGTAGTATTTTTTCTGAAAGATTGATGGCAATCAAGGCCAAATAGAGATCAGAATTGGGGGTGATTAAGGCCAAAGGAACGAAACAAAAATGAGGGTTAATGGCGATTAAGGCCAAGAAACCAATAAAGGAAGGCTGAAAAAAGTTGGAGATGACAACGAAGGCTGATAAAAAAATAGAGATGGCAATGAAGGCTGATGAAAAAAATGAGATGGTAATGAAGACCATTGAATCCTAGACAGATTGAACTCAGGTCTTATGGCTTAGATACCATGACACAAAACAGGGATGGATAATTTATCTGTATGTCTTATCGATTGAATGAAATTGTACATGACAATAGATAGATTGTTCTAGGTTACAAGAGTTAGAAAACTATCTAATCAAATCATACCAAAAATATGAAATTATTCTAAATTACAAAAAAAAAAAAAGGAAACAACATAATGGAATCATACAAAACGGGAAACTACCCAAAATCGATTCTATGTTAATCTCATAATTCAAGGAGTCCAAATATAAAATTTTCTAAATCAACTCTACAATCCAACAGTTGTTTTTAGGAATTGGTATTGTAGCAGTACTATTTATGTCTACAGTACTATTGCAGATTTAGTGTTTAGAATTCTTTTAATCTAAGTTAATTTCTATATTGGTCTCTAGTTGTTTTGAAAATTGCCATAAAATCCTCTAAAGTCATCCTACATCAATTGCCTTTATGAAGACATGGTCATGGATATCTTTATTAGACTCAACATGACTTGGAATTTTTAAATTTTGGAATTTAAATGATGGGTGATTAGTTTTGCAAATAGTGGATAAACTTTGGGTTTTAATGGTATGGCCAAGTGCTAAGCAATCTACAACAACAAACTAAGTTTTAATCTTAGATTTTGGGGTCGGTTGTTTGATAAGCCAATATAACAGAGAAGAAAAATAAATAAAAAAATAAAAATTGAAATAAAAAAGACATGAAATTAAATTTTGAAAACAAAAATATAGAATATAACACTAAAAAATAAACAATAAAAATAATGAAAGGAAAAAAGTAAAAATGAACTACTACTACTAATGATAATGATAATGATAATGCATTAATTCAATTAGTACCGATTTTCGTACGCTGCTAATTCTTATTTAAAATTATCTCATTAACTACTTGACAATCATATGTTTAATAATAATAATGATGATGATGATGACGATGACGACGACGACGACGACGATGATGCATTAATTCAATTGGTTTGGATTTCTGTACGCAACTTATTCTTATTTAAAATTATCTCCTCAATTATTCTTGATAATCATATGTTTACGGATAATTTATATTTAGATTTTCAATGGCCTACCTAGACAAAAGACATGTTGTAGATTTATGGAAGTTGCACCCTACAAGCTAATGTTTTAGCAAATTTGTTTTAGAGAAATACTGTGTATGCAATTTGTATATCAAAAGACATTTTAATTTCTATCAATCCAGTCAACAGATTTTTGTTTGCGAAGTTCTTGGACAAAAACCGTTGTTACCACATTATCCTTCGCAGAACTAATAATTTTACTCCACAAATTAGGTCATTTGACGTTGTGTGGAACTATCAAAAAGATGAAATCATTAGACAAAGTTTTGTTGATTAGTTTAGCTGGTACAGTGGTTCTGATAAAAAACCCTGTCTAGAATTTCAAGAATCATGACATTCAAAAAAGAAAGAAAGAAAATGATGTCATTATCAACAACATGTTTTGGCTCGTCTTAAATTTCAAATCACAATTCGTTTCTTTGCTCCAGTAATTCAATTCTTCAGATATGTCATGCTGTATGCCATGGAATTTCCTACTAATGTGTCTCCTTTACTTGCGCCTCCTGCAGGAGTGATAATGATGATAAACAAGCAGAGGTTGCTGATGAAAGGGCCGGGCAAGTCAAACAGCTTGATAAGGAAGCTGGTACAGGAAATTCCAATCAAGGACCATCTTCTGGAAGCTCAAAAGTAGCCAATAATAAGCTTGATTCGAATCAACCAGAATGACGTAGTATGACAATACTGAGAACATGCGAATAGGAAAATATGCACAAGAGGGAAGAAATCTTAATTGGGAGAATAGTAATTGAAAGAGAATGGTTTTGTGGATGAAGAAAGGCTTCCTGTTTTGCACCCCATGGAAACATAAAGCTGAGAATCTGCAGCTGCTATGGAAACGTTGGGGCAGGCCTGACAGAATATAGGCAGTACCATCTGAAAAATAGATGTGTGGGGCGTGCCATTTCTAGGGTTCATGGTACAAAATGTACCAAACTATATACTATTCTGTAATAGCATTTAATTTGGGTCCATAGCACGCTGCTTCGTTCCAAAAAATATATTAGGGATCTTTTTTTTGGGGGGATTTAAGGCATTATTTTGGTAGAAAACAATAAAGAAATCTAAATTGAAAATATTTTGAGGTTACGTTTGACATCTTGGTTTGATTTTACATATAGATTTCGATCCTAAAAATTTCAACTGCATTGATTTGAAATTCTAGAATTTAAAATATCTTGAGACATTATATGACGATAATGAGATTTGAAACTTTTATAATTTAATTGCGTATGAACTTCAAATACTTATTATTTATAAATGAATGTTTGAGGGAGAAAATTTGTATAGTTGATTTTTTTTTCCCTATTTTTGAGAGAGTGGTTTGGAGTCAGAGAGAGGGAGAGTTGAGAACTTGATTATTTTCTGGAAAGAGAATGAAAGACTGAACATATTTAGAGAGTTAAAAAATAATTTTTTTTTTTTTAGAGAGAAAGAAGCAAAAATAGAAAAGTTCATTTTATTTTACTTTTAAGGAAAGGAACGGAAAGAGAGAAAAATATTGAAAAATTAAATTAGTTTTAGAGAGAGAAGTTGAAAAAATTGTTCAGTTTTTTTTTTTTTTTCACCCTAAATTTGAGTATCTCACATAAATTGTTAGAAGGGACATTGATTTGATCGACGGAAACTATCCCTCCTTGGGTTCAAAGGTAAGCCAATATGTACAATAATTTACAATCATATGTGATAGGACATAATCAATAGGTCTAATATAAAAGGTGTTCAGTTTTACAGAACTCACGATTTAAAGAGACATGTTACACCTAAATGTGTCAGTAATTAAAGATCATTCTTCCTGAAAGGCGAACGCGGCCTAACATACCGAGTGATTGCCATCGGCAATAAACTAATTGGTTTGTGATCTTCAGAATTCTTCGGTGCACCAAATATGATACTACCCTTGTCGTATCGACGAGGGGCCAATCGTTATTCCTATCAGCAAAAGACAATATGTGCATTCCTCAGATAAGGAAGGAAAATTTTGAAATGTAATCGATAAGCGAAGAAATCTCTCTGTATTGCTAGGACTTTCTAAGCGATGAAGATCACATGGCTCCTAAGGTTTGAGCATATATAAACCTTCGTCACACCAAAACCAAGGTATGCTCTTTCGGAAACCAGACACTAGACACACAAGTCACACAACTATCAGCTCTCTCTCTATCTCTTACTAGTGTTTAGTCTGTTTTATCCCTATCAAAAACCCTTCTTTCTGAGTTGAACATTGGAGCCTCCTACGTCGACCCGACAGTCTTTTACAGATTTCAAATTATTTCCCGAAGTAATCGTTCGAGTTGAAGGATTCAAAATTTGTGGAGTCAAAATTCACCTCTAATAGATTGACGTCATCCATGGGAACCAACTAGAGCAATCTTAACAAACAACCCAAGTCGCAAAACAATCATACCTCCGAAGGAGAGCCAGAACCGCCTTGAAGGCTGCATCCACTGCGAATGGACATACCGCTACTCTGACTAACACTGCCTTACTAGCGGCACCTGCTCACCTTGCTGATAATCTTGCTGCTTATCCTCAACCTCCATGCCTCGAGCAGGTCCCACAACCTGTGCCTCAAGAACACCCGATCACACCTCCTGTGCCTATGTCCCCGAAACGAGTCAATCATCCTCAATTAGAAAGATCAGAGTCAAAACTATAGAACATAAGCAAACAACTAGAATGAGTCAGTCATGCTATTAGGCCCGAAGGATAATCTTCCTCATGAGAATCAGGGCATGTGCTCTCGACAATTAGCACCTCGCCTGAATTATGAACCATTGATGACCTCCCGTCATGACCCTGATAATCTGAGAAGGCAGGTTGAACAACTCATAGCTAACGAGCTCAGACGAGCACGCACAAGAAGGGACGAGGCCTCTCTTTATCCCCCCGGCATGTCGCTTTTCGATCAAAAGGTCTCTTCAGAACTGGTGCCTTGTGACATACTCCTACCTCCCATAGAGAGGTATAATGGTACTATCAACCCCCGAGATCACATGACCCACTTTGTAACCATGATGGTCTCAAGAGACATGACTGATGCCGTTATGTGTAAACACTTCCCGACTACTCTTAAGGGCAATACGTTAACATGGTTCAATTCGCTCCAATTGCTCAGCATCAAATGTTTCTCTCAATTTCAACAATTCGAAATTCATTTTGTAATTAATCGAGGAGCTAAAAGGAAGTCTACTTCTTTATTGTCGCTACAACAGGGAGACGATAAGCCCCTAAGAGACTTTTTGGATAAGTTCAAAACCGAGATGATGAAGGTCCTGGCCTTGGACCATTCTATCGCGTTGGCCGCTTTGCTTACCGAGCTGTACCACTCAAGCATAAAAACCTCTATCATTAAAAACCCTCTTCTACTATCTAAGAGTTCTATACCCTGTTCTGAAAAGTATATTGTAATAGAAGACGCTGAAACATTCGATCGACGAAAAAACTGATCGTCTCGAAGAGAACATAGTTGGTCACCTCGATAGCCTTCACCGAAGAAAAACCAATAGGGGCTCCTGTCTTAGCAAACATTCAACACCTATACCCCCTGAACAAGACCCCGAGTCAGGTCTTACTTCAGATCAAGAACAAGTCATACATTAGGTGGCCTCCCCACTCTACAAAAGATGACTCTAAGAAAGATAAGACTAAATACTGTTACTTTCATCTAGACTATGGCTATGTGACTGACGAGTGCAAAAAACTCAAGGATGAGCTCGAATTTTTGGTTCAAAATGTAAAGTTACAAAGATCCATTAATATGGAAGGGAGGAACATACCGTCCCCCGATCGGCACGATCCGCCGCGAGAGAATGAACCGAACGGCCAACTAATCACTCGGCCACCGCACAACAGATAGGATGGAGTGACCCTCTATATTTATCATGAACAATCTCTACATGAGTCTCATATTCCTACTAGTATCTTTTCAGCTTACGACTTAGACCCCCAGAGTTATTCATGGAGGGATGAATCTGAATGCACAATTGTACCCATTTTCTATAAGGCCGAGACCCCTCTCCTCGCTCCGCAAGAAGTATTGACGACTCATGTTGATGAGCAACACAAGGGTAATAGGTCGACCATCAACTTCACCGATAAGGACCTGATAGGGGTTGATCCCGATCGTCACGACCCCCTCATTGTTACCGCCATAATCGACTAATACGAAATCAGAAGGATTTTTATCGATCAAGGGGCAAGATATAATCTCCTTTATTGGGATGTCTTTCAAAGAATGGGTCTCAATTAGATGCACCTCTAACCTCACATAGGTACAATTAAAAGATTATCTGGCAAATAGATACACCCCGAGGGTATTATCTCACTCCCGGTCACTTTTGGCATGCCACCAAACCATGTGATAGCCACCACCGCATTCAATGTAGTAAAACTCTCCTCGCTTTATAATGTCATCTTAGGCAGGCCAGTCTTAAATGCCATAAAAGCCCTGCCCATTACCAGGCACATGAAAATTAAGTTCAGAACTCCTCTCAGTTGGGACCTTGACACGCGACTTGGAGCCTCCTACGCTCTCTCCCAAGTAAACTTTAAACTTTTCTCCTTTTGTAGTTGTTTCTATAATGTCCCATAATGGATGGTTCTTGACACTCAGTGCTAACATTCGATCTGCTTGTTATCATTTTCTTTTATAACAATGCGCTCTTTTTCTAAAAATCGATCATGCTAAATTGAATCATCGAGTGATACTACGTGTTGGGACCTATCTTTTTGAACGGATTTATGTCGTCCTGACCTATTATTGGGATCTAATTCCCTAAATGGGCTTATGTCATCCTGACCTATCGTTGGAATCTATCTCTCTGAATGGGTCTATGTTGCCCTGACCTATTATTAGAATCTCTCTCTAAATGGGCGTATGTCGCCCTGACTTATTATTGAGTTCTATCTCCCTGAATGGACCTATGTTGCCCTGACCTATCATTGGGATATATCTCTCCAAACGGGACTATATTAAACTAATCTATGTTAGGATCAATCTTCCCGAATGAGCCTATGTGGCCCTGACTTATTGTTGGGTTTCATCTCCCCCAAAAGAGTCATGTCGCCTTGACCTATCATTGAAGGGCATTTTCTTCAAAGAATGATATCCGGCTTGTCCGGCATATTGAATCCATTAAGTACGATTGGTCGATGAGCCAAAAGAAGTTGCAATAGCGATTTGGATCCCAGAAGGATAACCACATCTTGTTCTATCGATAGTCTTCCTAACAAAAGCAGCACACCCCTTGGTGAATGAATGTCTTTCCTTCAGTTAAGTGATCTAGAGCCTGTTGAGTATAACGAATTCCACTGAATGCACACCGACAAAACCTATCCTTACTACTCAAGTGATTAGGGAAGCATCCCCTATAAGGTATACGTCTAACACAACAGTACCAAAAAATTCTTTCTATATAGTACAAATTTATACAAAGTTAGGAGGAATGAGGGGAAGTGCCAAAACCTCCAGAGGAGAAGATCCTGGCCGACCCACCGAGACCGCAAACCAAATCAGAAGGGACCAAGCCTTGGCCCATTGTCTCTTGGTTCACTGTCTATTCAATAGGACCAGGGAATTTGAAGGCGATTCAAGATCGACAAAAGAGTTATGCGGACAAGATAAGAAAACCTTTGGAATTTGAAGAAGGAGATATGGTGTTTTTGAAGATATCTCCTTGGAATGGCATAATCCGTTTTCAGAAATGAGGAAAGCTAAACCCTCGTTATATCGGCCTCTTCAAAATTCTTAAAAGGATTGGACAAGTGGCATACCGGCTAGAATTACCACTGGAGTTGCAGAGGATCTATGACGTTTTTCATGTTTCCATGTTGAAAAAGTATTTACCAGATCCCTCACACGTATTGGAAGCTCCTCTGGTAGAGTTGAATGAAAATTTGAGTTTTAAGGTACAACCGGTGAAAATCATTGATCGACAGGTTAAGCAATTGAGGTGTAAACAAATCCCCATGGTCAAGGTATTATGGAAAAGCAACTAAGTAGAAGAGGTAACTTGGGAGACAGAAGAGTTGACGTGAAAACAACACCCCCAACTTTTTAATGTGTAATTTTCTTTTAAATTTCAAGGACGAAATTTCTTTTAGGAGATTAAGTGTTGTAACACCGAGAACAGAGCAAAAAAAAAAAAAAAAAAAAAAGATGAAGGGCTCCATCATAACACTAATTCTCACTTTTCTCACTCACTCACCCGACCCCATTTCTTTTCCCCAATTCTCATCTTTGTTTCTCCCATCTCTCTCTGTTTCTCATCCCTCTCCCTCATCTCACTCTCTCGTCTCTCTCTCAATCTCACTCTCTCTCTATAGAAATTAATTCTCTCTCATTAATCCTTCCATCAACCCTAAAACCTCAAGCAAAACTTGAATTTGTGAGGAATTTTGGGAAATCTAGGGTTACGCATGAAGGAGAAAATTAGGGTTTTTGAAAACCCAACTCCAAAATCCATTCCAACTTCGAAACTAAGGTAATTTCTTACTCTAAACTTCGTATTTAACTTTATTCATGATAGATTCAATTTTATTGTTAGAGATCCACAAAGATTGGTTAAGAACCAAAAACCCTAGGTTAGAGAATTCGTTTAGAATTTGGCAAAAATGTTAGAAATTGCAATTTGGGACTTGTTAGTGATGTAATTAACATTACAATGGGGAAATCTCAATTTTATGCAAATGGACAGCCAATGCAGTCGGTGATCATTCTACAATAACTCTTTCTATATTGCTGAAACTGAATGAGGCTTATTTCTACAAAAGCTAGACTTGCAGAGCTTTAAAATGATATATCATAATGGACATTTTGATAAGAATTGAATTTTCTATGATTTTTCAAAGAGACCAGTTCTGCAGAATTTTCCCTGTTCTAGCCGAGTCCTTTGTTGCAATTTTGATAGGCCTTCTAGCTTGAATTAGTCTAGGCTCTGAACATGAAAGTTGTAGTTTTATATCTAAGTTTTAAGTGAAAAATTGGAATTTCCTTATTCCGAGGAGTATAGATCAAGATACGGTCATTTTTTTCTTTAACATGTTGTGCCGGAAATTATTGGGAAGTTAGGAATTTGTGATATATTGAGAAGAATCAATTTTCTCTAGTATTGGTACATGATTTAATGAATTATCTATGACCAATGTCTTAGGTTAGGACATTCGAAATTAAACGAGGGGTTGGACTTTGTTCGATTTGGAAATCGGGAGTGATTACCCTCCTAATAGGTGAATGGATGGTCCGTTGTATTATAAATGAGCAAAATGGTTTTAAATTCTTTTATAAATGATTTTGATGATTTTTACATGTTTTATATGAAATTATTTGTTATTGTGGGATGTCTGAAACGGAAATTTGAATTACGAATGCATCATATGTAATTATAAATGAATCTGTGCCATTTGTATTGGATACTTGATTTGTAAATGCTTGTAGTATGAATTTAGAATTTGTTTGATGAAACATGGCACATTGATTGTAATTTGAATGATTGTGAAATGATGGTGCACGAGTGTAATGGCTATAGTCATTCCCTCCACGGAGCGATCCGACGGGGTGACTTGGGTGGGGTTTTATTGTGAGAGAGGTATACGCGGCCTCTTCTCTACCACGTCGAACTATTCGGATTGCGCCCCGGTAAGGTACGAGCCAACGCCAAGGAAGAGGGTAGTGTTTGAAATATTGAAATGGAAAATCCCTTGACGGGCTTCCGTCTTGGTTCGGCTAAATGCGGGACGGAAGTGATTTCGATGGGACCCTTATGATTTTTTGAAAGACTGTTTGATGTAGATGCATATTTTATGAATTATCTTGACTTACTGAAAATGTTTTAATATATATAAAGTGTTGTTTGAGATATACTTTGACTCTCGCACATTCACCCCTTATTTATCATACAATCATACCATTGCACTCCACTCAATGAGTATTTCCCAATACTCACCCATCTCTTTTACATCTTTCAGAGGAAGTTTAAGCTACGACAGAAATTGGAGCTTGAGAAGGTTTATCTGCTGGCTTGTATAGGTATTATAGTGAAGCAAGGTTATTTTGGTTTGATCTGAAGTCCATGGAAGGGAAGACTTGTCTAATTCTTTTGGTACGGATTAAATCAATACTTGTTTCATATATAGGAGCAAGTATTGATGGAATCCTTACATAGTTTATGTTAAAATTGTTTGGATCGTGTTCATTTTCTTTTAAATTCCCTTTTTGGCAAAACTTATTGTTTGAATAGGATATTTGGTTTGAAATGCTGAATCTCGATACTTCCTTTCTATTTTACGAAGTTCTGTAGATCTCATACTGTCTGGACTTTACTGATGCTGGCTTGCTTTCATCAGGCAAGTGCTAGTGAAATCCTACGACTATGATTTGGGACTTCTTGTATTTTAAATGCTTTATTCATATTGAGAATTTTGAAATGGCTAGGATGGTCATACTGCATGCTTGCATGTACAGGTACCCTCTCCCCAATTGTGTGCTGATGTATGCCTGTGTGTACAGGGATGGACCGGATGGGTCCTTTGCATGTGTGTTGTTATATGATTTTTCCTATTTTTGATAGATTGTGTATTGGAAGAATTGTTGTACTGATTTGTAGCCTTGCGGAATCCCGGTATTTGAAGAGGTTCTGCCCGTGTACCGAGACAATGCGGCGGCTGTTGCGTGGTCGATCCGAAGATCGGGGCGTGACAGTTTTAACTTGGGTTTGTGGTATGTGGGTTGGAAAGTCTCCTCATGCTGCTTTGATAACGTGGTAACACCCCATGGAGCTTTGGGCCAACGCCAAGGTGAAAAGGATTTTATAAAATTGTAAAAAATCACTTAGCGGATCCTACCAATGGCCATTGGTAGGTTATTGCTTTCGGTAAGTCCCAAAATTGTGGAAATGAAACCTTAATTTGTTGAATTACATATTTGAGTCATGGTGGTTTGATACGAATTGTTATATGTAAAAGATTTCATTTATTGCATTGAATTATATTTGATACATATGTTTGGCACCATCACCATCACCCTCACCCCTCATTTATATGTTACATGCTACTACATTCCACTCGCTGGGTATTTATAATAATCACTCATCTCTTGTAAATTTTTCATAGGAAGCTTAGATTTGGACTAGTATCAGCTGTTCGGAAATTTTTTGGTGATCCATGATATGTATTGGTGGTGAATTGTATTTTTGGGATTTAATGTAGTTTCATCTATGGAAGGAAAACAATTGTACTATTTTTTTTGTTTGAATTCGATTGATACTTATCCTATCTCTTAGGGTAAGTATTGGTGGAATCCATGCTTGATTATTGTGGAGTTTGTATAATTTTATTTAAAATTTATTTTTACAAAACTTATTGTTTCCATTTGGAACATTTGGATATTTATTTGGGAACTTTGAGATATTTTGATTTTGTAAATTGATGTGAATGTTGGAAACTGTTTGGAAGGCCGGGTTGGCCAAAATATATGTGTGCATAAGTAGGAACGGATTAGGGATGGATCCTTGGTTTGTGTGCTAGTGTATATTTTTTATACTGGATGATTTTGAATGGTTTTTAAAATAATGTTAAATTGTTTTCAAACAGATTGAATGCTTTGCGCTATTATGGTATATGGAGAAATGCTGTCTATATACCGAGATAATATGACGATTGTTACGTGCTCAACGGGAGAGTCGAGGCGTGACAATGATGCTACGAAAACTACCAAACAAGCTACCCTCACAAAAAACTGTGGATCACGAGGCTAAAATTTTCTCCGGTATGAAACCCCGAGCACAAGGGCCATGTCGAATCATACCTCCCAAGTTGGTATGAAAATAGTTAGGTCAGCTATTAGTTGTGAGATTCATTAGAACATCCAAAGCACTATTTGACTATCTGGTGTGGTTTTAGGAAAAATGTGATAGGAGTTTGAACTTACACGTGACAATAGAATGTTTAACAACATGACATGAGAAACGCGTATCGTATTCCACTGATAGCTGATATATTTGATTAGTATGGTATGACCAGATATTTTACTAAGCCTGATTTGTGGTCAAGCTACTATCAAATCAGGATTGCGTAAGGGAATTAGTCGAAGACTATATATATAACTAGGTATGGGGCATATGAGTTTTTGAATAATGCCATTTGGTTTGATGAATGTGCCAGCCACATTTTGTACCTCAATAAATCAAGTATTTGAGGAATATCTCAATAAGTTTGTTGTGGTGTATCTCGGCAACATCATGGTATATAGCTTACTGTTAGACTGTCACGCCCCGATCCTCGGATCGAGCATGCAACAACCACTGCGTTGTCTCGGTATACGGACAGAACCTCCCCATTTACCGGGACTCCGCAAGACTATATTTCTGAACATTTAGACCTTCAAAACACAATCCATCAAAGATAAGAAAAGTATGAAACAATACACATGCAAATGACTCCTTTGGTCCATTCCCTGTACACACAAGCATGCGTCAGCACACAATCGGGAAAGGGGTTCCTGTACATGCACGCATGCAGTGTGGCCATCCCAGCCAACCAGAATTTCTCAACACAAATAAAGCCTTTAAAATACTATAAATCCCAATTCATATTTGCGGGATTTTACTAATACTTGCCTAAAAAAACAAACAAATATCAGTAAAGTCCAAACGGTATGAGATGTAAGAACTTTGCAAATCCAAAGGAAAGTATCGAAATTTAGAATTTCAATCCAAATGTCCCAGTACAGATAAAACAGTTTCCAAAAATAGATCAATCAAAAGAATGAAGTCCCAAATCATAATTGTTGGATTTTACCAATACTTGCCAAAAAACTCAACCAGTATCAGTAAAATTCTCACGGTATGAGATGTACAAAACCTCATTTCCATAGTCCACGACCTACAAACTCCCAAAATAAATATATAAACCATATCTATCCCAAAATCAACAAAAATAATCCTCCAATCTGTAATAGTGGACGTCGTCTCCCTACACGTCATCAGAAAAGGGTTTAAGAGGGGCTGAGTATTTTAAAATACCCAATGAGTGGAGTGCAATGGTATGCAACATATAAATGAGGGGTGAATGTGGTGATGCCAAATATATGTATCAAATATCATTTAATGCAATAACGAAATTCAATTTCATAAAATCATTCATATCAATCCACTATGACTCATATAATCAAATCAAATAATCTAAATTCATTTTTCCACAATTTTGGGGTGTGTCAAAAATATTATCCCACCAATGGCCATTGGCAGGATCTGCCAAAAGATTTTCTACAATTTTTGCATAAAACTCCCATTTCTCCTTGGCGTTGGCCCGGAAATTTTTTCATGGGGTGCTACCATGTCATCTAGCCGACTTGAGTGGCTCTCCAACCCACTACCTCCAAGCCTCTACTTTAATCACAAGTTAGCCCAAACCACGCCGCCCCGCTGGCCAGGTCCGTGGTAGAACTCAGACTATAGTCTTTTTCCAGCATCATGTTACCACAATCAATACCAAAATCAATTCATGCTCAATGTATAAAATAGAGCAATATTTCGCAATTCATATGTGTATACAAACGTAACATGGTGCAAACAAATCAATATTCAACTCACGAGTCATGGATTTATTACAAAATTCATTTCAAGCTCACCACAATCACAAAACATTATAAATTCATTTCAAAATTCATTTGAAAATCAAATTTCCAAATCATATTAAAATCATTTACTTATTTAATGATACATAACCATCCACTCACCTACAGGGAGGGTATTCACTCCCTATTTCCACAAGTTTTCCAGAATTACTCATTTCAAGTCTCCAAAATGTCAACCAAGACCAATCATTACAAAGCTCTATTATCATCTAGCACATCCTATCATACTAGTAAGCCTAATTCATACAAAATCCTAAAATTAATTTAATAATCACATATAAAATGTTAGAAAATGCATTCTAATCGAATCTAACATACATTCTAAACATATACTGATTTCTTCACCCTAGATTTAACCCTAGATTCACTCAATTTATTGAAAGGATCAGAAATCCCCTCACCTAGAGTTTTCACAGTTCGCAGATCTAGTTTCCATACGTCATTCAACTCATTCTGGGACCTGCAATGTGTTCCAAACCAATACAAAGCTTAGAAATTAGGCTTAAATTACCAAGAGAGCCAAAACCCTAAAGCTATAGTCAGAGTCGAGCCAGCGCTTACCTGCGCAGAGAATGGAGTGCAGGTTCGCCTAGGGTTTTCGAGGTCTGCAAGTTGCGAGCTGGGTTTTCGAAGTTCAACTGGCGAACACCGCAATAGGTGTTACAGGAAGGCGATGAACTCCGCAGAGAACACCGCGCACGAGCGCGCGAGGGAGAGATGGAGAAGCTATCGCCCTCAAGAGGAAAAGAAGAGAAACAGAGAGAGAGTAACCGAGGGAGAGACAGAGAGAAACGAGCGAGCAGTGGTGGGGGTGGTGGCGACGGTATGACGAAAGTAAGGGAGAGTGGCGGTGGATTCGGGAAGGAGAGAGCGAGAGAGACGAAGAGGGGAAGTGAAGAGAGATTAGGGCTTCCAGCCCTAATCGAATTTGAGGGGGGAGGGAGTGCAGCATTTTGGCCAAAACGCTGTGCTTCCTTACTCCTTTTTTTTTTAAGAAATATCTATATAAATAAATAAATAAATAATCATATATATATATTTATACCCACTTTTGACTTAATTTTAAATTTCTTACAAATTTGATTCACCATGAATCGTGGATACGACATTATATATATATACTCAAAATTTCAATTTAATACCCCAAAATCGAAAATCAATAAAATTTAAAATTTTTCGTTATATAATAAAAATGTTTATAAAATTTTTAACACCGGATTTTCAGTGTTACAACACTTAACTCCCTAAAAACAAATTTCGTCCTCGAATTCAAAATACAATTTATACATCAAAAAGTTGCGTATGTTGCGCCGCATTGATTCTTTAGTTTTCCAAGTCTGTTCTTCCATTTGATTACTTTTCCATAATACCTTGACCATGGGGATTTGTTTGTGTCTCAATTGCTTGACTTGCCAGTCAATGATTTGCACTGGTTGCACTTTGAAACTCAAATCAGGATTCAACTCTATCGGAGGAGTTTCAATTACATGAGAAGGATCTGGCAAATATTTCTTTAACATTGATACATGAAACATATCATGAATCTTTTCCAAATCCGAAGGTAATTCCAGTCGGTAGGCCATATTTCCAATCCTTTCAAGGATCTTGAATGGCTTAATGTATCAAGGATTCAATTTTCCTTTTTTTCGGAATCGGATCATTCCCTTCCAAGGTGATATTTTCAAAAAAACCATATTTCCAACCTCGAATTCCAAAGGTCTTCTTCTTTTGTCGGCATAGCTCTTCTGCCTATCCTGAGCTGCCTTCATCCTTGCTCGGATCACCTTCACCTTTTCTGTCATTGCTTCTATTAGCTCGACATTTTCAATTTTCCGCTCTCCAACTTCGTCCCAACAAAGTGGAGTTTGACATTTCCTTCCGTAGAGAGCTTCATAGGGAGGCATCCAAATGCTAGCTTGATAGCTATTGTTGTAGGCAAATTCAACCAACAGTAGGTGCCTATCCCAACTCCCTTGGAAGTCCATTACACATGCCTTAAACATGTCTTCCAACGTTTGAATTGTACGTTCAGATTGCCCATCCGTCTGAGGATGAAATGCCATGCTGAATTTCAATTTAGTCCATAAGGACTCTTGCAGTTTTGGCCAGAATTTAGAAGTGAACCGAGGATCACAGTCCGACACAATGGACACCGGTACTCTGTGAAGTCGGACAATTTCATCAATATATAGCTTGGCCAGTCTTTCCAAGGAATAAGTATTCTGAATTGGAAGAAAATGTGCCGACTTTGTGAGTCTGTCAACTATCACCCAAATAGTATCGTGACGACTCGGAGTACGTGGCAATCCCACCACGAAATCCATAGTGATGTGCTCTCATTTCCATTCAGGTATAGGTAATGGCTGAAGTGTCCCAGCCAGTTTCTGATGTTCAGCCTTGATTTGTTGGCATACTAAACACCTTGCTACAAACTCAGCTATTTCCCGCTTCAATCCCGACTACCAATAAGTTTTTTTGATGGTTCGGTACATTTTAGTGTTTCCAGGATGCATGGCATAAGCCGAAGAGTGTGTTTCCTCAAGAATGGCCGTCCGAAGATCAATGTTTTTGGGAACACAAATTCGTTTCTCATACATCACTATGTCATCCTCCCGAATATGGAAATCACCAGTTCACCCTTGCGAACCTTCTCTACTATCTGCTTTAGCTCCTCATCACTTGCCTGGAGCTCTTTAATATGGTCCACCAAGGTAGGTCGAACTTCGAACTTTGCCAATAATGCACCATTGTCATCACAAGCAAATTTAGCTCCAAGAGTATGAAGTCCAACAAGGCATGAAAGATAAGAACTCACTTGAGAATGAGAAGATGATGATTTGCAGCTCAGAGTATCTGTAACTACATTTGCCTTACCCAGGTGACAGTCAATCACCAAATCATAGTCTTTAATCAGCTTTAGCCATCTCCTTTGCCTCAAGTTGAGCTCTTTTTGGGTAAGCAAATATTTGAGACTCTTGTGATCGGTAAAGATTCTGCATGTGGCTCCGTACAAATAATGTCGCCAAATTTTCAAGGCGAATACAATAGCAGCAAGCTCTAGATCATGGGTAGGATAATTCAGCTCGTGCTTCTTTAATTGTCGAGAAGCGTAGGCAATAACTTTGTCGCCCTGCATCGAGACGCATCCTAACCCCTATTTACTGGCATCGCTGTAGACAATATAATCACCACTAGCAGTGGGTAGAGCTAATATAGGAGCCGAAGTGAGTCTCTTTTTGAGTTCTTGAAAGGTGACTAAGGCCTCTCGTAGGGAAGGTGATAGGTTGGCTCCTATTTGGACTGTTTGGCTGGGGTCGCTTGTCAAAGGGAGTTCAATTGTTTTTTTGCCTGGTTTAGGCTTAGCTTTTGGCTCAGCGCCTGCTCTGGGTTCCAGAATGTCAACCGAAAAAGCTTCTTGTGCACCTTGTGCCGCGAATAGTACATGGGGATTAGGATTGCTGCATACTATGGCGACCCCTAGTGGTGTTCTGAACTTCACCTTCATGTGGCTTGTGCTTGACAATGCCTCTAGGTCGTCTAGGTCGGGCCTGCCGAGAATAGCGTTGTAAGGAGAGTAGAGCTTCACCACATGGAACGAAACCTGGGCGGTCGCATGATTAGGGGGCTTTCCGAGCATCACGGGAAGGCATATAATGCCTTCGAGGTAAGTAGGCTCATTCGAAAGTCCTCTAAGGGACCTGGTAGGCGGCAAGAGTCAAGACGGATCGAGACCCATTCGGCAGAAGGCATCCCAAGTGAGGAGATCACAATCAGCCCCTGATCAATCAGAACTCTTTCATAATATGAGATTACATCTTAAGGGTTATGACTATGGGGTCATCGCAATGGGGGTCTACCCCTATCAAATCGTCGTCATCAAAGCCTATAACTGGTCTTCTTCTCTTGGTTGGTGGTGGGCTAGGTATGATTGTAGTAGACATCATCATGAGTTTTTTAGAGAATCAGTCTGTTTCCCACGGACGGCGCCAATCTATTGGAGGTGGATTATGGTTCCACAGATACAGGCTCCTTGCTGACCCGAGCG
This sequence comes from Dillenia turbinata, assembly GCA_037126225.1. Classification (NCBI taxonomy): domain Eukaryota; kingdom Viridiplantae; phylum Streptophyta; class Magnoliopsida; order Dilleniales; family Dilleniaceae; genus Dillenia; species Dillenia turbinata. The sequence goes on along the minus strand of JBAMMX010000026.1, from coordinate 14,423,836 downwards.
ATTGCCGTCAAAGGGACGTAATACCTGCAAAAACTAATAGAGGGTGCTCTGGCGGGGAGACCCGATGCTCAAGTTAGAAAGAGCGATTTTCATATGAAAGGAAAAACAGACTGAGAGTTGAAAGAAATAGTTCCCAGTGATTAGTGTCACAAGAGTGTAAAGCCCCCAAGAACGTACCTGTTTTGGAGAGTTTTGAGATATTTTATATCTATGAGAGTCATGCATCGCTGGAGTGCTTCAACCCTACTTTCCTTATCAAACCGATCCGAAAATTTTGGGGATCCAATATTCTTTCCTTATCAGGCCAATCTGAAAATCTCGGGGATCCAATATTTCAAATTAATGGTCATCTTCATCTTTTTTGGGTCCATTGATTGGTCATTTGATTGATAAGGGGTCTTTAAGGCTCTCTCGGTTGGGGTGCCGACCATTGGATGCCAGATCGGGACGATCGTCTCCGCTCGGTGAATCTCGTCCAGGTGGTGGAGCGACTAAGACGCTATCATTCGGGAGATCCGGTCGACTGAGGCCCTTCGATAGCTAATTGCATTTGATCATCGCTTGGTGGTTATCCTTCGCGGGATCTCTCGTGTGGGTCCCTCTAGAACTGATTCATGAGATCCGATTTTATGGGGCCATGTCCCATCATTAACTAAAGCAATCACTGTTTTTTTAAATTTTGATAGGCTGGTTTCTTGGAAGGAATCACAAATATAGTTCCCAATAATTTCGTAAAAATTTTCGAATTATGTTTAGCTTCATATAATTTAATTTAGGTTTCTTTTCCTTCCTATTTTATTTATTTACTTTGGAATGGTCTTTGAGGTTACTTCCCATGTTCATGTTCTTTTCCTTCTGATAAGTAAGTTCATCTTATTGCCGTCGATACTTCGCCTTTGGGAGGGGTAAACATCAAAGAACTTCTGAATAATGCAGCTGAGGAAGTAGGAGGGAAACTAATTTTAGTGACACTAGGGTGACAGGATTCAGGTCTTTCTGGAGTGAGTCTTGCAGTTTAAGCTAAAAGTCCACGGTATGTCTACAGCATCATTGCCATTGTATTTTGAACAAATAAGAAATTGGCAAAAATACCGAATAACTGATGATACTTGGAGTACTCACTTAAAGAGTTTAATCTACACAAAGAGGTTGTAGCCCCTGTATTTAAATCTTGATTTGTGGCAATAAGGAAATTCCTAATACTACTATTAAAACACCACGATTTGTGTTCTTTTAGAAATAGAAGAACATCAATTAATTGAATGCGAAGATTAATCATATAAATAGTCATATAAAAGGTCTTTCCTTCATTGGGTTTAATTTTTGTTCACTAAAGGAGAAGTGATGGTATAAGTGCACTAAAAACAAGGAGGGCCAAGTAAACTCAAGGAGAGGTAATGAAACCTGACATTGTAATTTTTAGCTTAATAATGGATGTCACATTCATTAGATTCGAATGGAAAAAGGTGGATTTATGTAGCCTGACACTAACTAGGTGTAGATTAAGCCTGAGTTGAGTTATTTTATTTTTACTATTGATTCAGAATAATTTTTAGTTTTGCTGCGTAACAAAAAACAAGAATAATTTTTAGTTCGTATTTCCATTTGTTGGCTCCATGTAATCATAGTGAGGCTTGCTTATGATACTTCTCAGCTGTTGTAATATCAGGGCAATTGGTAGCTATGATGGAGCAGAGCCTGCTTCTTTGTTCACTACTAATGGCTACACTGCAGCTTCGGCAGAGCTGGTACGGAATTAAATAGCAGTTGCAGTTACTATTGTGATCATGCACATCAAGATTGAAAGCCGCATTTAAGTAGGGTTAAGGTTTCCTTCCTTTTTTTTTTTTTTTTTAGTTCATGTGATATCACTTTCTCTCTAGATTCAAGTCTCCTTATGTACCATAAAAAAAAAAAAAAAAAGTTTCCTTCTCTTTTTTCCCCTCCTAATCTCCCCGTTGGTGCCTTTGATGCAACCCCGGCAAATTTTTTAACACCACTGGTTCTAATCCCGAGGCAAATTTTTTTTAACATTACCGGTCTCAATTTTGAGTAAATAAGGAGGATTGCGATAGATTGACAATAAATAAAAAACCTTTGTCAAATGATAAGAGACTAATATAAAATACTCCTCTTTCTTTCTTATATTAGTCTCTTGACCGATTTTAAAATTTAAAATTAAGAATCACTTTATTTTTTTTTTATGGGTGCTATTGATATCCGGAAGACTGGAAGTTAAAATATTTACTTGATTTGTCAAAACTTTGTCACATTTATGAACTTATTGCTTTTTTTTTATTTTATTGCTCTTCAAAATTAAGAAGATTATTGTCCAGGCTTTAATTTGTAGATTTTATAATGTTAAGCACTTGTTCTAGGGTAGATATGCCCTTTTAACACAATATAATGGTGGGTGCCTTCATTTTTTTTACGGTGTCTCTCACAGTTTTTGTATACCGAACCGAAAACAATAGTATTTGATTATTCAGAAAATCTAAGGTGTTAAATTAGTTCACTTAAATAAGTTTGTTCGGATATTAACAATTGTAAATAGAATAGTTAAAAGGGTAAATATACTTAATTGTCCCTAACAATATGTTTAGGAGTTTTAGAGAGGAAAAAAAATATTAGTTAAAAAAAAAAAAAGAATAGAAAGTCTCTTCATCTTATTTGATAGTTTTATATAAGAAAAAAAAAGAAATAAAATTTATTACAAATAAAAAAGTTTTTTTCAACTTTTAAATAATATTTTTAGAATATAAAAAATATTTAATTCTAACATTCTCTCCCCTTCATTTCTTTCTACTTTTGAGAGAGAATTTTAAATTTAGAAGATCTCAAATACTTCCAAATCTCTCATTTTTTCTCATATCTAGACTCAAAGAAAATAAAAATTATAACTTCTCTCCTAATCCTTTCTTTTCTCTCCAAATTTTCCAATACAAACCAGCTGTGAAAGATTATAAAAATTGTGAAGCAGCTTATTGATGACTTTTAAAAATATTATTATTATTTATCCACCGATGCTCAAGATGATATTGATTTTGATTCATCAAACAAAACTAGAATATTTACTAATAAAATAAATTTCCATACGCTCAAACTCATTTAGTGCTCGGAGTCATGTTCAAAAGCTGTGCTGCACCACGTAGGCTTATCGTACTCCTGATCTTTCACAAGTGGAAAATATATGTTAATGGGAAAATGAACCCCCCACCAAAAAGGTGTTCTTTCTGGGAAAGGGGGGAAAAAATAAAAGAACAAAAACAGGAACCCGAGACAGGAACCTGTCACAAACATGACTTTCACAACAGCTGAACCTGGATGAACAATCTAGATAAACTTCTATAAGGCCAAAAAATCAAAGAGAATAAGCAACTCCAAGAAGGAACTATAGGTGAGAGTGAATAAGCATACATTGCTATATACCTATTACCGCAACACTACAACCTCGCCTCCAAAGAGCAGCCACATATCGAGGGCTCTTCTCAAGTGTATGCAAGACATAATATCCGCATCTGGTTGATTCCCAAGCCTTCTTAACGCAAAATATGAACAGTAATATGTCAACATCCCAAATGTTATTCATGGACCCTATCTCATCAGTACCCACCATACCGCTGATGAGGATTATAACCACCGCCCATCATGGGATTGTAACCCACTGGCATGTTCCCTCCAGGAGGTAATCCTGCTGGCGTTTGCATTGGTACTTGCCCTGAACTAACATTCATTGCCATTTGCATATTCACTCCAATATTTGGATTCATAGGTAACCCTCCACCCATCTGTTGATTCATGACTCCATAACCTCCCATGTTCATGCCCACACCAGGCATGCCCCTCGTATTTAAACCTGCCCCCATCATGGGGTTTGGCGGAGCCCTAAGAGCACTAGCACCAGCACGGCCAATTCCAGAACCAGTACCCATAGCTTTTCCCATGGTGATTGTAGAGGTCACTACAGTGGTTGTAGGTTTCTCCATCCTCTTTTCCTTCCTGTTAATGGATTCAAAATCGATTCCTATGTCGGCCAAAGGATTAATTTTTGCTGCAAAAGGAAAGCCCCAAATATTAAATTAAAACACATGCAGAAAAGCATCAATCCAGAGACAAAGTAATTAACATATTTCATCGCAGATCAAGAATATAGAAGATGGCAATACTTACGTCCTGAAATGTTCAAGTTTACCAGTCCTCGACTCAGTGTATCAGCCCACACTGTTGACTTGGTCTCAAATTTGTCCTTCGGTGGTTGAGATGCCATAGAAGGAGATGCTGTTGTAGGCAAGGAATTTAGTTGTGAAACAGGACTAGGTGCCGTCTGTTTAAGAAAGTTTCCCGTAGAATTCATGTTATGCTGAGGAGCCTGGATAATTGAAGTGTGATGTGGAATTTGTGAAGGTACTGGGCCAGCAGGGCCAGACTGTGGAAGGAAGCCACCAACATGGTTATGTGCGATCGTTCCACTCGGAGCTTGAAGTGCCATGTGTGAAGGCACAGGTGACTGCTGAAGAAAGCTTCCAGGGAGATTGACATTTGATTGTGTAGGTTGGCCACCCTGAGCCACAAAGCTTTGCGGTGAAGCCATGAAAGGTGAAGGTCCAGGCACACTGGGACTTGGTTGGTCAGGCTGGACACTTTGAGCTAGAAAGGTTGGGTGAGAAGCCATGAAAGGTGAAGGTCCAGGGACATTAGCACTTGGTTGTATAGGTTGGCTACCTTGAACCGGAAAGGCTGAGTTTGAAGCCATGAAAGGTGAAGGTCCAGGGATATTAGCACTTGGCTGTGTAGGTTGACCACCTGAGGCTGGAAAGTTTGATTGTGGAGCCATGAAAGACAAAGGTCCAGGGGCATTGGCACTTGGATGTGTAGGTTGGCCGCCAGCAGCCAGAAAGCCTGGCTGCGTAGCCATGAAAGGTGAAGCTCCAGGGACACTGGCACTTGCTTGTGCGTGTTGGCCACTAGTGGCTGAAAAGCTTAGCTGTGAAGTCGGAAAGCCTTGATGCAGAGTCATCGAAGCTGAAGGTCCAGGAGGGAGGATGTCAGCTAGAATATCAGCATCCTGATTCTGCGTTGACAGATCTTGAGGCAAAAATTGCGGATCTGTTGAAGTAACTTGGGGGGTAGAGCTAGTGGGCCCATTGTAAGTGATGCCAGGAAACGTGTTTGAATAATTGAAACTGGAAACTGTTTCCAATCTAGAAGCAGCTGATTGCTGTGGCTCAAAAGGTTGGTTACCAGGTTGGAGGGCAACTGCAGAAGAATTCCAGGCCTGAGCAGAGATATCTTCTGTGGAAGGGAGAGCTTTGAATGGAGCGTCCCCAAATGGGTCATCAAATGGCTACACCAAATTAAACTCTCAGAAAAATGATTCCAAGAACTTTAGAATTTGAGAACATCTAATGCACAGAGAAATGTTGAGACTATATGCAACTCCCTTGGTTATGCTTTAAATATATAGTAGTCATTCAACAAGCAGTAAGACATACAGATGATGTAATTCACTCATTCTCCAGTGATCTTGGTCTTTCCCAATAGTGCTACTAACAGCCTATTTTCATGCAATCAACTCCCACAGAACTGCTAAAATTTCAGAAACATGTACAAACTAGTACTGTTAAAGGTGCCAGGTGCATAGGGCACTAGGACCCCCTACTTCCAAAGGCACAAGACGCCAACTGCATGCTTGCCTGAGGGAAAAGCACATATTTTGAAAAAATTGTCACAAGAATAAATCTACTTAGGCTATAGATTTTTGAGATACTAGATATCCATTGAAAAATTATGAAGAGAAAATTAATATATTATCATATAACATTGCCATATTTCCAGAACATGTCGTGGTATGCATTTCCTTATCCCCAAAAGCTAAATTGACACATATTGATCTACATCCCAGACCACATGACATCCTTTCAAGTTCTATACTGGAAGAACTAAAATAAATAAACAAATAAAATAAAATAAAATAAAAAATAAAAATCTGAAACATGGAAATAAAAACATATGAGTGTAAGCAAGACAGGATAGAAAGAAAAAATATCAAAAGACAAAAAGCAAAGAAAAAAATGGAGACAATAAATAACACACCAAGAAAAGGGAGATACAAACACAAAAACCTTAGAAGAATACTCAAATGCCCAAACTTTGACAATGTGCTCACCTAGTGCCTTGGAGCCTTGGCACCTAGGTACAAAAGTTAAGCGCCTGATACCGGGCGAGCATCTCAAGCACCAAGAGTGCCTTTGACAGACAGCATTAACACCAACTAATGTTCGTGTTTGACTCATGCGATTTTGGACTTCCAAAATAACTAAACTCTAAATGTGACTATCCATTTTAAGAGCACTATATAACACAATATGATCAAGTTTGGCATGTCGGATAGGATAGGATAGAATTAGATAAGTGGGGACAGGATTGGATTAGAATTACATATCAATACAATGTCTAATATTTGGCAGCACAGGATAAAACGTTGATATATACATGTGTGTGTGTGTTTTTGAGTGTGCATGTATTGTTTGTATGTGTATATCAACATATTTCGTATGAACGTGTATATTGTGTGTTCACATCTAAATGGACGTATAAGGGTAGATAAATTGAATCAAGTCATCCAATCCTATTCAATTCCATCGGAACAGATGAGATTAGATTATCCCATTAATGCGCATAAAAGGGTTGTACTAGGATAAAGTAATGTCTTCACAAAAATTAATCGTTGCCAAATAAGCATAGGATTGAACTAATTTTATCCACACCTCCCCCAATCCAGCACAACAATAGGGACCTAAGCTGATATATTATGATTTTTATAAAGCATTCAGAGGAAATATAATTCATGAATGTGAAAGGAACATTGAGATTCAGGTATGATATACCAAAACATATCAAGCAAATGGCAGAATACAGTAATAATTGAAACATAAATATCAATCACCTGATTATTGGCTGTTGAAGCTGATGCAGCAAATGATGGCCCCAAATCTGAGTTAGCAGTATCAGCTTTAGAAGTTGCAGTTGCAGATGTAACTGGCATAAGGGCCAAAGCATTGGCTGAAAAAGACTCAGACAATGAGCCAAGTAGGTCCACTTCAGAATTTGATGAAGCAGGTGCAGCAGCTGGAAAATTACTTGAAGAAATGAGAATTTTGTTTCTGTTGAAAATACGATGGCTGTGAGAGTAAAAGCAACTTATAGAGCTTCCTAATCTAGGCTCCAGGCAGTACTCACCATAATTTCTTATTCAACAATAAAGGAACAATAACGCTTGTTTTTTTCCTTTTTAACTTAAGTGACTACAGCACCATATGCAATGGTATAATTATTAAAAATAAAAAAAAAAGGAGAACACAGTTAACTACAGCTTAGAGAGATAGAGTGAAAACAACATCAGAAATGCAAGATAAGCTGTTGCTTGCAAGCATTCCGTAAAAAATTATATTGGAAAAGCTCAAGTACACTAACAAAATGAGATGGAAAGTAATAGGATTGGGACTACAATTACAAGATATTAAAGACAGATAAAATTAAGTACATGACTGATCAGAAGAAAGCCAATGCTTAATAAACTAAAATGGGTTTCAGCAGGACACAACACAGCTCAGGTCTGAGACCTCACTTTTCATACTTTGCATGACAAAGCATATCAGATGCCAACACCAGGCCACAAATTTACTGGTCAAGAATTCACAATCTTTATTAGAATGAAAACCAAGAGAACTTAAAATGACAATTCCAAGACCAAAACTTGCCAATAACCACCAAACATCAAGCCAATCTCATTTTTTGTGATTGTTATGAAGTCTACTTTAGTGTTCTTTCTACTAGATCCACTTTTCATCTACCAGTGGAGATAATTAGATGTTACAGGATAACTGTCAAATGGCACAATAATACAGAGTGACGAGTTTGGTATTCTAAAGGAAAGGAGAAATTCGGGTTTTGCACCTGGCGCAGCAGCACGGGGATCAAATTCATCAAAACCATCAGCCTCCTGGTTTGTAGGGGATCCAGAGTTGATGGGGGATGAAGAGTCAACGGGAGCTGCTGTTGGTTGGCCAGGACTGCTGCTCACAGGTGGAGAAGATGCTTTAGGTGCAGATGCAGCAGCATTCTCCTCATTCCTTCACTCAAAGATGAGAAAGTCAACCTATCTGAACATTATAACAAACCAAAACCATTTGCACAAGATCGTACCTTTCATCGTGTGCAGGGCTTCGAGCATCACTTACAGCTTCCTCGTAACTAGGAGGAGCACCAAGATTTTGCTCAGAAAACTTCCGATCAAGATGCCTATCCAAGAAATTCATTCAAGCTATTTAATTCTCTTTTAAAGATGACGAATATAAAGAAGCCCAATAAATTAAAATTAGTAACACATACCTTCCTTCCTGGGAATGGTCATCACCTTTAGCACTTCCACTGCAGCATGACAAAACTGAAGTTAGCTCCTTTCAAAGTGTGGCTTCATTGAGACAAAACCAACATTTTCTTATATAAATCAACAAAAGCAAACTTTGAGCAATCCATGAAGCAATTCCTCCTATAGCACTTCTATGTGTGGTACAATTACTAGAATTAGAAGCTTAAATGCTACATCGGGGCGTAATGCCTCCATTTAGGCCAGTAGGACAACACTCTCTACTGGGTGTTCTCTCACATAGTTTTACATGGAAACATAAAAATTTACGCTGAGCATGCAAGTCTGTCAAGAGATTCTACAAATCCACAATACTTTGTTAGCATGAAATGTTTAGGAGCTATATGCATACCAACACCAATCTTCATTACAGCATAAATACAACTATGCCATATGATTACTCTTCAAAACAAATGTTTAGAGAAGCACAGCAGAATGATTCTAAACCATGAATAACAACTTGCATAAGCCGATTTGATGGAAAGTTCTTAATGAGGAAGATATTTTACCGAGATGAATAACGGTCCTCATCCTCAAAATTGCTGCGATCTCTATCTCTGTCAACACTCCTACTTCTGGGGCCATATTGGTATTCATCTACGCTTTGACTTCTACCCCCATTATCATCATCCCTGTAGCTCTCTCTCCCATAGCGATCGTCAGAGTACCTGTCTCTATCTCGGCCATAATAATCTCCATTTCTGCTGTATTGATCATCATCTTGATAGCCCCCTTCTCTTTCTCCCCCGTAACCATAACGATCTTCATCTCTGCCTCCATAACGATCATCGTCATATCGTTCACCATATCCTCCAGGCCTACACATGCCCCCTGCTGTGGATGCAGTTCGGAACCTAAATCAAAGTGCAAACACAAGGCATATATCTCATCAGGAGAATCTTTAGTAAGTGTACACCCAAGAAAGTAAGATAATTCACAAAATCACTGGTCACATTATTCTAAAATGTTGCTAGTTTCAGGCTTCTGAAGGAACTTAAGGCTAGGCCTGCCAAAAAGAAAGGAACTGCCACTACCTAGTTATGGTTTATTTCAAATTCATGTCAGGATGCAGCAAAAAATTGAAATACCAAGAAAATGTAAGTCAAAGCTCATGGTAAAATGCAAAAAGCAAGAAAAATTATGAAGAGAACATTTTTTTTATCAGTTGAACGAATCCATATGAAGAGATAAGCAACATTTAAGAAAAGGTGATGGTAAATAATATGCTGAATCTTGGAGCTATCACACATACAAGAGAGAGAAGATTTAAAATAAAAGACAGAATAGCATCTTATTGCAAAATCCTCACAAAAAAATATTGCAGAAACTATGATGCTTACTAGCCTTAATTATATGGGATTATAAGGCACCATCGAAGCCCCCCCCCCCCCAAAAAAAAGAAAAAGAAAAAGTCATAAGAATTTCAAGAAAAAGGTTCAACAAATAATAATTACAAATTAACCAAAGCTGACCGAGGTTGAACACAAAAGAGAACAGACTCACTTATCCCTGTTAGCAGCAGCCTTTTGTCTGACTTCTTGTATCCTTTCTTTATCATTCACAAGAACCACAAGACTCTGAGATTTTCTTCTGACGTTACTTCCTTGGTCCCTTCCACTAGAGTCTATGTATTGAAAATCGGATAATGTCTATTGAAAAAGGAAAGATCTCATCAAAAGCATGGCAGAAGTTTCATGAAAACAAATAGCAGAATAATCCAAAAAAAAAAAAAAGGCAACATAAATCTGCAGAAAGATCTAACAATTGGCATCCAGAATTCTAAGACTTACGGAGATCTGATATGCATGCTCCTTTATCTCATCTATGACACGCTCTGAGCCATGTGCCACCAGATATTCAAGAACAGTCAAAGCCTGAAGATCCAAAGAACAGGATTTGTCAATAATAATTTATAGGAAATGATGCAACAACAACAACAACAACAATTTAGACCTTCTATCCCAAAATTTGGGATCGGCCACATGAGAGACAAATATTGAGATTCAAAAAAAAAAAGAAAAAAAAAAGAAAAAAAATGAGGATTTAGTTTGTACGGATTCTCCTACGCCACTCATTCCTATCTAAACCTATCTCCTCAACTAAATCAATATCTATCATATCTTTACGAATACATTGCAACTAAGTTTTCAATGGCCTAACTCTAAGTTTTATTAAATCTCTTATTTTTAAATTTTCGGTCCTTCTAACAGATGCGTCCTTATATCTTCGTTGCACATGCCCAAACCACCTTAGGCAATACTCTCTCATCTTATCTATAATTGGACTAACTCCCAACTTCTTGCGTATCTCATCGTTTCTAACTCTATCTCTTTTAGTTTTGCCACACATCCATCCAAATATTTTTATTTCAGCAACAGCCACTTTTTGCTCTTGTTACTGTTTAATGGCCTAACATTCAGTGTCATATAATAACACGTCTTACCGCGGTTCTATAAAATTTTTCTTTTAGATTTAATGACATTGTGCGATCACAAAGGACTCCGGATGCTTTTCGACATTTCATCCAACCCGCTTGAATTCTATTGCTCACGTCTCCATCGATACTGCCATCGTTTTAAATGATGAAGCCAAGATATCTAAATCGTTCATTTTTTAAAACTTCTCTTCCTTCTAATCTAATCGTTTCTTCATTATCCTGAAAGTTGCTGCTAAACTTACATTTCATATACTCAATTTTGAATCTACTTAATATAAATCCTCTAGATTCCAACGTGGCCCTCCATAACTTTAATTTAGTATTGATACCCTCCATTGTTTCATCAACTAAAACTATATCATCTACGAAGAACATACACCATGGTATTTCATCTTGAATATTTTTTGTGATTTATCTATCACTATTACAAATAGTATGAGATTCAATGCCGAACCTTGATGGAACCCAATATTAATAGAAAAGTTATCACTCAGACCTCCGCAAATTCTTACATTGGTCACAGCTCCTTCATACATATCTCTAATCAGATTAATGTATTTCAGTAAGATCTCTTTCTTCATCAACGCCCATCATAACATGTCCCTAGGGACCCTATCATATGCTTTTTCTATGTCAATGAATACCATATGAAGATCTCTTTTCTGCGCTCTAAATATCTCTATCAACTGTTTTAACAATTAAATTATTTCAATGGTTGATCGTCCTGGCATAAAATCAAATTGGTTCTGAGACACACTTATCTTCCGTCTCAATTTATGCTCTATCACTCTATCCCATAAATTCATCGTATGACTCACAAGTTTAATTCCTCTATAATTAGAACAATCTTATATATCTCACTTATTCTTATACAGCAAAACAAATGTATCTCTCTCCACATTTGAGGAATTTTCTTTGTTTGTCAAATTTTATTGAAAATAGCCATTAGCATTATTATGTCAAATTCACCCAAACATTTCCACACCTCAATAGAGATGTCATCAGGTCCTATAATTTTGTTATTTTTCATTTTCTTTAGAGCTTCCTTTATTTCATGAGCACGAATTTTACGTTTAAAATCTCTATCGATTTTACCTAAAGGTATCTCAATATTTTCTATACCTATTGTATTTTCAACATTAAACAAATTTTCAAAATATTCTCTCCACCGCTTTCTTATGTCTTCACTCTTTACTAATATATTATTAGTTTCACTTTTAATACATCTAATCTCATTTAGATCTTTTCTCTTCCTTTCCCTTAATCTGACAATCCTGTAGATCTCTCTTTCCCCATCTTGAGTTTCCAACCTCTTGTATAATTCGTTATACACATTATTTTTTGATTCGTGGATAGTCCTTTTTACATCTTTTTTTGCGTTCTTGTATTTTTTATAAGTCTCACTGCTACTATCACATTTAAGGTTCCTATAGCACTCCCTTTTGATTCGGATAGAAGTTTGTATTTCTTCATTCCACCACCATGACTCCTTGCCTACTGATGCCTCGCTCTTAGATACTCCAAGGATCTCCCTACCTATGTTCTTAATGTTATTAGATATCTCTTTCCACATTGTTTCTAAGTCATCATTGGTAGACCAATTTGTTACCCCAATTACTTTGTCCCTAAAAGTCTTCTCTTTTTCCTCCTTTAAATTCCACCGCTTAATTCTTGACTTCACCACTTAATCCTCGTAGGAAAGGATGCATATGGTCAAAACATAGACTAGCCAAACGGAAAGTAGGCAGGGAATCCAGTAAGCCAGCACACTATGAAAGGAAAATATCACTACAACATTAAACAAACACAAGAACCCAAACATCCAGAAAAGGCCAAAAAAAGACCTTGTAGACATGCCGCCAGTTCTTCCCAGTATCATTCACTCGCTTCCAGATAACAGCCATTATCATCTGGTACTCATGACTGCATTAGATATTTTAAAATTAGTTCACTTGAAAGCATATTAAAAATGAAAATCCATGTAGAACAGAGTCATTGTAGCCTACTAATTTCTTGTAGCCTGTGCAATATCTGCAAGATGTGATCCATGAGGACCCCAAGGCTCATTGCTTGTGGCATCAAGAACCTGTAAGAGATAATTACAAAAGAAAAATATAAGAGATCAAAGTCTTCCACTTGCCATAACTCAAACATTTGTTGACAATTAGAGAAAATGAAAAAGAATAAGAAAAGGTTGGGAACATATACATAAAATCAACATTAAGACACTTTCCAGAATTCAAAACAATGTTGAATTGCTGATGTATTCAACTTTTAGAACTTGTGAGAATACGGACTACAGCCAGAAAACATGAATTCACAAAATTCAAATACATATCTGGTAAGCTGCAATACATGGCTTCTGCACAACAAATTCTAACATCCACAAAGTTATTAAACACTTTAAAAGAACCCTTAAAAGGTCAACGGTGCCACATAGGATGACTATTGGCTATTCTTTCACGATAGATATAAAATGTCAGGCTTCATTATTAGCGCTGCTTGATCACATCTCTACATCCATTTCCAAAAGAACACATGTTTGAAACCTCAGTATACACATAAGCTAATCTCAGTATCCTGCATGTGATGGTTACGAGTTTGTTCAATGGCATATTCTTAAAAATGGTAGTAACGAAACATATACATACACAAAATACCTCCATTTACATATGTATTATATCATAAGATTTCATCAATCCTCAATACCTACTGTTAATAGACTGGGTCTTTATGATGATTATTACCTATCAGCAATTTTTGGATTAAAATACCCTTAAATTTAATTTGTTAAGATTCGTCATGAAATTTAATAAAGGATAAAATAGGCAATCGGAAAATTTCTAGATACTACTCCTCAGCCATAAATGTTTTCTCCTGTAACTCCTCTCAACTCCCTCTGTTTGGCACACACAATGTGAACTCAAACATTAGAGCCTGTTCAAATCTCTAGCTCAGTCTTACATTTTAAAAGTCACATGTTGACCTAAACATAAAAATTCTTATTTCTTGATCCTACAATAGTTCAAAGCAACACCAATATTATATTAAAAAAATTATACAAACACATCATATCAAATTATATAGTTCTGTGCTATTTTTCTTTTGAAAATATGTCATCATGACCCTCTTTTTGTTGTGTCACGCCTGTGTCCCATATCAATATTCATACTTCAGAGTCATGCAAGAAGTGCAAAGATCCATATACAATGAAACAAAGAGTAGCAGAGACATTTCTACTGTTTTTCTGGTGATAGCATAAGTGTCATAAGATGAAAAGTCTAACAGTCTCAAGGAAAAGTACAAAACTATACCTTCTGCTCTATTCCAGGAACTTTGAGAACTTTCTTGTTCACCTCCCTCTTGCTGCAAAATCACAGGAAAAACCAAAATATTCAAAAGCTTCCCAGGAACAAAATAAGTTAAAGATTAATACCCTTGTATTAGACAACACAAATACATGTAAATCTACAGGTTCTCTGTGAATCCCTTTACTCATCAAACTTACATGTCCCTGACAGTTTGATCAAAGGCCTTTTTCATTGTAAACCCACTCTAGATGGGTCCCTCTCTCTCTAAGTGTATCTCAATTTGCAACCCTTATTGCCTGTTGTCAGAAGGAAAATAAACTGTTAAAGACATATAAAATAAAAAAACAAAATTAATCAAGAATGATAAAGAAAATCCAGTGGAAGTTGCTTCAAATTAACAAGAAACGGAACTTAGAAGCTTTCATTAGCAAAATGCACCAAACCATTGTATTGCAACAACTTCATGGCACTCATCTATAGATTCAGAACATTGATTCCCACAATAAGCAAACAACCAGAACTCAGAAGCAGCCTAAAACAGACCCCCGGCATAAACGTGGCACGGCAATATTATATGCAGAGAACTTGGTAATTTAAAATAAGAAATATACTCTGCAATAGCAAATAAAACGTCAAAAGGAGAAACAAATCCAATGGAATTAACTTAAATTTGGACCAAATTAAATCTTCCATTGTGCCAGTTTTTCTAAGTTACTACCTCAAGATGAAATTGGAGATCTGAAATTAAATTTTTTCAAATTAATACAAAAAAAAAAAAAAAATTCCACCAAAACCTAACAAAATATCAAAGAGAAAATCAAATTCGTGACTGCCCCGAAACCATAATTCATAAAATTATGCCAACAATAAGCATCCCATAGGTTTTTTTTCTCTCTCTCTCTTTTATTAATTAGAACCAGCAGATCGAGATCGGATGCAAAATTAAACCTAAGGAACCAAATCTTGAATTATCCCAATTGAATTACAAATTTGCAAGAAAGCCAGAAGATCTAACCCTTAAAAAAGATTGAGCTGAGTCAAATTGAGATCAAGAGCAAATCTTACAACCCGGGATCGGAAAATGAAACAAGTAGTGGAAAGGAAAGATCTAATTGAGAAGAGAGAAAAAGATCAAGCCTCGTTAAACTGTAGAGCAGATCTGTGATGAGAGAGAGAGAGAGAGACAGGAGGAGAGTAGCGGAAATCGCGAAGAGCTCCTCAAAAATGTAGGGGATGAATGTGTTGATGAAATAAGACCTGCCACAGCCTCGTGTTTTTCTGTGTCTAGAAATGAAAGAGAGAGAAGAAGAAGAAGATGCGAGGGAGACAGCGCACCTTACACGGAGAAATTTAGGGGAAGGGGACTTTCACAATTTTATACCTACGTTATTTATTTGTCATTGTGGCAATAAAAAATAAAAAATAAAAAATAAAAAAAAAAAGGGAAAGAATTGAATCCGTGCTTTTGCTTACGGACCGGAAAAGAATTGTGCCTTATGTGTTTCAAATAAATCATGAATCATAATTATGAACATTTCTATTAAGTCCATTGCATATTGTGCAAAACCCAACAAAAAAGTCCCTCTATATTCTTCCAAAGACTACATGTATTCAACTCTATAATTAAATTCAATTGCAAAATCTTAAAATAAATTATTTAGTTTTTTTACTTTTATATATGTGACGATTGATTGGCATAGTAGTATACGACCAAAATTTTCACAGGATTAAAAAGTAAAGCAATTTCAATTTTTGAGATCTTTTGAAAATCATTTTCAATTTTAAAAATGATTAACCACGTTAGTGTGTGGTAAATTCTTTCTTTTGCATGGAGCTCTAAAAAGGTCGGGTGACGGTCTCAACTATTTTTTTTCCTAATGTTCTCTCTCTCCCCTTTCTAGCAACAAACCTTTGAAATCATCAATTGTTTATGTGATCTCCCCCTCCCACCTTTAAAAATCATCATTTCTCCTACTCTCCGAACTATGAAAATTGCATATGGGGTTTTGAGATAAAAGATAAAATAAGAGGAATAATTTTGGAGATTGAGAAGTTTATCGAGTGTTTTGATTTCTTTCTATATTTATAATACGTTGAGAATTGCTATTTATGGAATTTTATTTAAAATAGAGTATAATTCTTATAATACAATAGATAAATTATAATTCCTTATTCATAGTGAATGTGCATGAATCTTGAGATTTGGTTGACTTGTCAATTCTAATAGGATTATCTGTATGAATCTTGAGATTTAATTGACTTACCAATTCTAGCAGTATCATCGACATGAATCTTAAGACTTAGTTGACTTGTCAATTTTGGTAGGATCATCTATATGAATTTTGGGATTAAGTTGACTTGCCAATTCTCATAAAATCATCTGGATGAATCTCACCAATATGCCCCGCAAGATAAGGGTGCCATCGAAAACACCTATTTTGGATCAAAGAGTGAGAAACAGTGGTCTGGAGAGAGGTTTTATAAAAAGATCCGCATGCTGATCATGAGTGGATAAATGATGTACACGTCATAGTCTACTTGCAACTTGATCACGTACAAAGTTATAATCAATAGCAATGTGTTTCATTTTGGAATGGAACACTGAAATAGCACAAACATATGTTTCGCCAATATTATCACAATATATAGTAGGAGACATTGAGGATAGAGTCTGAAGTTCATTCAAGAGGGACTTTATCAAACTAATTCTACTACAGTGGATGCAATAGCTCGATATTCAGCTTCAGTCAAAGAACGGGTTCCAGACTTTTACTTTCAATAGCTCCATGATATGGGATTGCAGCCAAGGTAAGTTATGTATGTTTTTGTGGAATGTCTAGTATCAAGATCACCTGCCCAATCTACATCAGAGAAAGCGACAAAGGATTGATTTGAAGATGCTTTTAAATGAAGTCCAAAGTGAATGATGTTCTTGAGATATCTGAGAATGCGCTTGACAACACTCCAATAGTTGCTAGAAGGTTGATGCATAAATTGAGAGAGCTTATTGATTGCAAAGGCTATGTCAAGTTTAGTGAAAGAGAGATATTGAAGTGTACCCATCACATTTCTATAAGTAGTGGCATCTGTAGATGAAAAGCCATTATGAATATGAAGTTTTTTGAAGGTAGATATAGGACTAGAGACACCTTTGGCATTAAGCTTGTCGGTTCAAATTAACAAGTCCTGAATGTATTTGTATTGGGTTAAGAATAATCCAGTGTTTGTCAGAATAGCTTCAACACCGAGAAAATAGTACAAATCATCAAGATTTTTTAGAGAGAATTTGGAGGAGAGAGCACCTTTACAATGTCATAAGAGGGACACATTGTTTCTGATAAGAAGGAGATCATCCACATGTATTAGGAAGTAAACAATAACACCCTTCTTGGAGTAAATAAAAAGAGAGTGATCACACTTGGAATGCTCAAAACTAGACTCAATAGTGAAAGTGTGCAAAGCATGGTACTAGGCATAGGGTGCTTGTTTGAACCCATATAGGCCTTCTTGAGTCGACAAACATGTGTGGGATAAGAAGGGTTAGTGAAACCTGGGGGCTAGAGCATGTAAGCTTCTTCATTCAATATATCATGGAGGAAGACAATGTTAACATCTAGATGATGAATTGACGACCTATTCTATATAGCTAGGTGTAAAATAATGCAAATAGTTATATGTTTAATAATTAGATTAAAGGTATCATGATGTCCAAACCAAGTCGCTGATGAAAGCCTTTGGCAACAAGGCAAGCTTTATAGAGAAAGAGATGCTACCATCGGGGTTTCTTTTAATGCAAAAGACCTATTGGTAGCCAATGGGGTTTCAATGAATGTTGGGTGGTACTAACTCCCAAGTTCTATTGTGTAAGAAAGCACTGAACTTGACATTCATTGCATCATGCCGTTGAGGATCCTTCATGGCTTAGAAGACACATGTGGACTATGACCTGGTAATCATGGTGTGAGTGAAATAGGTTTTAAAGGGTAATGAGGGAGATTGGGGTGGCTGAGTGTTAGTGGAGTTGTTATTTGCGGTTGTAGAAGTTAGTAAAGAAGAGATAAAGGCAAATTTGGTGTCATTGTGCACGGGTGGAGAGTGGGGCCTAATGATGGTCTGTTATTTGAACTTAGTCTTTAAGCGGCATGGTTGTCTGAGTGTAGTGGAGGTTGAGGAGTTGGGGAACTGGATATAATAAACTGAGATGGGCTGAATAGAGTAGATGTTTGTGGTAACCATGAAGGGCTAGAGGTTGGGTTAGAGGCACTCGAAGAGAATCATGACACAGAGGGGAAAATTGTTTCATTAAAAATAACATGGCGTAAGATGAAAAATCTCTTTGTCATAACATTTATAAACACTTTGATTATCTAAGTAACCAAGAAAAATACATGGCTTAAAACGTGAGTTAAATTTGTGTTTAGCATAAGATGTAAGCCATGGATAGTAGAGACATCCAAAGACCCAAAGTTTATTGTAGTTTGGTTATCTCATACAAAGATCTTCATATGGGGATTAGAGATTTAAGGGTGGGAGTTAGCATGAGGTTTATCAGGTATAAACTAATTTAAAAAGCACAAGAGGCAGTTTCGACAACATGGCAATGGTGATGCTCGGCAAAGCCATTGTGTTGGGGTGGGTGGGGGTTTACAAGTGACTAATACCATGAGAGGAAAAGAATTTTTTGAGCTTTTTATATTTCCCACCTTTGTCAGAATATAAGGAGATGATTTTGGTGTTGAGGTAATTTCAACCAGATTTTTGAATTGTAGGAATAAAACATATAAGTCAAATTTTTATTTAAGAGGAAAGAGCCAAATATATATAGTGAAATGGTCAAAGAATATCACATAATAAGTGGAAATCATTAATAGAGAAAATAGGAGCAAGTCCCCAAATGTCAATGTAAATTAAATCTAATGGTTTTTGAATGGATAGACTCAAAAAACCAAAAGGTAGGTAATGACTATTATTGCACTGAATACTATTACAAATGGTAGATGTGCTGATCTTGAAGGTGTGTACAAGAGAAGCAATAGTGAGAATATACCCAAACATAGTGTAAAGCGGTGACCAAAACATTTGTACCAATCATGGGAAGACACTCGAGTTCCAACAATAGAAAAAGGTTGAGGATTGGTCAAGTGCAAGGATGATGGAAGTTCATAAATATCATTTTTGTTCAACTCGTGAAGAACAGCTGCCCCCCATGTATAGATCCTTTAAAAAGGTAATCAGGAAAAATTCAACAAAGATTTGATTAGTTCTATAAAAATTAGAAAAAAAAATCGAATTTTTATTTTTGGATGGAATACAAAGAATATCAAAAAAGTGAAAAGTAATATTGGGAGAGGTAAAAGATATAGAACCAGTATGTGAGATTTGCAAACCTGAACCATCACCGATTAATATCTCATCTTGGCCATCATAATCAGCACGGAGGGATAGATTGCGAAGTTTGAGGTAACATGATACGATGTTGTAGAGTCCATACACCAACTTTGCTGGGAACCATAAGAAAAAATTATAGAATTGGTTATTGGTTGAGAATTGAAATACTATTTAACTTTGTAGTATTGACAAGCAGTGTAACCAACTTTATCACAAAAGTGACAAATATGTTTGTAATTAACAAATATGTTTGTAATTTTGAGAGTGAGAACTAGCATTTGGAGGTGTAGGACGTGTTTGGTTGTGTGATCGTGGAGAGATGTGAGAATTTGAAGTTTTGGGATTGCGGTCATGGTTGGGTTTTTAAGACTTTCTAGTGAAATTTGCAGTGACTAGCAAAGGTTCACTATGGATATCATCTCACTTAAGGGTGAGTTCAAAATTCAATAAGTTTGTTATGAAGTTCCTTTAAGTCAATTGGGCTTTCTCTTACGTGAATAGCAGCTTCAATTTTCTTGTATTTATTTCCTATATTGTTTAATATGTAAAGGATGAGATCATTATCATTGACTGAACTGCCAACAATAGCCAATTCATTAGCAATGCTTTTCATGAGTTGAAGATAATCAAAAATAAAGCGTGATTCTCTTTTTGTTGTAGTGATCATTACTTGAGATTCGTTACTCTTGATTCCATTTGAGTGGCATATAAGCAAACAAGGGTGGTCCAAGTAGCATGGGCAGTCTGAGTAGAAGCAACAAAGGGCATACCAGACTTTGAGGTAGAGGCAAGTTGATCTTGTTGATACCAATGAATGTAGGCAGGATTGGATATTGTTCTGTTATTTTGGAAAATTATTTTTAGAGGAGAAGCGATAGTGTTATCAACATAACCCATGAGATCGTACCCAACAAGAACACTTGTGATTTGAGCATTCTAGGATGGAAAATTAACTTAAGAGAGTTTTAGAGGCAATTGTGCAGTAGCATTGATGGAAATTAGTGTATTAGAAGAATGGGTAGGATTATTTGACACAACAGGTGTAGATGTAGTGGAGTTTTCATCGGCCATGATTGGTTTAGGAGAATTTCGCTAATCGAAAATAAAGGACTGTCTCTTTTTTTTTTTTTTTTGCTATTAAGCATGAGGTTATGATACTATGAAAGATAAAATAAGAGAAGGATAATTTTAGTGTCACACCCCTACCCTCGAGTTGAGCACATGACAACTGTCGTGTTATCTCGAAATAGGTGTGAACCCCACTCCGTGTCCCTTGATACCGCAAGGCATCCCAACCATTTTAAAATAAATTCAATTATTCATAGGCCAATCCGGCTGTATAAACAAATCCCAAGCTATTAAACAAATTCATAAACTCAACACAGATTTAAGAACTCATCAAATAATCCAAATACCCTAATAGAAAAAATAAGTTTTACAAAAGAAAATTTTAAACTATATATAGAGAGTGTCACATCATGAAAGTAAGGATTTTTCAATCTTGCCTAGAGTAAAAGACAACTATTTAACAAATCCAACTTCTAAGTATTTACAAAAAAATTCCTTCCATGGTTTCAAACAATATAATTTCCAATAATATTCTCATGACTATTACCTATTGAGTATCAACAAAAATAACTTCTTCAACCGGCACTAGGTGATGTCCACTTTTTCAATCTAAGTTTTCTCTGAAAAATTAAAAAGAGAGATTTGAGTATAAAAATATTCAGTGAATGGAGTGCAATGACATGTTGAATATGAATGAGGGTTGAGGGTGGTTGTGCCAAACACATATGTCATAGTTTATTCCAATGTGATAAATAAAGCAATTTGAATAAAATGAATTCAGATTAAATCCACCATGACTCATATATTCCGAATCAATAAACAATTTAAATTTTCCTTTCAATTTTTCTTGGGGTTTGCCCAAATCACTTTTTTATCAATGGCTGTTGATAAAATCCGTCAAGAGATTTTACACAATTTTCATAAAAAAATCTCTCCTTGGTATTGGTCTAGAGTTCTGTGGTATGTCACCACGTTATTACGGGAACAACTTGAGAAGGCTCTCTATCTCGATTACTGCCAAGCCAAATTTTTAAACCAGTCTTTATCACGCCGCCTTGATGACACCAGTTCATGGAAAGTTCTATATTCATTTATTCTTTTTCATATACTATATTACAAAATTCATTTCATAATCCAATATGACAATTGTTTGCAAGGAATTAAGATTTCACAATTCACGATCATCATTCAAATGTAACATAATGTAAAATAGTTCAAAGTTGATGATAAAGTCATGAATTTATCAAATTATTTGAATTGGACACACCACAATCACAAAACAGTATAAAATCTATTTCAAATTCTTTTCAAAGTTCAACTTACAAATCATAGTTAAAATCATTTTATCATTCATACTCAATATAACCATTTACTCACCTATTGAGAGTGTAAACACTCTCAATTCCACAACCAATTCCAAAGATAATCCATTTTCAGTTTCCAATTATTTTATCCTAAGGCAATAAATATGAATTTAGGGTTAAATCACATCCATGACTAAGGTTTATGAGTTTTCCCAAATATAGCACAAACTCTATTTTCTCAAATTCATGAATCTATGTTCTCATTCTATCATCTACATACCATTTACATCTATATATCATTTCCATTCACAATTTTTCCTAAATCTCATCCTTTACAAATCCTAGGTTCATGTTCTCCAATATAAAATTTTCAAATCTCAACAATAATTTACAATCTATTAATGAGAAAAATAATCCAAGTTTAGGAGGATGAAAATACCTCTATTTCGTAGTTAGATTGAATCTTGAACGTTGGGTCTCAAAAACTCTAGATTTTTCCCTATTTTAAAGCAAATTCTAGGTTTTTTCCAAATCTATCTTCACCCACAAATTTGCTTGAGGGTTTGGAAGCTTTGAAGTGATTTCAGTGGAAGTGTATTTGATTTCAAGAGAGAGAGATCAAGAGAGAAGAGTGAGAGGGAATCAAGAGTGTCGAGGGAGAGAAGAGAGTGAAGGTTCGATGGGGTTTGATAGAGAATAGTAGAAGTGAAGGCTTGTTTAAGCCTTTTTATAATGTGGTGTGAAATCCCCATCTTGTCCCTCATTTTATTTAAGTTTTCTTAAAGTTTGGTTATCTTTTTACATCATTTCCTAGCTTTGCCTTCTTATAAGTCGACTCACAAACAATATAAGTCAACTTATGTGTCTAATCTCCTTTAGGGTCAAGTCGACTTGAATATAAATCAAGTCGACCCAACTTCATTTTTGTGTAACCCAAAAGTCGATTCAACTTCTTAGTAAGTTAACTTACTTATATTGTAGACATATTTTCTAAAACTTATATCTGACAAGTCGACTTGTTCTGAGTGTAAATATACTTATAGAGTCATAGTCTAGAAGCTCAAGTCGACTTTTGGTTAGGCAAGTCGACTTGGTTATGTGTTGGCTTAAGAATTCTAAGACATGATCTCCTCAAGCCGATTTGGCACTTGCTCAAGTCAACTTGATGAGTTCCATACTTGGCCAAAATCTAATTTTTGAGCTCTAAGTTGACTTATTATAAGACAAGTTGACTTGTTATCACCTAATTGACCCCAAATAAGTTTTAATCATCCCAAATCATTACCTTAACAAAACTTTATAAAGCTTTCATAGATAACTTAAAATCAATTACAATTAGTTTCTCCTGTTATTTTTATAAAGAAAAATTAAAAATCAATAAAAATTTTTCTAATACCAAATTTTCGGTATTATAACACTTAACCCCTAAAAAGAAATTTCATTCTTGAAATTTAAAAGAAAATTTATACATAAAACGGTTATAGGTAATATTTTTGCATTGACTCTTCGGTCTCCCAAGTTTCATCTTCCATTTGGTTGCTTCTCCACAACACCTTAACCATGGGAATTTACTTACTCTTCAATTGTTTGAGTTGTTGATCAAGAACATATCACAAATTGCAAGTATTGTTCTCACGGTCTCCTGCACGTGCTGACGCAATCTACTATGCGTTATCGCGGTCTACCTTGCCAGCTTGGGTGGTCTATCATGCACTCGTATGGTCTACCATGTAAGCATGCGTGGCAGATCGCGCCCGCACAGTACACCATTATTTTGCTGCACATAATATGTAGTTGATGGACATGGGAATGGAAAAAAAAAATGTGGATGTTAAAGTTCAATGATCCATTGTCATTGAAGTACCCTTTTCTTCTTTGGTCCATTTTTTAATTCTTAAAAAGCAAATGCTGCGAGGCATATATATATATACATATTGTCACGCCTCGACTCTCCCGTCGAGCACGTGACAAATGTTGCATTATCTCGACATACAGACAGCATCTCCCTATATACCGGGATATTGCAAGGCATTCATCCTGTTTGAAAAACAATTTAACATCGTCATATTGACCATCCTAGGTCTTCCAGTATCAAATATGTATTTTCACACAAATCAAGGATCATCTCGATCCATTCCTGTACATGCATGTATACAAATTAGCCAACCTAACCTTCCAAGCAATTTCCAAACATTCATAAACCATCCCGACCTTCTAATCAATCCAAAATAGTTCAAAATTTATCATAAAAGTCCAAATGTCCCAAATAAAACATTTAAGTTTGAAAAAGAAATGTTCAAATCAAGAAAATACAATTCTTTATCATAAACATATGGATTTCTCAAACACTTACCTGGAGAAAGCTAAACAAGTATTTAATAAATCCAATCAAAAATAAAATATACAAGATTTCCCTTTTTTCATGAACCATTCTACAATCATTAAAAATAAGGCCTCCATCATATATACCTAGCTATGTCCAGCAAAATCTTCGTCAATTTGGAATATGCCAAAACATTATTCTATCAATGGCCGATGGTAGGATCCACCAAGAGATTTTGCACAATTTTCTCGAAATCTCATCCCCTTGGCGTTAGCCTGGAACTCTGTGGAGTACATCCACATTATCACGGCAACCTGAGGAGGCTCTCCAACCTGTCTACCACCAAGCTAAATTAAACAGCCTTAACCATGCCGCCCCGATGGTCCGGTCCATGACAAGTCTTAGACTATAGTTATTTTTCAGCACCTTGTTATCAAATATTTATTTAATAAATCAAATCATACTCAATTTCAAAGTAAAACAAACATCTCATAATTCTCATGGTATCCAAACATGATACAGTGCAAATAATTCAATAAACATACTCGAGTCATGGAATTGTTAAATCACATTTCAGGGCACACTAATTTCATAAAACATTTTGTAATTTTATTCAAAATCAGTTTATAAATCACAATTTAAAATAATTTGCTCATTTACATGAGTCATGGCCATCAACTCACCTGTCGGGAAGGTATTCACTCCCTACACATTATCAAATCCCAAGAAATCTCCTTTCAAATTTCAATGAATTTTTCTAAACCAACAATAACAATTTTTGTTTGAATCATTTCTCCTTAAATTCAAGAGTTTACAAATTTTTTCAAATTTTATTTAAACCCAATTTCAAACATTTTCTTGTTATTGTCCTCATTTTATCAATTTGTCGTCATTTGTATCATTACAAAATTCATATTCACAATTCTCCTAGATCTTCTTTTTTTTTTTTCAAACAAGTTTTCCCAATTTTTCCAAATTATCATAACCTTAATTTCTCCAATTCTTGAATATACACACTAATTCCATCAATTACACCTCAATTATATGTAAATAAACTATTTCTCTACAAAGAAAAAAAAGGAAGATAGAAAGGTAAAAATACCACAAGGAAATATAGATGATATTAATATTATAATTATACAATCACCCATAATATTATAAATTTTTAAAAAATTATAATAAAATAAGGGAAAAGACAACTCCCCCCCCCCCCCCTCCCCCCCCCCCCCTCTCCCCCCCCCCCCCCCCCCCCCCCCCCCCCCCCCCCCCCCCCCCCCCCCCCCCCCCCCCCCCCCCCCCCCCCCCCCCCCCCCCCCCCCACCCCCCCCCACCCCNCCCCCTCTCTCTATCCTCTCTCCCCCCCCCCGCGGCCCCCCCCCTCTCACGACCCCCCGTCTCCCCCCGCCCCCCCTTTGGTAGACAAACCCAACCAAATTTTCGGAGATTTCTAAAGACTTTTGCTCAGCGGACTAATCGAATGTCGTTTGGACCGCAATGACCCTAGGTGAGGAAATGCAATCCTTTCTATATTTGAGTTATTTTATTGAATTTAGGATTGAAATTAGAATTATAAATTTTATGTATGCCAGATAAAAGGAAATGTACTTTCCTGCAATTTCATATGAAATTATTTATGTTAAGCTTAGATTTGATATAAATATGATAATAAACGTGTTAATAATGATAGAGTTTGTGATTCTGTTAATTGAAATTGATTTGATATGCCAAATTTATAAAATATGTACAGTATGGAAGAAATATAAAGGATATGAGTTGATGATGATGATTAGAGTTAATTGACATATGTATGAATGTAAATTTGGGATTTTAGCCTTGTTTTACATTATGGTTGATGTTGATATAGGTAAGTTAAATACAAACTCTATATTATGAAATAGGTTACCTTTGAATATGGGTAATGAATAAATGTATATCAATTCTGAAACTTATTTATTTTCTATTTCAAATTTTGATTGGTTTTAGGATTGAATCGACTTGATTTTATTTATAATTATTTAAATGGAATAATTATAAATGAGAATCTAAAGTGATTTTAAATGTTTGATTTATCTAAATACACATATTGGGGGCCCTCATGTACTGAAAATTAGAACTTTGTATGAATTTGATGGCTTTAATGTGATTTTGAGTGTTAAATTGGATTTATGTAATGTTTTTTGCATTTAAGTGGTTTTTAATAAAAAAAAGAAAAGGGGGGGGAGAATTATGCATCTGAATTTTGGATAGAGGTTAGTGAGTATGTGGATTAAAATTATGATCAATCCATTGGAGAGATTTGGAATGACTCTAGTAAGCAAGATGGAGGTTTATATGTGTATGTGATAAGTATAGAAGTGTATATATATATAGTGATATTGGTTTTAAATATATTTCAATTGTAAAATAGCAAATTGTTTGTATTTATATATAATTATAAATTGTATTGGGTATTAAGAGAAATTATAAAAATTTTAATAAATGTGTTGGTTTATGACCGAGAGTTGGATTAGTGGAGCTTTTGTAGATTGATTAGTAATATCACTTAGTTTTTGGATATGTTGTAAGCATAACTCTTTCACCTCGTGTGACTGAATCCTTACTTTAAAATGAAATAAGAAACCCCTTGATTTTAAAGGTGTATTAAATTATACCTATTCTATACCTGTTATATACATGCGTAAGTTGGTCTTATCGATTGACACTTGTTGTGCATTATAGAGTGAGACCCTCCGTTATTTCAATGTTCGTTTAATATGTAAACCGATTTATCTTGATAAATGTGATTTATGCGTCTAAAATGTTTTGATTGGTTTTGGAAATGATTTTGTGAACCGATGGAGTGTTCAAAAATGTGGTTGAATTATAAATATCATCCATGTGGTTAAACGTAAATTTCATTTTGCTATATGTTGCATTTGGTTTGTGAATTCCATGTTTGATATGATATTGTGGCCTTATATGTATTTTGCTCAGGCACCGTGAGAATCCTAGATCCCACGATTGTCGAGAAACCCCGGGGGGGGCGGGGGGGCCCCCCGCCCCCCCCCCCCGCCGCCCCCCCCCCCCCGGGGGGGAGAACACTTTAAATAAAACGCATATAACTCGGTCTGTATTTTATTTGGATGCATATTTGAGTTGAAATGTGCAAATGATATATTTGAAATGAAAAGCATGATGATTTGAAATATGATTTGTATCATGCTTTGACACCGGCCACAATATTACGATTACATTCGAGTATTCTTCCCCAGTACTCACCTTTATGTGCTTTTGCGGATGATAGCTTGATGGTGGATTGATTCAGACATATAATTTATTATTTCTATTTCACTAGATTGAGGCATTTGTAAATGTTTAAAGTGTTAACTGAGAATTTGTAATATATGTAAAACCTAGATTCATAGTTAGGCTGCTCAGGATTTAGTGTATTTTATTGAGGTCGGGATGGCCATTTGTTTAATTTAAAGATGATTTTGAATTATACAAGTATGTTATTTGTAAATAACTCCAACCCCCCGATTTTTTTAAAATACAACGACTCCGAGTCAACTATTCACGATTCCGATTGGGACATCAATTATATGTAATCTTGGGATTTTTGATTTCTCCCATGAAATTTCATCACATTTCAACCATACAATTAAATCTAGTGTTAAAGGAGCTAAACCCAAGAATAGGGATGAGAAATTACCTTGATTTTGGGATTGGATTGAGTTTTGGAGGTTGGGTTTTAAAAACCCTAACTTTCCCCTTCATTGAACAATCCCTAGATTTTCTTCAATCCTTTTCCATGAGTTTGATTGAAGTTCTTGGAGATTTAATTGAATGAGTTTAATGATGTTTATTGGAGGGAATTCACTTGGAAGGAGATTTAATGAGTGCGGGAGAGAGGAGCTGAGAGTGTGTTTGTAGAGCAGAGAGTGGGGGAGGAAGGGAGAAAAAGAAAAGAAGGAAAAAAAAAAAGAAAAAGGGTGAAGGAAAGTATGGATGGTGGTGGTGGGGCCCACTGTGTTTGTTTGTTTGTTTTTTTTTTTTTTTAAATCTCGGTATTACAATACTTAACCCTCTAAAAAGAAATTTCGTTCTCGAAATTTAAATTAAAATTCATACCTTAAAAAGGTAGGTGTGCTGTTTTCGCATCAACTCTTCAGTCTCCCAAGTCTCCTCTTCCACTTGATTGCTTCTCCATAATATCTTGACCATGGAGATTTGTTTGCATCTCAATTGCTTGATGTGCCGATCAAGGATTTGCACTGGTTGTACTCTAAAACTCAAGTTTGGATTCAATTCTATCGAAGGAGCTTCAATTACATGAGAGGGATCCGACAAATATTTCTTTAGTATGGAGACATGGAACACATCATGAATTTTCTCTAAATCCAGAGGTAACTCCAATGATAGGCCACATTTCTAACCCTATCAAGGATCTTAAATAGTTCAATGTATCTTGGATTCAATTTACCTCGCTTCCAAAATCGGATTACACCTTTCTAAGGTGAAACTTTTAAGAAAACCATGTCTTCGACCTCGAATTCCAAATGTCTTCTTTCTTTGTCGGCATAGCTCTTCTATCTATCTTGAGCCGCCTTAATTTTTGTCCGAAGCACTTTCACTTTTTCTATAGTTACCTCTATTAACTCCATACTTTCAATTTCTCGCTCTCCAACTTCATCCCAACATAGTAGAGTCCGACATTTTCTTCCGTAGAGGGCTTCATAGGGAGGCATCCCAATGCTAGCTTGATAGTTGTTATTATAGGCAAATTCAGCTAATGAGAGTTATTTGTCCCATCTTTCTTGAAAGGCCATAGCACACGCTCTTAGCATGTCCTCCAATGTCTGAATTATATGCTCGAATTGTTCATCGGTTTGAGAATGGAAAGCAATGCTAAATTTCAGTTTGGTTCGTATGGCCTCTTGTAACTTAGGTCAGAATTGAGAAGTGAATCGGGGATCACGAGTTGATACAATTGACACCGGAACCCCGTGGAGTCAAACAATCTCACCAATATACAACTTGGTCAATCTTGCCAAGGAATAAGTGTTCTAAATTAGAAGGAAGTATGCCGATTTGGTAAGTCTGCCAACTGTCACTCAAATAGCATCGTGACGGTTCGGAGTGTGTGGCAATCCCACCACAAAATACATGGTGATATGCTCCCATTTCCATTCAGGTATAGGCAAGGGTTGAAATGTTTCAACTGGCTTCTGATGTTCGGTCTTGATTTGTTGACACACAAGGCACCTTACTTCAAATTTAGCTATTTCTTATTTTAATCCTGACCACCAATAAGTTTCTTTAATGGTTCTGTACATCTTAGTGCTCCTGGGATGCATAACATAAGCAGAAGAGTGAGCCTCCTCAAGTATGGCCCTTCGAAGCTCATCATTCTTGGGGACACAAATCCTTTTTTTATACATCACCATGCCATACTCTCGGATATGGAAATCACCACCTTCTCCCCTTTTCCACAATACTCTTTAACTCCTCATCGATTATTTGGAGCTCTTTAATACGGTCCACTAAGATTGGTCGTACCTCAAACTTAGCCAAAAGTGCACCATTATCATAATTGGCCAACTCGACTCCCAGTATACGAAGTCCTACTAAGCATGAGAGATAAGAACTCCCATGAGTTGAAGAAGAAGATGAGGACTTATGGCTTAGAGCATCCACAACAACATTTATCTTGCCCGGTTGATAGTCAATTATCAAGTCATAGTTCTTGATCAGCTCTAACCACCTTCTTTGTCTCAAATTGAGGTCCTTTTGAGTGAGCAAATACTTGAAACTCTTGTGGTCAGTAAAGATTATGTATGTGGCTCCATATAAGTAATGCCACCAAATTTTCAAAACAAAAACAATTGCGGCTAACTCTAGGTCATGAGTAGGGTAATTTCATTCATGCTTCTTCAACTGTTGAGAAGCATAGGCGATGAATCTATCGCCTTTCATTAAAACACATTCCAACCCTTGTTTACTGGCGTCACTATAAACCACATAGTCGTCATCGCTAATTGAAAGGGCAAGTATTGGAGCCGACGTGAACCTCTTTTTTAGTTCTTGAAAACTCTGCTCACACTTATCACTCTATTCACATCAAACTAGACAACGGAGCTACAATTCTGAAAAAACCCTCTACAAATTTTCGGTAATACCCTACCAAACCAAGAAAACTACACACTTCGGTAACATTTTTAGGTGGTTACCATCTCAGAATTGCTTCTACTTTCTTCAGGTCAACAAATATCCCTTCTTCGATTACAATATGCCCTAAGAAGCCTATTTCCTTAAGCCAAAACTCTCACTTGGAGAACTTAGCATATAGTTGTTTCTCTCGAAGAGTTTGTAGCATAATCCGAAGATATTCTGAGTGTTTCTCATCGTTGTTGGAATATACCAAGATGTCATCAATGAAAACAATAACGAACTTGTTGAGGTAGGAATGGAAGACTCGATTTATGAAGTCCATGAAAGTTGTAGGAGCATTCGAAAAGCCGAAGGGCATCACCAAAAATTCATAGTGCCCATCCGTATCCTAAACGCAGTCTTGTAAACATCATCATCCTTTATCCTCAACTGATGATAATCGGATCTCAAATCGATTTTCAAAAAGGAACTAACCCCTTGGAGTTGATCGAATAAGTCATCAATCCTTGGCAAAGGGTATTTGTTCTTAATGGTCACCTTATTCAATTGTCGATAGTCGATACACAACAGGAGGGTGTCATCTTTCTTTTTCACAAATAGAACCAGAGTGCCCCAAGGTGAGGT
The DNA here is from genome assembly GCA_037126225.1 of Dillenia turbinata. Taxonomy (NCBI): domain Eukaryota; kingdom Viridiplantae; phylum Streptophyta; class Magnoliopsida; order Dilleniales; family Dilleniaceae; genus Dillenia; species Dillenia turbinata. The sequence goes on along the minus strand of JBAMMX010000026.1, from coordinate 14,392,803 downwards.
ACTCGGTCGAATGAAACCCTTGTCCAACAACTCCTGAAGTTGAACCTTCAATTCCTTCAACTCCACAGGCGTCATCCTATATGGAGGGATCGAAATAGGTACAGTACCATGAGTTAGATCAATAGCAAAATCAAACTCCCGAATCAGAGGTAAACAGGGCAACTCGTCCCGGAAGACATCTTGAAATTCATTCACTACCGGAACATCCATCAACTTTGGACTTCCCTTTGCGGTGTCGATGACGTGAGCTAGGACAGCCTCACAGTCCTTATGCACTAATCTCCGTGCCTCTATTACCGAGATTACATAACTCAGCAAGACTCTTCATTCATCAATAAATACAAGTGGAGGACATATATGTCTACATAATTCCACTTCCTTAATAAAACAATTCACTAAAGCTCTATGAGGGTGTAGCCAGTCCATACCCAATATTGCATCGAAATCCCTTATTTCTAATGGAATCAAGTCTGCTTCTAGAATCTGACCCTCTACTACCACTTCACATGCCTTGTATACGGTGTCTCTATTCAATCGTTCCCCCAAAGGAGTGATAACCAATAACTCCTCTTCAAGTGGGACCAAAGGTTTATCTGAGTGTTTAGCAAATTTCGTGCTCACAAAGGAATTGTTAGACCCCGTGTCAATTAAAACACGGGCATCAACTCCAAAAATTTTCATTATACCGATATAAGGAGGATAAGAATGAGAATAAGAATTAAATTTTAATTAATTAAATTTTTTTTTGATTTAATCAAACTCCAACAACATTTAATTCTCAATGTCACCAAAGTAATTATTAAACATCAAAATCATTTTCAAATACTTTAATATCAAACAATATCTCTAATATACCTCAAGTTTAAAATCATACAATCATGTATTCAAAACTTATAATCATTAAGTTCAAATTCTAAAAAATTTACCTGTAACTATGTCGGGGTTGTTTTGAGCATCCTCATTGATCATTGCATAAATTCTGGTTTGAGCCCTTGGTTGTGGACGCTGTGTTGGAGCAGCTACTATATTGCTCTCAGTCCCTATCCATGATGTGACATTTAGAGGTGGGGTATTGGCTTGGCCGCCTCTAGATCTGCTAGGATGGTCTTGACTAACTGGAGTTCATCGTCCCAATTCCGAACAAGTATTGCGAAGATGGCCTTCTTTTCCACTTTGATAGCACCTTTTAGGTGCTTGACAAGCCCCAAGGTGGAATTTGTTACAATTTTTATATTTTTCCTTTGTATTCCCCCTTGATTTGCTTCCTAAGGATGCACTAGGAACAGGATTATCAATTTGAGACATGCGTTGGCCTTGAGGAATGCCAACTGGTCTAGCGACAGAAGCTCTACCATAGGAACCTGTGTTCTTAGTCTGTTTTGAACTTTGGCCCAATGTATGCTTAGACCTTCTCTTCTTTTTCTGCCCTTCCCTTGTCCTTCCTCTTTCTTCAACTATTTTCTCGGCCCTTAGAGCTAACTCCAGAACATCTTTATACGTATGTGCCGAGGTCACCGATATCTTTTCCCGGATGGACAAGGTTAGCCCTTCTTCAAATTTGAAGAGCAGGTACTCATCCGAAGTTACCAACTCCGGAACAAAAGTGAACAGTCTTCTCAATTCTGTCTCATATTCTGCCACTGACTTACTGCCTTGGCAGAAATGAAGAAATTCCTTCATCTTCAAATCCCAGTGGAATCGAGTGTAGTATTTCTCATCGAATTCCCTAAGGAATTCACTCTATGAAATGGGTGTTGGAGATCTCTCTTTGATGCTATCCCACCAAACTCTCGCATCTTCATCTAAGAGCTTACAACTACTAAAAGTTTTAACTCATCGTCCATCCTCATGTTGAATACCGTTTCTCGAATCCAATTAATCCAATTCTTAGCCACCATGATATCACTCGTCCCCGTAAAAGTGACACACCAAGTTACAGGGCTTCTTTAATTAACTTGGACAATTCAAAGGTTGGACGGGTGATTGGAGTAGCCACTGAAGGGGGAAGGGTAGCTAGTTCTATCGGGGGAGTAGATGGAATGGTTGGCCTTGGTAAAGAAGGAAGTGGCGCCTGAGATGGGACTTGAAGACAAGCGCCACAAGTATTCTACCACTCGGTCCATTACCGGAGAGCATCTAGTGGCGGTGGAGGAATCCCGGTTGAGAGTGCCGAGTGAGTACTAGCTACACCTGGAGGAGAAGTTGGAGCACGTGAGGACGATCCATCCTTGTGCTCGGAAGGAAGAAGATCACCAATGTTTCTCGTTCTTTGTCTAGATGACATGATTTTGATTCCAATAAGAAGAGACACTATTATTAGCTTGCTAAATTCGGCATTAGGTTAGATATTTAACCCCTTAAAAATAAAATTAATCATAGTTCTTAAGAATCTATGGAAGATTTTTGTATATTCTTTTGAAAAATCTCTTTTAAATCTGAAACTTCAAAAAGAAAAATATTTCAAAGTCTTTGGAAAATCATTGTGGACATTTGAAAATATTTCAAACTTTTAAAACATTTAAAAATCATGAACTTGGCTCTGATACCAATAAAATTGTCACACCTCGACCCTCCCATCAAGCACGCGACAACCGCTGCATTATCTCGATATACAGATAGCATCTTCTCACATATCGGGATAGCGTAAGGCATTTAACTTGTTTGAAAAACAATTTAACATCGTCATATTGATCATCCTAGGTCACCCAATATCAAACATGAATTTTCACACAAATCAAAGATCATCCCGATCCATTTCTATACATGCATGCATACAAATTGGCCAACCCGGCCTTCCAAGCAGTTTCCAAACATTCATAAGCTATCCCGACCTTCCAATCAATCCAAAATAGTTCAAAATTCATCATAAAAGTGTAAATGTCCCAAATAAAATATTTAAGTTCGGAAAAGAAATGCCCAAGTTAATAAAATACAAATTTTTATCATAAACATACGGATTTATCAAATACTTGCCCGGAGAAAGCTAAATAAGTATTTAATAAATCCAATCAAAAATAAAATGTACAAGATTTCCCTTTTTCCATGGACCATTCTACCATCATAAAAAATAAGGCCTCCATCGTATATACCTAGCTATGTCCAACAAAATTTTCGTCAATTTGGCTCCAAATATAAAGTCCACTGCTTAAAAATCCTCTGAAAATTTAAGAAAGAGGGGGTGAGTATTTTGAATACCGAGTGAGTAAAGTGTAATGATATGTAACATATAAATGAGGTGTGAAAATGGATGTGTCAAACAATCACATATTAAATGCATTTACAGAAATCAAAAACATTTGCATGAAACAAGTTTATTTCCAAACAACCATGACTCGTATATGCAATTCAAACAATTTACATTCATTATTCACAATTTTGGGATATGTCGAAAACATTATTCTACCAATGGTCGTTGGTAGGAACCACCAAGAGATTTTTCACAATTTGCTCAAAATCTCATCCCCTTGTCGTTGGCCCGAAACTCTATGGGGTGCATCAACGTTATCACGGCAGCCTGAGGAGGCTCTCCAACCTGTCTACCACCAAGCTAAATTAAACAGCCTTAACCACGCTGCCCCGATGGCCCAGTCTGTGATAAGACTTAGACTATAGTCATTTTTCAGCACATTATTATCAAATATTCATTTAATAAATCAAATCATACTCAATTTCAAAGTAAAGCGAACATCTCATAATTTTCATGCTATCCAAACATGATACAGTGTAAATAATTCAATAAACATACTCGAGTCATGGAATTATTAAATCACATTTCAGGGCACACTAATTTCACAAAACATTTTGAATAACATTTCAAATGTTATTCAAAATTAGTTTATAAATCACAATTTAAAACAATTTGCTCATTTACATGAGTCATAGCCATCCACTCACCTGTCGGAAAGGTATTCACTCCCTACACGCTATCAATTCCCAAGAAATCTCCTTTCAAATTTCAATGGATTTTCCTAAACCAACAATAACAATTTTTGTTTGAGTCATTTCTCTTCAAATTTAAGGGTTTACAAATTTTTTCAAATTTTATTTAAACTCAATTTCGAACATTTTTTTGTTCTTGTCATCATTTTATCAATTTGTCATCATTTGCATCATTACAAAATTCATATTCATAATTCTCCTAGATATTTTTTTTCAAGCAATTTTTCCCAAATTTTCTGAATTATCATAACTTTAATTCATCCGATTTATGAATTTATATTCTAATTTCATCAATTACATCTCAATTATATGTAAATAGAATTTTTCTTTTCATTTTCCCCCTCAAATTTTACTGTTCACAGTTTGGGATTTTTGATTTCTCCCATGAAATTTCATCACATTTCATCCATACAATTAAATCTAGTGTTTAAGGAGCTAAACGCAAGATTAGGGATGAGAAATTACCTTGATTTTGAGATTTGATTGAGTTTTAGAGATTGAGTTTTAAAAACCCTAACTTTTCCCTTAATTGAACAATCCCTAGATTTTCTTCGATTCTCCTTCCATGAGTTTGATTGAAGTTCTTGGAGATTTATTGAAGGGAATTCGTTTGGAGGGAGATTAATGAGATTTAGTGAGTAAGGGAGAGAGGAGATGAGAGTGTTCGTAGAGCAAAGAGTGGGGGTGGAGGAGAGGAAAAAGAAAAGAAGAAAAAAAAAAAGAAAAAGGGAGAAGGAAAGTGTGGGTGGTGATGGTGGGGCTCAATGTGTTTGTTTTTTTTTTTTTTTTTTAAATCTTGGTATTACACATATATATACATATATATATATATATAAATATATATATATATATATATATATATATATCAACTTAGATAAGACCAATAGATAGTTAATCAAGTAGAATGATGTTAAATCTTTTAACCAAATCTTGAGTTTAAGTCTCGGGTTCAGAATTTAAGAATAAAAAAATACTATATTGGGAGATTGTCCCCTAAATACGCTCAAATTGGATTATAATCAGAGTAGGCTCAGGATATGGGTGATAACAAAAAACAAAAAAAAAAATCAACGTAGCTAAGAGTTGATGAAAATGCATGCAATGCCGTCTCTAGCAACACCACTTTGATATATATGCTGGATTCAAAGCAACTTTTCTGATCAATGGTAGTTCTCGCTTCAAAACTTCTAGAAAGTGCCATTATGTATCAAGTTTGGTACTAATATGAGAGAGAGAGAGAGAGAGAGCCTTTTAATAGCTGAGCCTGGCCAATTCTGAACTCTTCTATTTGCATTTGCATATGTAATTTAGAGAAAAGTGGTATGCGATATAATTTTCAAGGAAAATGAAGTATTATCTTGGCAAAAGCTCTAATCTAGAAAAGAACAGGAATACAGAATTTTCACAGCTTGAAAGGATCAAATCGGCTGCCATGTACCAATAATAATCAGCAAGCTCTACCCCTGTGCATGTATTGGAATAAATTTGGGTGCAGTTTCATTCCCGCGGAACAAACATTCCAACAGGTAAAATGAAGAAATACAGAAGAAAGAGCGGGTTTGCGTATAGAGAATCAACATGGCAATCTACATTATTGATAAGCTTGAAACTCATGAGCTACCTCTGGCAAGTAACAAAAAGCAAGAAAACACTCAGAAAAAGGGGAAACAAGTACACATGCTGATTCTAAAGTTCTTGCAGGTGCCCTAGAATTAAGAAATAATTGAAACGTTCCACGTGGGGAAAAGGCTTCTGCACCTGAACAATTAGCATACATAAAAGAGAAGACCAAAAGAATCTCTTCCACACTAGAGCAAGATATGTGGTACATTATGAACGAAAGGTGATCCCCATAATTAATATTGATTATTTGCAGAACACCATGATTGTAACTCTGAACATATCTAAATGTTAAAAGGTAGTTCTACGCTCATATTAACTGGCCTCTATTTTTTGATCGGGAGTCTGCTAAAACACTAGCTAGCAAAGAGTGTGTCTGTTCAAGATGAGTGAAAGTAGCAAGTTGCTTAAAAAGTGTAACTTGGCCAGTAAAATGGAAAAAAAAAAAAAAAAAGAATTGAATAAGTTGAGGATGCTACAATAAAGTGATCAATTCTAGCAAAGTAATACTACAGAAACTCAAATGTCATATTGACATGCACTGATTCTTAAAATGGAGTAACCTGGATACCTGAAATATCTAACATTGTCACCATGCACAAGCATGTATAAGTATGTTGCAAAGAAAAGATTATCTAACCAGGGTTTCTCGTGGTCTTCAAGACATGGTTCTTAGCTCCTTAAAATTGCCGATATTGGCTCAATCTTAGCAATTTCTAAAATGCAGAAAAATTCCAACCATCCATGAACATATGAAGACAGATATATCCAAGAAATTGGAATTCACAAGATGACACAAAAATGGTGGAGAGACAAACGCATCCTGTTTAGAAACAAGCATAGATCATACACACCTGGGATCTCCTGATGGCTCAAGTTTTCCAGCTGCTAGAAAGTGCTGAAGGAATATTTTTCCACTGAAAGTGATGCCCGGTTCAATCTGAAATAGTCTCTTGGTTTCATTTCCATGAAAATAAGTTAATTTAAATTCCAGACCAAACAAATAGAACTGCTGGTTCAACTTTGTCCACTGTCTCCCTGTGGTCCATCTCTAGGAATCCATCTACTTGGGCACCTTATAACCTATTCTTCACAAACCACAACCTGAAATTCACGTAGTACCTATACCATCAAAAGTAGTCATTGACATAAAGACAAACTAATCCTGATCTACAGTGAGTGCCTTGAGCTATTCATTCTCTTGAATATAATAGGGACTAGAATAAATCAACAATCAATAAATCAACATGTGGCAAGTTTGATTTCAGAGTGAAAAATCAACAGGAAGGATCATGACTCCATTTCTATCCTCAAGACTTTCATTAACAGAAGTTCATCAGCATTCCAAGATCAAATACTTCAACTGATCCATTGGAAAATGCAGATGCTTTGCCACATCACAACCTCAAATTCAATTCTTGTTGTTTTAAGAGATTCTTAGTGCCAATATCAAACACTTGATCCCTTAAAAAAGGCAATTTGAACGGGAAGCCATGATTTAAACTAAAATGCATTATACTATTTTGCATCTATTGTTTTAGAGCTCTCCACTAGTTCTAAAGGTGCCTTTGGCTTGACCTATTTAGATATATTTCTTTAACTTTCAATGGTAATCATTGAAGCCCAATAGTCTTTATCTGACTTCCTCCTTTACAGGGAAACTGGCATGATGGTGAGAGCCAAAAAACAAAGTTCAGACCTCACTTACTTTTCTTAAATTATGAAAATGATCATGCTTTCCCTGCTTCATGTGCACATTTTAGGGCATCGGCATTTGTTGAAACAGATGATTTCCTTTCATTTGTTTAATGCACCAGCCTTTTCTCTCATGTTTCTACTTAAATAATCAAGAACTGCATAGATTTTGTCCCTTCGCTCTTGCTGCAAATCTCTAGGTAGAAACTCACGAATGCCGCTGCCTACTTGGATTGAGCTACAACCAGGCACGTGTCCAAATTCCTGTTCTTGCATTGCAGCATGAAAATTCAATACATCTTGCCATCCCGTGGATGCATTCAAGTTAGCAGCTAGCTTCAAATAATTAGGATTCTGGGCCTCCTCACCCGAACCATTTTAATTGCAAACTCTAGCAACTCCACCTTTCCATATATCTTACAACAAGAAAGTAGTGTTGCCAAAATGACAGTATTTGGCTCTGAGTGTATGCTTTCTATGAACTGCTTCTTCCAGCTTGCCTGCTTGAGCAAGAAGATCAACCATGAAACAGTAGTGCTCAATTCATGGTTTGAGGTCAAACTTGTGAACCATCTGCTCAAATATTAATCCTCTTCCACCAAACCTTCCTGAGTGCAAGCTGACAAAACCGGAAAAAAGATAACATCATCTGGTTTCACCCCTTCTGAACGCATTCTATCAAACAAAGTTAGAGCTTCTTTACAGTGTCCATGGAAAGCTAGTCCTGAAACCATTGTTGTCCATGTGAAAATACACCTTTCATCCATTTGATTAAAATCTAACATTGCTTTCTTATATCCCCACACTTTGCAAACAAGTAAATCAGAGAATTTCACAATAGAAGCGACAAGTCATTTTTTCTTTTTTTGGGATATAACACTCAACCCACTTCCCCTGTTCAAGAGACCCCGTCTGAGCACAGGTCGAGAGCACACTAATCAATGTAGTCTGGTCAGGTCTACATTTGCCATCAATTAACAAAAGATTAAATACAGAAAAGGCTTGATCGAACATCTTATTATTAATATAACCTGCAATCATAGCATTCAATGAAATCAATTGGCATCCGACCAACAGTACTTCTTGCGGTCATAAGATCTCTAATTTTTGTGTATCCAGAAACAATCTCTGTCCATCAAACAACAGTTTTCTGAGGCATCTGATCAAAAACAGACCATGCAGCCTCCACATCACCCACCTTTGCATAGCCCAAAATAATGGAATTCCAAGAAATTTCATTTTTTTCAGGCGTTCTCTCAAAGAACAACCTGGCTATCTCCATTATCCCTGTATTTGTAAGCCCAGAGATAATTGTATTCCACGTTACAACACTCCTTTCAGGCATGGAATCAAACAATCCAATTGCAGACTTTTATCTCTCTGCATTCCATGCAAGCACTAATCATCAAATTCCATGACACAAATCTCACGCAGTCATTTCCTCGAACACCTGAAAAGCATAGCCCAAATTCTCACTGCATTTAACCCAAAAGCGTATTTTGGACGAACACACTTGAATGATACCCAAACTTTAGAATTGCATTATGCACTATCCCACGACTCTGTAAACGTCTAATGCGGATTTATTGGGGGGGTTCTTATGAGACAACTAATCATTGTATTGTAAACAATAATGTTTGGACTGTTTGATCTTTGAAACAAACGAATAGCATAGTCAAGTGACTCAAAAGCTAAATAGAGAGTAATGAGCTTTGGTAAGATAAATGTATTATCTTGGCGGATCTGAAGATGGATTTTCTTTAATTCTCTAAATGTAGACAGCTTTATAAGAATTGCAAATTTTTCTGCTCCGTTGCTGTGAAAACTACAGTGGGTCATTAAGGGAGTAATCGAAAAGACCGTTAATTTCATTATAAGCCAAAGAAAAATGGGAATGCGCGGCAAACCGCGCGCTTGTGCGGCAGACCACACCAGCTTCCGCGGTCTACCGTGCGCAGTCATGGTAGACGGCACAATGGTAGACCACGCAAGCTCGCGCGGTAGATCGTGAAAGCGCACGACAGACCGGTGCGGTAGATCACACAAGTTCGCGTGGTAGACCACGCAAGCTCACACAGTAGATCGTGAAAGCGCACAGTCTACCGCACACTTGGGCGGGAGACGATGCTAGTGAGATTAGTTGAGTTTATAGTGAAACAAATTTACGGGGGATGGAGACTTTAGGTATTAATGTTGAGGAACCGTATCCATGATCTGCAAAGTTTTATAAAAATGTAACATTAAAAACAAATAAAAAAGACGGGCACCAGCTTGTAAGCATGCATACAAAAAATCAATATTACACAAAATCAATATCAGATAAAAAGTGTATTTAGCAATGGGATGTAGAACTAATAAAACTAATAAAAGTCCAAGTCAGTGGCAAGGGAGAAAGTCCTATGCATTTGTCTTCGTCTCCTTCATCTCAATTAATGCATGGTGTGGGTGAATGATCCTCTCTTCATCCAAGCCCATCGATTACACAAGCATAACCCATTCATTCAAATCCATTCGTTAAACAGATGTTGAGAGATATAGAAATGTACTTGAACAACTTGTATACAGAAAGATATTTCACTAAGATCTTTCTCCCAAGCCTCATATTCCTAATTATTGGAAGACCCACTAATTCAATCTTTCTTTTAGTTTTGCCTTTGAAATATTGTCACAAAACGATTCATCATCGAAAGCTTTTCAAAAAAGCAAAAATTCGCCGTTGACAGCTTCTCAAAAGTGGGATTCACTGTATATGTCCAGTTTTCGCATAAAAAATTTTAGAAATTTCCTTCTTTCTATTTGAAAACCTAATTTCCCTCCAAAACTTCTTTCCTTCAACTCCCTTTGACTCTTATTCACCACAGCTGCTGGAGGGTCCTCTATATAATACCAATCATTGGATGAGATATTGAAAGGATATTACCTCAATTGCAGTGTGATATATGTCCATTTAAGTTGAAATTACATGCAAAGATATAGTGTGATATTTCCATAATGTAAAATAACTTCTTCCAAGGACGTTCAACCAATTATCTCAACTATTAGATCAATTAAATTTTTTATAGTTGTTGGATGAAATGTGATTTATCCAATTTAAGATTGACAATGTGACAGAAAAGGAACCATGCTTTCGTGCATCATTAATATTACTACATATGTAATGTTAAATTATATTATGTAATATCAGCCGTTAGATCAATTTAGGATAAACTCAAGTGCCATTGTAATTCATTGTTGGATCAAGTGGTATCGTGATTCTCTCATGCATTGGATGAGCAAAGGAAGTTATTTAAATATGATGTAGTGTTACAATATGAAATATAAAATTATGACAATTCATTGACATTATGACCAATTAATATATAATATAGTGTTACAATATGGTATTATATTATGATAATTCATTGATCAATTGGACAATATGACCTATTGTTATATAATATAGTGTTGTAATATGAGATTATGACAATTCACACATTAAAAATGTAATGGTACATAATGATATATATTACATGACGTAATTAATTATCAATATTAGTAATTTAAATAATGTTATCAGATGTCCAATATTAATAATTATATAAAATTAGTAATTATCAATATTATATAATATTACATAATATAATTATTAATATTATATAATTTTAAGTTAAAAGGACATCTAACCAGTTATTAGAGTTTGTCCCAACTATTAGATGAAATGTGATTTTATCCAATTCAGGATTCACAATGTGGTAGAAAAGAAACCAAATTGGAATTGCTTTCATGGCATAAAAATGCGCCATTAATTTTCTAATAATATAATGTTAATGTTACATTACTATTTATAATGCTACAATGAGTATGTAATCAATAGATATCAATTTATTTGCATAATTTACAAATCCAAAATATATTAGAGAGATTACAAATGAAGTTAAATGGATTGCTCATGGATCATATCCATTGGTTAGAAATGCCTATTGCTCATGGATCATATCCATTGCTCATGGATCATATACATTCTATTATAGTTGATATCTATTGGTGTGATTGGTGTGATTTAAGTTGATATCATATCATGGATCATATCCATGTAAAAAATCGTGAGAAATGCCTTCAAACTCAGAATGCTTCAAACATAAAATTCAAGAATTGTGATAGCAGTGGATGACGTTAGTTATTTAAGTGTGAGGAATAAAAGGTCAATTAAAAGTAAAGTTTATTATTGTGGAAAAATCACTCAAGTAAACTATAATAGAATGTATACATTTGTGTTATATTGGTGTGATTGAGTTGGATGCAAGAAGGACATATTTGACTCAACACTTATGAATATCTTCTATCTGAATCATATGGGTACCGATTTGTGTTGGCATCCCAAGCAAAGAAGACATTTTACGTGGTTGATGAAAGACATAAAGGATGTCTTTGTGTAAAGCATGTTAATGAGGTAAATTTGACATGGGTGATAAAGCAAGAATCAACATCTGAATTCAAAAAATAACTTATTCTTAGACAATCAGATGTGGGTTCAGACCGATAATAATATTTTTATACACTTGAATTATATTTTTTTTAGCATTTATTTATGTGTTTTATGATTAATTTGAACTATATTTTATGATTTTATATTGATTTATTTTCATAGTTATTGATTTAGGAAAAATGGAGTAAACTTGCTATTTTCAGACTGACCACATAATATTTAGTATTTTGGTCATAACTTTTTATCTTGATGTCCGATTGAGGTGATTCTTATGGCGTTAGAAAGAAGACTTCGAGCCCTACAACTCTTATGAAGACCTCAGAAGCTGAGTCAGACCAGAAGATACTTAAAAATTTAATCAAAGTTACTGCAGTGCTGGAAAATGAAAACTGGGAATCAAAATGGAAATATGGTGCTAAAATTTCATATTTGCATTGCTGATAATTTCAGAAATTATCCAAATTGAAAGAAAATAGAATTTTCAAGTATTTAGAAAGTTAAAGATCATCATCAACCAGCAAAGAAAGTTCTCAAATCAAATTCAAAATCCACACTTCTAAAATAGTTCAAGTTACTAAATTTTTCCTAGGGTTTTTATTCCTATATATATGTGGCAATAGGGCAACTCGTTATGCATGAATTTTTCTTGTATTTTTCTCATTCTTCTACCACTTTACAAACCCTTGTAGCCTCCTCCATCCCAAGTGACTTCGACCTCCATGTTCGTGCAAATAAGGGTTGTAATGTTCTCTTTTACTTTCTTATTTTTCTTTTCAATGTCTAGTTTATTTTATTTTTCCTAAGACTCGATGAATTTTATTTTTTAATTAATACATGACTTCATTTGATTATTTCTCTTAAGTTTTATTGGCATGATTATTATTTTGATAAGATTTTATTGTTGTTCTTAATACTTCAAATATTTTTGGACCCGACGTTTTGATGATTTGAGATTGAATACATGCATGACCAATAAAATTGCACAAAATTAGTCTAAATAATAAAATTCATATGAAATTATGAGCATGACCATTGGATTAATTTCATATGTGGGGATTAAGGCAAATCTTAATTTATAGATTTTTACAAAACTTAATACTGTTTAATTTAATCGAAATTGTATGACCATTGAGTTTCGGTTAGACAAATTAGGGATTCATTGCATGACTATTGGGTGAATCTAATTTAAAAAAATCTGTCATTATCAATAATAAATCATCAGCCAATAAACTTAGAGATTGAAGAGATTTGACCATATAGAAAAATAAAAATAAATGAAATCGATGCCATTGGGTTTTTATCATATTAGATTTTCGTATTTTAGATTTTGTTTTTATTAGTTTTTAAAATTTTTATCACTTGATTTGATTTGTTCAATTTAGATTAGGGTTATTCATGTTTGGTAGTATAAAATATTTTCGTAGGATCGACACTTGTTCTACACTATACACAATACCAGATTAGGGTATACTTGCCCGAAATCGATATGGACTAATGTTAATGAAAATAGAGTAGATATATCAACATAGATGAATGACGATGATGAAGTTGATAGATAAGAATGTGATACATATACATAAGAAATGTAATGAGATTTTGTTTACACATTATGCAATTGATATCTTCTCTATTTTATTTGGTACAAGATATGTTGTGATATGATTATAATGCGTGGTAATAAGTGTGATTTTTTTTTATTTATACTGTTGACAAAATTACAGGAAAGACACGTGGTAGGTATTAACTAAAAGTGTGTAATAAAAAAAAAAGCGGGTAAAGAGTAAAAATATAAAAAATGTGCAAAAAAAAGGTACGAAAAAAAAAGCACAAAAAATGACGGATTTTGAAAATTTGTTTGTAAAAATAAGATGGTCAAATGACTAAATTCAAATATATTTTAAGTTATCATCTTGAAACCATCAAAGCTCTTATTCTCTCGAAAGCTCTCCTCCGCTCATTCCTTTGAAATCTCTCATAGCTTTTCCTTTTTCTGAAATCTATACAATCAACCAAGTATATTTTCAATTTCCAAACTCATAGCTCTCACTGAGTCTCATTATAACATATATTCAAATTCTAATAAATCTATTCAATAATGTCTTGCAAAGTTTCATCAAAACGTATTGCATTTTTTTTAAATAAAAAAATCACTCTATTGTATTGGGTTTTGTTGGGTTGTGTTAGGAATAGATATTTGAAAGATTTTAAAATTTCAAATATGGGACGAACTATGGAAGAGCATTTTATCTTACTTGCAATTAATTTTACCTACATAATACTTCAAAATGGTGTAATTTTTTCATTAAGATGACACACACTGGTGGGATAAAATTTTCTAGAATTGAGCTTTATATTACAAGGGGAAGGTTACAACTCCATCACAACGTAAATCTATATATTAAAATCAGATTTGAGAACAAAGATATGATTGTTTTGATGAAATGATTAATAAAACAAATTCACAATCTTAGTAATTTAGTAACATGTTGCTATGCATGCTGGAAGTGGACAGCAAGATGATGAGCCTGGTTACTAAAACAAGGCTTATTTATTCAGGTACGAATATCATTTATCTGGTTTTCAGTATTATTTTACTAATTTCATATTTGTTTTTAAATAAGAATTCAAAGTATTTGTATTGTTAGGTTCATTTAGTATCAGAAGATGATGGGAGTGTACACAGAAGTTAACCAACATTATCACTACTTGATTCCATTCCAGAAGGTAGTATTTTCATTTACAACCATTTTTATGTCACCATGTAATTATGTTCATTTTACTACTGGTTTTTATAAATTGATTGACATGAAAGATTATGCATAAAGTTGGTCACAGCTTTGATGCTAGGATTGTGGCTTCAAATTATGATGGTAATATTTTTGATGATCGAAATGAATATTTGTAGTTTGAGCATCTCAAAAGACATGTAGTTGTTAGACATGCAATGTTTTTTTTTCTTTTTAATCATCTTATATATATCCTTTATTCTATTTATGATTCAATGTATTAATCATTTTCACATATTAATACAGCCCTTATCAAGTTTATATTATTTTTGTAATTTCTTTAGTTTATAATCTCTTAATTTACCTATAGTAAATCAAATCCATACTATTAAAAAAAATCATCACTATTGATATCTTGTGGTAACTGACAATAAAAGATAATAAATTTTCCTATCACTTATACTAACTAACAATAAAATGTAGTAGTATTTCATAACACTTGTGGTAACTAACAAAAAAATGCAATAACTTTTTTTAACACTTATGGTAATCGATGATACAAGACAGTAATTTATACTAATACATGCAATAACTGACGATAAAAGATAATAATTTTTTCTAACCAATGATAAAAGACAATAACATTTTCTAACATTAGTGGTAATCGATGATAAAAGATAGTAATATTTCTTAAAAAATGTGGTAACTGATGATAAATGATAGTAACATTTCTTAATAGTTATGCTAGTCAACGACAAAAAGTAGTAATATTTCCTAACATATATGGTAACTGATGATAAATGATAGTAACATTTCTTAATAGTTATGCTAGTCAACAATAAAAAGTAGTAATATTTCCTAACACATATGGTAGCTGATGATAAAAGACAATAACTTTTACCAATACTTTTCAAATCGACGATAAAAGATAGTAACGTTTCTTAACACTTGTGTTAATTGACAATAAAAGATAGTAACTTTTTTCTATATATATGACAATCGATGATAAAAGACAGTAACTTTTATTAATGGTTTTCTAACAGTGAGTATAGAGTCAGGACATGTTCCAACGATGACTTAAACTATCGAGATAGACCTATCATTACTGGTGTATAGCCAATTGAAAACCCATCCATCTGAGAAGGTTCTGTTGATGGTTCACTACAAGAAATGTGATTTTAGCCACGGAATTTGTGACGAAAACATGAAAAAAATTTGTGGCAAAAAAAATTTGCAATGAACTTTGCAACAAAAAAAATTCGTGGCTACTATAGCATCACAAAATTTTGCGATAAAAATTTTAAAATTTCATCACAAAATTGCAATAAAAATTTTTTACGGCAAAGTTCATCACAAATTAATAACGAATTTAACGACAAATTTAGTGACTAAAACTTAGCAACGAACTTAGTGATAAATTTTTTATCACGAATTTTACAACAGATTTTTTATCATGAATTTTACGATAAATTTAGTCACGGATATTTTGCCACAAATTTTGCAATGGATTTTTAGTCACAAATTTAATGACAGATATTTTACCACGAATTTTGCAATGAATTTTTAGTCACAAATTTAACGACGGATTTTTATTTTATGATTAAAAAAAAATTTTATTATTTTAAAAAAATTTTTCTATTAAAAAAGTGTCATGTCCAACAAATATAAATAATAAATTTAATCACGAATATCCATCCAATAAATATAAAAATTTTCTCAATCCAACCAATATAATAATCAAATTCCAAACATTTTTTCAAAACCAATAAATTTGATATTGTCTATAAATATTCAAGTATCCAATAAAATGTCAATAGAAATAAAATCAATCAAATATCTGATATATAACAAATATACTCAATGAACCTCAAATATCCTACAATAGTGTTAACAATTATATCATCCATCAATCATTGTGCTGCTCAACATCATTGCATATTGGTTGTGGTGTCCATTTGAGATGCAAGTTTAGCTTTCCTGGCTTTGTGCCATTCACCGAGAAACTATCACCATACACCTCTTCTAAAATTACTCGTCATTGTCAAGATACATCTGCCCAAAACATATTTGGTGATTCAAAACATATTTCCAAAAAAGAAAAGGAAAGAAAATCCTATAAGCACATTATTTGGATCAACTACTTTTGGTTTTTTTTTTTTTTTTTTGGTGAAAAAAATCATTTGATATTCTCGAATTTTTTGCATAGCTAGTGGATCTAATTATGCTAATTACACCAAAAAAGATACTAATTTTAGGCCCGTGTAGACTAATCTACCTCCCTAACTACTTGAGATACATTCCAAGCATCTTGTTTCTTTTTTTATATATTTTTATTTCACAATAGCTTTTAGAGACTTCGTAGTCCTTGTTAACTATAATTACCCTATGTAATTATTACAATCAGCAAGTTACCCCTTGTAGATTTTTAATAAAGCTAAAAAACTCCACACTTCACTATTTTTGAAAGCTGCACTTTACCTTCAATTAAAAAAAATATATATATATCACCATTTATTTTGTGCAGTGAGCTCATGGGCTTGATTGATGATGGACAAGATCACACAGGTTGTGGGTATGAAGTGTTAAAAACCAGAATAATTGGTGAAGTGTGGGGTTTCATTCAAAAAGGTGTCTTGTAGACCATGCTTTATAGCCTTTGGATGACTTCATCTAAGTTTTGGTGTCTTTTAGGTGCCATTAAACTCCATGCATGACACCAAAAAAAGGAAAAAAAAAAAACCATTCTTCTTCTACCTGTAGTTGTCTCTGCCACTTGCTTGTTACTCTCTTTTCCCACTGCAGCCGCACATTTCGTGACGTTCTCCCCTCCAGCAAAGATAAAGGAAAGCTTGTCGATAGTAGACTTCAAATTCTATTCGAGATATTCAACCCTCCAGCAAAATACAAGTTAGAATCAAGATACATGTTTAAAATTTAAATCAACTCAATCCAAAACCAGAGCAGGAGTTGAAAACAATATGTGGTGCATAAGAAACACAAAGAAATGTAAAACAAAGAGAATAAAAGTTATAACAGTAGTAGAATTGCTCAACAGAATGCTTGGACTGTATGCAAATGATGTTATAACAGTAGCAGTATTGCACAACAGAAATCAGAAATAAATATCTGCAAATTTGATGCATTAATTAAGGGCATGGACCAATTGATATGAAAGTTAAGCCACAAATACATTTATTAGAAGAAAAATGCATCGTTAGTATCAAAAAATCTACCTGCAGGAGAAAGGATTGGCTTCATTTCGAAGCAGTCCAAATTGCTAGAAAAATTGTATATATGTCTACAGCCATATAGCAACAACAACAATGACAAAAATGGGAGATATTCAAGATTTTCTTTAAATGACACAAATGAGCACAAAATTAAGAAGAAAAAAAAATAGATATATGGATATAAATTAACAAAAATTATTTGGAAACTCAAGGCAACAACATCAGAAGCAAACAGTTCGGAGTTTAAAATACAACCTAATTTGCTGAGCTCCAAGGAAAAAGACGTCTGCAACGAGAAAGACTCCAAAGTGCACCAAAATTTTCAGACAGGCATGGAAACTCAAGGCACTAATTAGACCAGGAACGAAGAAAAAGTTAATCTACTTTACAGAATAGCCACGATGATTACCAAACAGGTAGAGAAAACTAAACGGTAGCCACAACCTTCCTTCGCTGCTTGAGCTCTTTGTTGATCAGTCCAACTAGCAATGAGACAAAAAGAGGATAAGATGAGCCACCTACTAATGATCATTAAATATAGGTTGACAATCAGGTACTGGTACAAATTTATTCAAATGTGGTACAAGGATATAATGATTTTTCAAGCTGTCTTATCAGCTATATATTATTTGAAGTGTTGAAGGCAGTCAATTACCCAAGGAACTCTAAACACCACCAATTCCAGCAAGCTTGATGGTTGGGGGCCCTCCCTCTCCAGCTCATGCCCAAATCAATCAGTTGACGTTATCATCACAAGCAAATAGAACAAGAAACCAGGAGAACAGGAAATCCAAATTTCTCATTCAAAACTAGGATACCTCCTCTTTGCAACCTTCAGACCTCCTTGAACCCAAAATAGGTTTTGGTAGGCAGCGTTATATGGTCGCTCACATGCGGCAAGAGATCTTCACAAAAACCATGAATCAAGGAGAACAATCAAATGAGCAGACACAATAGCTTTCATGCAATTCGTGTAAATTCAAAGAAAAGCAAACTGAGTCAATCCTGCCATCATATCGGCCCTCCGAAAGGAAGGTAAAATCCAAAGAACAAGCAACAACATTTAATAAAATAAGCTCTTGTAGAAACAATTGGTTATTAGTCTAGAAAATGCAGATTTTTTTTTTGGGGGGGGGTTTGAGAAATTGAGCCACCATATTTTTCTTGGAAGTCACAAATTTACCAGTCCACTCATTCAAGCAAATGGCAGTTGTCGTCATCACCATATGCCACCAATCCAACAATTCTTATCTGTCAAACAACCAAGACCCAGTTAGGAACCAAGTGATTCATCAACCCCAAAAACCAAATGACAAAAGAAAAAGTATTAAACGGTGACAAAATTGCACACCTTGTGTTGAGTTCTAAAAGGACTGAGTTTCACAGATGGGTCTGACATTTTGAAATAATTTGTGCTTGTGGAAGTGTAAACATGTTTTTGGGCTCGCAAATTTTGGCAAGAAGGACGAAGAAGTGTGAGAGGCCAATACCCAATACCCAATGCCGAAATTCAAGCAACAATTCGAAAGATTGCATCTCTTAAACCAATTGACAAAAGTAGTGCATCTCTTACACCTAATGCCGGTAGAGAGACGAGAGAAGACGAGACATCCTTCCCACGTCACTCTAGGATTTTGACTCATCCCTTTTTCCCTCAATTGATTTTAGGGTTCTTCAGAGAGAGAACCACAAATTCGAATAGAAAATATAGAAAAAAATTCCAAGAATAATTACGAAAGGAGAATTAATTGAAGGCGTAGGTGTGCGTGCAAATATCAAGAATGAAGGAGAACCCCTGCTCTTTCGTCTTTCTAGTTCTAAGGGGAAAGTATTCCTTGTTGTAAATACAGCAAAATAAATATTTAATATCTTAAGATTTAGGATCGAATTATTAATCCTTTTGATGTTTTGATCTAAAAAATATCAATGGATCAATCTCTTTTTATTCACAACCCAAGAGTTCCCTTTTTGAAAATTAATATGGTGTAGATCTATATTGCTTTTTTTAAGAATACTACCTTTTTGTGTATTCTTTGTTCCCTCAAATGTGCATGTACGTTAGTTGTAGTACATTACAAGAAGATGACTTCTTCTTTCTCAAAGAGCACCCATTTGAAATTCAAACATCCACATGGGTGGTTATCATGGGAGTTGGAGTTGGTTTTTCATGAAAACCACTCCCTCCCTTATTTATTTGAATTTCAATTATTAGAGAAGAATTGGGTTAGAGTCAAACCCACATGGGCGACCCGACCCATCACTTATAACTTACATCTCCCACTCATATATGAGGGTTAGACCTATATTTAGTTCAATCACTTCCGTATACCATCGATTTCATACAGACAAATGGATCGTGTGACTAGCGAGTATATCGAGAGCTCAGAGCTATACACCGGTTAAGGATATGTAACAACTCTAGATCTAATACAATGAGGACATCAAGTCTTGCTATACCCTAGACCTCTTTTGCTACACTTAAAGTCAACGTACCTCTCATCCCTCTATATAAACAAGAGCATACTTGACTCATCTCAACTATGCATTCACAATTATGTTTCAAAACTTCAAGTTAAAAACATAACTGACCAGTCTGTGAATACAAAAATGACGTGTTAGCTTTAAGATAGTTTTCCTTTCATACTACTATCTTTCCACTTCACCGTAGCTGTTTTCCTAGACATGAACATCAAAACCGAATCAATCATAGTTTCTTGGTGACATGCTAAAGTAGCATCACTAAAATAAAGTCTCAAGAAACACGTAAAAGTCATAAGGGTATTTAATGAGGTTAATCGCAAACCTCTGGGTCTCACACAATGAAGTATAGAGGGACTTCAACAAACTCATTACCCATAGGGTCACAGATGCACACATGGTATGAAAACACGTGCTACGATGCATTTTCTATTCAAATAGAAGCGTATGTCTTATTCCAAAATTAATGCATTGTATAAGTCTTAGTCCAAATGTATCACGACACTAACTTGATTCTCTCTTCTTATAAATCCTCCAAAAAAATATTCTTTCAAGAGAGAACCACACCTGACTTCTAAACAAGTGTAATGGATTGTGGAAAATCCATTTCGATTATAAAGAAAATAATATAAAGGATAATCTCATCTTAGTTCTGTACTAAGGTGGCTAATTTATGTTAATTATCCAAAATTAATATTGCCTCATATCTACATATCACACAGATATTAGAGGCGATTGCTCGTGTGAGAGATCCAATCTTCCAAACTTGTCTGACATACTTTTTACTCAAGACATAAGAACTCGCAAATACAAACAAATTCAAATGTCATATAATAATGAACATTACATCACGTTCATTGCATACACAAATACAATTACACTCTACATAATCCTAGAGATTTTACATATTTCAGAAATACATGTCTAGGTGTCAGTTTCGTGAATGGATCAGCCACCATTAAATGCGTAGATAAATACTTCAATGTCACCTTTCTCTTTTCAATAATGTCTCGAATAAAGTTGAATTTCGTATCAATGTGTTTGGTTCTCCCATGATATTTGGGATCTTTCGTGTAAGCGATAGCTGATTGACTATCATAATAAATTGTCACAACTTCCACTGTGTTGCTTACGATCCCCAAATGTTGTAAAAACCATTTTAACCAAACACACTCATGAACTGCAGAAGCACAAGCTACAAACTCTGTTTCCATCGTAGACAGTGATACATATGTTTGTTTCTTGTTTCTCCAAGAGACGGTGCCATTATTTAACAAGAAAACATAACCTGAGGTGGACTTACGTTTATCTAAGTCACCACCCCAATCAGCATCTGTGTATTCGCTCAATAACAAGTCATTTCCTTGATAACAAAGGGAATAATGCGCAGTTCCTTTCAGGTATCTTAAAATCCTCTTTACAGCTGTCCAGTGACCTTATCCTGGATTGGATTGATACCTGATCACCAAACCCACGACATAGCAGATGTCAGGCCGTGTACACATCATAGCGTACATCTGACTCCTAACAGCGCTAAAATAAGGTACTTTTGACATCTCTTCTTTCTCTTCGGGTGATTTAGGGTACATTTCTAGGCTTAAACTTTCACCTTTTGCCACAGGAGTATCAATGAGTTTGCAGTTATCCATTCTAAATCGTTCCAGAATCTTTTTAATATATGATTCTTGAGACATTGCTAATAATCTCTTAGAACGATCTCTATGGATCTTAACACCCAGTATGTAATCCGCTTCACCCATGTCCTTTATTTCAAAATTAGATGACAACCAATCTTTGATACTTATGACATACTCCATATGATTTCCGGCCAATAATATGTCATCGACATATAGAGATAGAATTACAAATTTGTTATTGGACGTTTTCACGTAAACGCAATAGTCTTCGTCTATCATTACGAAATCGTTGGAGATTACAACTCTGTAAAATCTCAAATACCATTGCCTCAAATACTGTTTGAGGCCACAAATTGATCTCTTCAATTTACAAACTTTGTTTGAAACCTACAGGTTGTTCCATATAAATTTCTTCTTCAAGTTCCCCATTGAAAAAAACAGTCTTCACGTCCATTTGGTGTAATTCTAAATCCAAATTGGCTACTATAGCCAGTAACAGGCGAATAGAGACAAATCTCACAACTGGGGAAAAGGTTTCCTCATAATCAATACTCTCCTGTTGGGTATAACCTTTTTTCCACCAATCGAGTTTTATGCCATTCAATTGATCTATCAGCCCTTCGTTTAATCTTGAGAATCCACTTATTCCCAATAGCTTTGCACCCATGAAGAAGATCAACCAGTTCCCAAACATGGTTAGATTTTATCGAATCCATTTCTTCCTCCATTGCATTCATCCACTCTTCCTTTGCAGGACAAGATAGAGCCTCATACAGATCTTTAGGCTCATCTACATCCTGTGGAGAAATGATAAAGGCATGCCCTTAAATCTCATAATAACGTTTCGGCATAAATTTCCTAGCACTTTTTCGAACCGATGATTCGGGTAGATCATTAGAACTTGAGTCTCTCCCACTAGGATTATCTTGGGATTCCATTTGTTGCGGTTCCAATGATCCATCAGGTATAGCTCCATCGTCTGAATTATTTAATTTAAACAAAGGTTCCCCTTGTGCTATATCTTCTCTACTAGAAAAATCATTCTCCAAAAAGATTGCATTTCATGATTTAATTTCAGTTACAGTACCATCTTCCCATTCACCGATGAACACATAACCTTTTGATTGATCATAATATCTGATAAAGATACATTTCTTCCCCCGGGGACCAAGCTTTCCAAATTTACTAGAAGGGTCATGAACATATGCTGCCGATCCCCAAGGCCTAAGACCAGTGAGATTTGGTTTTCTACCGGTCCATAGTTCATACGGTGTTGTGGGTACTGTTTTTGAAGACACTCTATTCAAGATATAGGTTGCAGTTAACAATGCATCTCCCCAAAAGGAAATTGGTAAGTTAGCCTGCGCCATCATGGATCTCGTCACATCTAACAACGTCCTATTCCTCCTCTCAGCAACACCATTCTGTTGAGATGTGTGGGGAATAGTTAATTGTCTAATTATTCATTCTTCATTACATAGATCCTTGAACTGATCCGATAGATATTCACGCCGTCGATCTGTCCTTAAGGCTTTAATCGTTCTATCCATTTGATTCTCTACTTCAGTCATATAATGTCGGAAGCACTCAAGTGTTTCAGACTTGTGAACAATCAAATAGACATGACCAAAACGCGTGAAATCATCAATAAAAGTAATGAAATATGATGCTCTATGCCTAGCCTTTACATTCATTGAACCACAAATGTCAGAATAAACCAATTGCAATGGAAGTACAGCCCTCATGGCTTTTCCAAATGGTTTTCGAGTCATCTTCCCAACAAGACAATGTTTACAAGTTGGTAAATCAACTTTGGTGAGTGAACCCAATAGTCCTGCTCTCACACGTCGATTCATCTTGTCTACTCTATGTGACCAAGTCTAGCATGTCATTCTTTTTTATTCATATTAGCATCACTAGAAGAACAAATATTTAACGATGCATAACGATATACATAGCAGTTAAACATTCGTTTGTCACAATCCAAGATTAAAAAGTCATGAAAGAGATATCTAGATCCATAGTACACACCATTGTAATTGATACAAAGCCCATTTCTAGAAAAGTTCAAGTCATATCCTGGCCTAAGAAGAATAATAACAGAAATTAAGTTCTGTCGAATTTCCGGTGCAAAAAGAACATCGTGCAGGATTAGGGTTTGGCCACTTCGTAGCTCAAGCTTACAAGTGCCAATCCCTCTAATCTCGACTCTCGTATTGTTCCCCACGTATATCCATCTTGTACCACGAGGAATTCGATGAAAATCCACGAACGCTTCCTTGTCCTTTGTCACATGGTCTGTTGCTCCTGAGTCTATAATCCACATAGGATAAGATTCAGAAAGTAAGACAGTACTAGAGACATTTACAATAGACATAGAAGCATCATGAGGTGCTACCTTTTTCGGCTTGGGGCATTCTCGAGCGAAATGACCAAGAGTTTTGCAATTGTAGCACTTTATCTTACTCTTGTCATTTTTCTTCCAAAACCGCTTACATTTGTCCTTGCGGTTGGAGTTGTTCTTCTTAGACCCTTCGTCATCATCTTTCCCTTTCTTACCTTTGTTTCTGTTCCGCTTTCGCTTAAAGCCCGAAACTTTCTAGGAACTACACTCAACTACAAAGGCATTAGAAATCGATTTCGCAGCACCAAGTCGCTCATCCTCGAGTTTTACGTGGCAAGCAGCATCAGAGAAAGTCTTGATGCTATAATTGTGAGTTAAATTCACTTTCAGATGCTCCTACTAATCTGGAAGGGATCGGATCAAAGTCTAAACTTGCTATTCATCAGAGAGAATGTGACCAGCCGTTTTTAATTCCCTTATCATGTTTGACATAATTCCCTTAAAACTGAAGTTGAGAAACATCTTGGAAATACAATCAAGATTGTTAAATCTTATCATAAAGGCAAGTGTTGTGGTAAACATGAGATTGCAGGGCAAGTTAAAGGTCCATTAGCCGAATATTTGAAAGGCGATGGCATCATTTCTCAGTTTACCATGCTAGAAGTCATATTAAAGCCAAGAACAAATGGAATTTTTCAAAAAAAAAAAAAAATCAGGTAGTGGAGGAATGCCCTAGGGATAAGAGACATATGGCTGAAGAGAGCAAAAAATAAAATAAAAATAAAAATAAAAGGGATCTTTCATGAATAAATTATGCATAATCTCAAATGTAGGTCATAGTATATAGACGAAATAATACAATGTAAGCAAAAATTCGTAGATTTATTGAGATGTAGTCTTGAATAGAATGGTATTGCTAAAAAATGAAATAGGACATTTAAAAACATGATGGGTAGTGTGAAAAGTAAGGCTAATCATCCTCATTATCTTTGAGATAAGGCCATTAAAACAACTTCATGGTAAATCTATTACCAAAATTCTATATCGGTTGTAGACCGTACGTAAACCTAGACTCAATTACCTCCAAGTATGGGGTGCTCTTCAAAGGTAAGCCTTTATAACCATTGTGCAAGTGAGATGTATCTTAAACTACTCATTGCTATTTAATTGGATGTCCTTAACTAACATTTTAAAGTATATATATTTCATTGTCGAGATGGGGAGTGTTAGAATTTTAAAATCACAAATAACAAAATTTTTGGAGTATGATGTGACTAATGAAAGTGGCTTTAGTACCACAAAATGAAAATTTGCAGATTATAACAATTCATGTTATTCAATTTGTATATCAAGGTCTTGTGAAGTCTAAACTTGTAGTTGCTCCCGTTGTGGAGCAAAGATCACATGTTCCTGATGATATTCCTCAACTGTAAGATATAGTTGAATAGGATCTACTAGAAAATCTATTAGATAGAGGAGATCTGCTATTTCATCATATTTTGTGGTATACTTGGAAGAGTATGATTATGGCATAGGTTATATCATTGATCTAGTTACTTTTACACAAACTGATTCCGGTTCTGAATTTGATATATGATGAGATGCAATGAGAGATAAGATGCAATCTATGAAGCATGATGATATATCAGAGTTTGTTGAGTTGCATGAGCATTACAAACCTATTGGATGCAAATGAATTTATAAGACCAGAAAGGACTCGAAAGGGAAAATTGGGAGGTTTAAGGCTAGATTAGTTGTTAAAGGTTTTACTCATGGAGAAATAATCGATTTTAATAAGACTTTCTCCCCTATGTCCTCTAAGAATATATTTGGAGTTATTATGTCACTTATAGCTCATTAAAATTTAGAGTTACAATAAATGAATATTGAAATCGCCTTTCTTAATGGAGATCTTATTGAGTAGGTCTACACGGTTCAATCTTAAGAATTTATAGAAAGTGGTAAGGATCATCTTATGTATAGACAATAGATCCATTTATAGGTTCAAATAAGTATCTAAAATTTGATGAGATAATTATATCTTTTTGGATTTGTTGAAACTAAGATGGATAATACATATATCTCAGTGTAACTGGAGCAAATATATCTTTCTCATTCATTATAGGGGTGATATTTTGTTTGCAAGTAATGATCTAGGCATGCGGTTTAAGGATAAGCAACTGTTGTCTGGACAATTTGATATGAAAGATCTTGGAGATGTATCAATTGTCTTAGGCATTGAAATCCAAAGAGAAACATCTCAGAATTTGCTAGGTCCCTCTTAGAGTGCATACATTGATCTCATATTAAAGAGAATAATATGCATAATAGTCATCATGGAAATGTGCCAACCTACATGGGTGATAAATCAAGTTTGGTATTGTGTTCAAAATGATATTGAGCGAAAGTCAATGAAAAATGTTACTTATTCTACTGCCGTAGAAAGCGTGATATATGCTCAACTTAGATTTATATTAAACTGGACATTGCCTTTGTAGTAGGTCTCTTGGAAATGTATCTTTCTAACATTAGATGTGATCATTAGGTTGTCTTGATATATCTAAAAAGGAAGAGAGACCATATGTTAACATATAGGAGGTTTGAAAATCTTGAACTTGTGGGATACATAGATTCCGACTTTGTTAGCTGTAAAGATGATAAAAAATTTACCTGTTGTTACATTTTCACAGAGGTGGGTAGTGTAATTTCTTGGAAAAGTGTCCAGCAAACGCTGTTTGTTTAATTGACTATGTAGGTTGAATTTGTTGTATGGTACAGAGCAACTGCACATGGTACATAGTTATATAATCTAGGGGTGGTAATTTTTAGTATGACACGTTATCACACACGAACACGACATGAAATTGATAGGTTTGGGTCGATACGAATTTGTTTTGGGTCATAAACAGATTAACACGGTTATAACCCATTTAAAAATGAGTCTTGTCGTGCCAAACTACTGGGTCAAACAGATGACCCGATAAAATTAAACGGGTCGTGTCATGTCAAAATTAATGGGTCGACCTATTTGATTCGGTAAAAATATGTAAAAAGTTATAATATTTTAGATATTTTGCTATTGCAAAGGATGTAATAATATGATTAGTGATACGATATTTTTATTTATAGATATTTTATATTTAGAAATTCGATGAATTCTAAAATCATGTTAAAACAGATTGATAAGTTAACGGATTGAGTGAATTATTTTAATTTAATTACAAATTAAATGAATAAAACAGATAAACACAACACGACACGATTATAAATGAGTTAAATATGACGCGGCACGATAGCAATGGATTGTGTATGAGTTTGGATTTTTGATATAAAATACGAATACAACACGATACTATTAGACAAGACACGACACGACACGACACGATTGACACCCTAATATAATCTCGTTTCTAAGATGACCATTGTCAATTTTGTGTCCAAACCCATCCAGATATACTGTGATAATAGTGTTATCGTTTTATTCTCTAAGAATAATAAAGGTAACACATGGTCAAAATATATAGAAATCAAATATTTGACCTTAAAAAATTTGATAGAGAAAGTTGATATAAAGTAGAGTATATGACAACTGTGTATGGTTGTTGATCATTTGACTAAGGTCATATTGCTAACATCAGTTTAGTAAAGTCATTTGATATACTTGGTTAGTAGGAGTCGGTTTATATATTTGCTCTACTTACTTTTATTTGGTTTGAGATATTATTTTGATATATTTTTATTATTATGGATTTGTTTTTGGAATAATAATCATTCATAATTCAATCATAAGATTTCATATATGTTTTTTGTTCAAAGTCTCAGGACTTGTGTGAATTTTAAGGAAGAGCATAGATCATTTATCATTAGACTCATATGTATGTCTTGTGACACAAACATATTTTGGATATAATGTTAATTTTAATACATACATGTTTAAATTGTTTATACCATAAGGAATTTCTCTTGCATATGTGTAATGCATAAAGAAGAGAAATTGATGACCAACGACTGAAATAACATATTATAAATGATAAATTTGATGCTGGTGCCACTTACTACACAACTATACTTAGTTCATGTGGACAAGATTCATTAGTATTTATAACCCTAGAAAGAACTATGTCATATTAATTGAAATAAATTTTTCTATAATTTAATGTTTTTTGAGAATTTCACAGAATGATACCTTAAAATAGTTTTTGACCATTTTTTTTTTAATTTAGCTCAAAAAATTTTTAAGTTATTATCTCAGCATGAGTTATTCATAATTAATGTCATCCAAGTGGGAGAATGTTAGATTTATATTTTAATCAAAATATGGGTTTATATTAATTATGATTTTAACTAAAGATAATATAGTCAAATAAGAGTCATAAAGTGGCTCAATAAGTTTTCTTTAATTAGTGGGTTTATTATTGTTAATTAGTGGGTTTATATGAGCTAAATTGTGTAGGACTAACAGGCTTATGAAAAACCCTAATATGCTCAATCCTCTTTAATTACCTATCGATTTGACTAGTACATTCTTCTATCTCTATCATTTGAGAGATCTATTTGTGAGATCTAGAGAGAACTTAGTCCAGCTGATCAGTTTCAATCGTCTTTTCTTCCTCTCAGTGGGTTGATAGATTTGAAATCAGGTTTTCTTTTCCTAGTAACTCTTTTTAGTGGTGGTATTTCAAAAATTCATGTATGATGTTGGATATAGAATAATTTGTACTCCTTTGTTAAGAGTTGTGTTTTCCAATATACCGAGTACAAACATGTACAAGAATGCCTACAAGAGCAAGTCAAAGCTGGCTAACATTATCAACCCTAAAATAATCAAATCTCAAATCAATACTATCAAGGAAATTGAAACCATTCTCCTTTCTTTCAGAGAAATTTGGAAGGTAATCAGGGCACTTGTAAAAAATGTGAACCAGCCCTTGAACTATCAATCTCAACGAATAGGCCATTAACCTCATCAAATAAGTCAAGATCGAATCATGCCTTATAGGTTTAAGCAGCCTAGGTACCAATCTAATTAAAATCCAAACAACACTAGTTCTTCTACTCCATTGCCTTTGAGGACAAAGTCTTTGCCAATTCAAAATCTAGATAATAAATTGTTAACTCCCATGCCTAACCTACAGCTAAGCTAGAAAATTGGGCAATTAGTTGAAGCAATCAATTGAAGATCGGAGGGTAAGCTCCCTAGCTGCCATGAGCAGAGCCTCAGAGTCCATATCGAAAAACTAGTGAAAGCTATTTATATTTTGAGAAGTGGAAAACAAGTCAACAATAAGGTAGGAGAGAGTGTAGAGCCAAGTCTTGGGTAGAAAAACAGGTAGTTTCACCTATTAGTGATAAGCCAAAGGCAAAAGAAACTCCCAGTAACCATACACCCATAAAGATAAGCTAAACTCTTACTATACCCCATATAAGCCAAAAGTCCCCTTCTGACAAGCTATTGATACTCATTTCCCTTCCCAATGATAAGAAAATAGAAGATATCTTAGAGACATTCAAAAAAGTCCAAATAAATTTACGTCTAGTCGATGCTATTAAACAAGTCCTAACATATGTTGAATTCCTAAAGGACGTGTGTACCTTCAAAAGAAAAAAAATGCCTACTTCCAAGAAAGTCCTTTTAAGTAAAGAAGTGAATGTCAATTTGCAACATGACCTCCCCGTAAATTCAAAAATCCCTCCTATCTTATGCCTTATTAGCAACTAAAGATTCACTCTCTTAGATTTAGGGTCGATTGTTGATCTCACTTCTTCTTCAGTCTTCAATAACATTAGGTTTTGCAGAGTTCCAGTCTACAAACATGATCTTGCCATTGGCTGATAAGTCCATCACAATTTCTAAAAAAAATATAGATATTTTCGTAAAAGTTGATAAGTGTTACTACCCTGTCGACTTTATGATCCTAGAAAATCCATGGTGAAGGTCTTGAAATAATCATTCTAGATAAACACTCATAGCCATTATAAATGCCACGTTATGTAGAATTGGGGTTATGGAAGTTCCTGTCCTAAGTAAGAGTTAAAGCTTAATGTCTTTAAAGCCTCATCTCAACCAGCAATTAAAGATGAATTAGAATAGATTTGGGTTGATGTGGTTGATAACATAACTGAGGAGAGTCTTTCATGCATTATGTCCAATGACCCTGATTTTTCAATAGTTCCAGAGGAATTGGATGTTGATGTTGGAATTATTAGGTTCTCATACAGCGGAAGCATACTCAATAATTTTTTTTTTTTTTAAAAAAAATAGTTTCGGGTATATGAATAAATACCTTAAATGTAGAGTCTCCAAAAATCGACCGTGCATCCCTCGATCGGATCTCGTGGTCAGGATGGTGATCACGATGTTAATCGAACCACTATCGCAATACCACGACGCCGCAACCCTCAGTCCGACGATCGTTATGACGGGATAAATTTTCCTACACGAAAATTTCTTAGAGCCTCAAAATAAAATTCTCTCTCTAGAGAATTCAATTTTCTCTCTCAAGCCATTCTCTCTTGGCAGCTATCAATTCACATACTATGATGAAGGAGAGGTTAATCTCCTATATCTCATGTAACTCCCACTTTGAGAGAATCATGGGGAATGGTTAAGATGTGGGTTAGTGGAAGTTAATCCACTAACCCTACCTCAATTGTCCAAAATGCCCCTCGTGGGTATTTTAAATCAATATGTCCCACTTGCACGCGAGGGCATTTTATGTCCATCGCTAGATCACAATTCATGTGATCTATCTCATCACCTTGCTAGACTTTCATACAGGATTGGGTGTCGTGCGACCTGCGAGTACACCTGCAAGCAAAAACCTCTCGATGCACCTGTTAGAATGATCGAGAAGCCATTGTTAGTGTCAAAATAACTCGCTGCACCCTAG
The DNA here is from genome assembly GCA_037126225.1 of Dillenia turbinata. Lineage (NCBI taxonomy): Eukaryota > Viridiplantae > Streptophyta > Magnoliopsida > Dilleniales > Dilleniaceae > Dillenia > Dillenia turbinata. The sequence continues at coordinate 14,361,779 of JBAMMX010000026.1, read as the reverse complement.
AGCCAAAACTAATTACATCCATCGAGCTACTTTCCTCATCGAAAGTAATCCTCAATAAACGCTCGACTGTGTATTCACTATTATGCTTACATCCCAACATGGATATGTATAATAGGCTAGCTGGTAAATACAACATAATGATATAATGTCAATTGGTCTTCCTTTTTCCAAACTCGAATCTATTAGCCTCAATTCAGCTGCTTTCCTAGACCTGTCCCTCAAACCTCAATTTATCTTCCGGGCCATCGGTAAATAGACTAAAGTAGCAACACTGAGCCAAGACTTCTAAAAAGAGCCGAAAGTGATAAGGGTACAAGAGATCCCACCCAATGGATCTCGAGTCTCACACAGTGAGAACAGGGATCTAGATCATATAAGTGTCTCAAATAATGCTCCCACTATCCCTGGTCGACATACCACACGCGGTATGAAACGCGTGCCACAATATTATTCTCCAATCTCTCAAAAGACATATGTCAGATTTCTCTAACATTGTGTAGGTATGAGATTCAGTTTACACATAAGATTTTACCCAGAGATCTCAGAGAGAGTATCTCAGAGACAATATCACTAGTCACAGGTAATATCTGAGATCTTAAACCTGGTTATTTACATGCAACATGGATGTGGGTACGTCCATGCCGGTCATATCGCATATGACCTCATCTTGAAAACATATCAGGGCGACTTATGTTCTAGCAGTGCCACTCTCAAAGTCTCTTACAATTAGAAACTGTCTCATCTCCGCTCACTCAGAGCTGGAGGTGGTCACTCGTGTGAGAGAGTCGACCATGCCTGCCTGACATATCATTTATCACAATATATCACAAAATATATGATAATAAAATAGTGCTATAAATAAGTGATTGAATCATGCACACATGTCATATATATAACACAATAAGTATCAGTACAAAGTGAGAAATGTTAATATACATGCAAAACCCAATGATTTCTATATCTCATACAGTAATCTCTCACAATGGATTTATTGAAGGGATCAGCCAACACGCTGTATAGTAATGTACTTAATTTGTTACTTCACCCTTTTCGGTGATGTCTCTCATAATATGGTATTAGGTATCAATGTGTTTGGACTTACTGATACTTAGGATCTCAAGTGTGGTCAATGGTAGCCTGATTTCCTCAATAAATCATCACTGGCCTCCCACTGTTTGCCACAACCCCTAAATGATCCGGAAATCTCCGGAGCTAAACACTCTCCTGACCTGCCACTGAGCATCTCATAAGCTCAGTCTCTATCATAGATAGAGATATATAGGTTTACTTCTTGCCACTCCAAGACAGTAACACCTAATATCGATTTACATATATTCAGATCACCAACTCAGTTGGTATCTGAATACCCAATAAGATGCAAATTACCTCCTCCGTAACACTAGAAGTGGTTTGCAGTTCCCTCGAGATATCTCGGAATCCTTTCACTGCTCTTCAGTGATCCCTTCTAGGATTCGATCGATACCTAATCACCATACTGACTGCAAAGCGAGCATCTGATCGTATACGTAACACTACGTACATCATACTACTCAGTGCACTAGAATAAGGGATTCTACTCATTTCCCGTATTCTTTTCTGAGTCTTAGGGCATATGTTAAGTATTAGGCTTTAACCTTTTAGCAATAAAAGTATCTTTAAGATCGTAGTCGATCTTCTCGAAGCACTCGAGAACTCCCTTGATATTTGACTCTTGTGAAAGAGTCAACACCTGTCTCGAGTGATCCCTTTAGATCTTAACTTCGAGGAAGAACTGAGTCTCACCCATGTCCTTCAGATCTAGACTCGACAATGTCCACGTCATCGTGATCATTAGATACTCTTTGTTGTTCCCAGTCAACAGAATGTCATTCACATAAAGACATGATCACAAGAACATAAAAGGTATATGCGATGATCCTTCTCGATCATCACGAAACCGTGAGATATCACATCCTCGTGAAATCTCAAGCACCACTGCTTGGATTGATGATTTAGGTCGCATGTCAACTTCCGAAGTAAATGGACCTTATCATCCTAATTTACAAGAATAAAGCCAGATGGCTGTTCCTTGTAGATCTTCTCATCCAAAACTCCCACTCAGGAGAACAGTCTCAACGTTCATCTGGTCTCACTCCAGATCCATATCATGTCCACGACAATCGCTAAAAGTAAACGGATCGAGGTAATCTCGCCCTCAGTCTAAGTAACCCTTGGTTATCAGACGAGTCTTATACCTCTACACTGATCCGTCGGCCTTTTTCTTGATGTTGAGAACTCACATATTCTCAACGGTCCTACTTCCCTCAGGTAAATCAACTAGATCCCAGATCCTGTTGATTCTTATCAACTCTTCTCACCCATGGCCTATAATCAATGGTCTTCCATAGGACCCTCAAGAGCCTCTATGACAGTTAAAGTTTCTCGTAATTCTTAAGAGTCACACTGAGAGCCTCTCCCTTAATCGGGAAGCGACGGTTATGTACGCGTCCTCGACTACTCTTAAGAGGAGGGGAAACCTTTTTACCTCTAGATGGATTGCTCCCACTAGGACCGAGATCCTTAATGGATTCTTGGATCCTGCCACTGGGATTAGCCAACCATTAGACTCATCCATCTTTTAGAAGGTAAAGTCCTAATTGATTTCACCTCTCATAGGGAAATCATTTTCAAGAAACTCGGCATCATGAGACTCAATCTCAGTGAGAGTGTCATCTATATGCTCATTAGAATACAACCCCCTGGAGTGTTCTGAGTATCTCATAAAGATACATCTCTTTTCTCGCAGGCCTAATTCGCCCGGTAAATGCGAGAAACAGTGAACATATGCGACACAACCCCATAATCTCAAATGGCTAAGGTCAGGCTATCTCCCTGTCCAAAACCCATATGTAGTACTGACTGCGGACTTCAATAGAACACGATTGAAAACGTAGGTTGCAGCCAATAACGCATCTCCCCAATGGAAAACGAGTAAATTGGCTCGAGCCATCATCAACCTCATCGTCTCAAACAAAGTCCTATTCCTCTTTCGCAGCTATTCTACTCCACTGAATAGCAAGGAATAGTCACGTAATGCCCTTATTGAAATAGAGCTTTTCAGACGAATACTCGCGCCCTTGATCAGTTCTGAGAGTCTCTATTCTCAAATCTAACTGATTCTCAATCTCGCTAATAACCTCTTAAGGCACCTCAATGCCTCAGACTTGCACGAGATCAGATAGACGTAACCGAAACGTAGGTAATTATCTATGAACGTAATAGAGTACCCAACACCATTCAGGTTCTCACGTTCAAAAGGCCATAGATGTTGGAGTGAATTGACTACAATGGAGTCCCAACCCTCATTGCAATGTCGAATGGTTTTCTTGTAATTTTGCCTTCTAGGCAAGACTGGTTAGCAGGCCCTACAGACCACTCACTGCCAACCGGTTCATCCTCTCTCACACAAGAGGAAAACAAGAAATACCATTGAAAAAAAAATCACTTCCAGTGCATTCAGTCCCTCACGGACCAAAGCAGAACAAATCAAAAAATTGTCGTAATAAATTGAAATTATAAAATTTTGAAATTAACATAGCATATCCTAGGCTGAAATCAAGTTCCGTCAAACATTCGGAGCGTAAAAAGCATACAGAGTTTAGCAACTTTGCAACTCCAACTTGCAAGTGCTACTCCCTCTGATGTCGACAAACACTCCATTTCTGTACGTAAATCCTCTTACTTGAGGACTCATTATGCGAAACTATATAAGCGCGCTCCTATCTTGAGCTATGTGGTCGGCTGCTCCCGTGTTCATAACCCACAAAGGAGAGAAAAAAAATGAGCATCTCAAACCACATAAAGAAGGAAGAGATAATTTCCACTCATCGCACTTACGAGCGAAATGACCAAATCTACTACGGATGTAGTACTATAGCGTGGTCGCATCCAACTCCTTCTCGCTGCGTATTATTATCGGTTTTCTCAGATGGTTTTCTTCTTACCTGAGGCTCGAATCACACAGGAGTCCTTGCTCGACTCCACTGCATAAGTGTGACTCGAATACGGCCTACTCACCTGTAGATGCTCCTACTTGAGCTCACTGTGCCTATTCATATTAGTGAAAGTACGAATACTTTCATCGTATGTGAAATAAATTTTCACAATTTTTTATGAACCAGGTAAAGAACTGGATCACATCCAGCACTAGAAAACATATCGGAAATGGGCTCGGCAACCCTATCCTTACAAGTTATTAAACTCATAAGATAGCATCCTCATCTCAGGATCTATAAGAGCAACACAATGCTCTTCATAGGGCAAGCCAAATCGATAAAGCCGTAAGATATTGCTTATAGATTGGGATCACATCATCGTGCATGCTACTCAGGAGGATTGCCCTAACTCGGCTCTCATTCATCTTCCATGCACGTAATGTTTTCTAATCCCGTCTCTCTGAGGTGTGGAACCCTCCCCAGAGTCCACCATTTCATTCCTCAGAATTTTAATTAGATCTTGTTCCTCGAGGATAAATTGAATCTACTGGTGAAAAAACTCGTATTTATCATCATTCAATTTTATCCCCCTTGTAAAGATCTAATACGACAATTTTAAAAGCAGTCATTGAAATAGTCGTGACTTGTGATACTTATTTTCATATTTTGTGCACCCTACGAATCAACAAAGCCCAAATAATTCGAGTACATACCCCAATACGAGCGTATGAATCAACAGACACCATACACCACAATCCGGGATAACATCTCACCATTTGGACTAGGATTCGTGCATAAAAACCCATAAAAAGTCACTTTTATGAATGTGGGACCCACAAAAATTGAAAAAATTTCAATTCCAGATGACCTAACCTGCTGCCGGCGGTCCCACGCGCCGCCACGTGTTGGCGGCGTGTCCCCACTAGCCTACACGCGCCGGGGCGCGTCTGGCACGCACCCACACGCGCGCTCTGCGCGTCAGCTCACGCGCCTGATATGCAGGTCACGCGCCTGCACGGGCGCGACCCACGTGCGCGGGTCGGTTCCAGACCGGACGCGGGTCAGAACCCGAACTTGGTCCAGATCCGTGGGTTGCGGGTCGAGGACACGTGTCCGGGTAGCAACCGACCCGGACGACCAGTCCGTTTCACGTGCCTGCGCGCAGGTGAATGACATGCTCCCCCTGCCTTGTGCTACACCCGCCTGCCTCGCACGCGTATCTCATGCGCCCGCGGGTTGGACCTCTTCGTCTTCACCCGATGGTTTCTGTAACCGGGTCTTTCAACCCGGTTACCAGAAAACCCCATTTTCGATACTATTTTGATCGGATTTTCAATGGAATCTCTAATTCCATTTATTCCAAGCATCATTGACTTGATTTTTTGGAATAATTACGCCCTAAACTCGGCGTATTTCGGATCCAAAAATTTCGGCCCTCCGCGGCCAATTTTGAATCCCTATCTTCCGATCACAAATATGTACAATATATATATTAAATTAAAGAGCATGAAACGTAGAACACATATCTATAAATTCCATGCATTAATTTGCCCTAAAACTCGACAAATCTGGGGTTGAATAGGTCGGTCACTATTCACGGCCGAAACTTTCAACCGGAATTTTCTTTGCCTAAACGTGCTCATAAAATTATAAAAAAAAATTGTTTTCATGTTCTACGAATCATGGGTAATGCAGTGGTGTTCTCGGATTCAAGAAACTCATCCGTAATCCGAACCCCAAATTTTAAACCCTAATTTTTTTTTTATTTTATACCCAAAAATAAGTCTGTAAATTATTTTAAAAAATCCAACGTATCGCTCTGATACCAAAGTTGGAGTTATTAGGGTTCTCATATAGCGGAAGCGTACTCAATAATTTTTTTAAAAAATAAATAAATAGTTTCGGGTATAGGAATAAATACCTCAAATGTAGAGTCTCCAAAAATCGACCGTGCGTCCCTCGATCGGATCTCGCGGTCGGGATGGTGATCACGATGTTAATCGAACCACCACCGTAATGTCACGACGCCGCAACCCTCAGTCCGACGATTGTTGTGACGGGAGAAATTTTCCTAAAAATTTCTTAGAGCCTCAAAATAAAATTCTCTCTCTAGAGAATTTAATTTTCTCTCTTAAGCCATTCTCTCTTGGCAGCCATCAATTCATGTACTATAATGAAGGAGAGGTTAATCTCCTATATCTCATGTAACTCCCACTTTGAGAGAATCATAGGGAATGGTTAAGATGTGGGTTAGTGGAAGTTACTCCACTAACCCTACTTCAATTGTCTAAAATGCCCCTCGTGGGCATTTTAAACTAATAGTTGATATGGAGGAGGGCAATTCCCTTTGCGCCACTTCCAGAGTTGCCATTCTTTATACCTCTACTCAAACCTTCCATAGAAGTACCTCCTTTCTTAAAGTTAAACCACTTCCGACTACTCTAAAATATGCCTTCCCAGGCAACAAAGAAATTCTACCCATTATTATCTTTTCCATGTTAACGAAAGAACAAAAGAGATCATTAATAAAGGTGCAAAGGCAACATAAACATGCCATTGGTTTGTGTGTGGCCGACCCAAATGGGATAGATTCATACTTATGTATGCATAGAATCCATTTGGAGGAAGGAGACAAACTCGTGAGATAAATGCAAATGCAGTTAAATCCACACATAATAGAAGTTGTAAAGAAGGAGGTGATGAAATTGTTTGATGCGAGTATCGTTTACCCCACTCAGTTAACTAGTGGGTAGGCTCACATCAGTAGTCCTTAAGAAGTTAGGGATCATAGTTATTAAGAATGATTTTGGTGATTTAATTCCTAGTCGAAGGACCACATGTTGAAGGGTATGCATCGACTACAAGAGGTTGAATGCATGTATAAGGAAGGATTGTCATGCCCTGATCCTCGGATCGACCACGCAACAGCCGCCGCGTTGTCTTGGGACACGGACAGAACCTCTCCATATACCGAGACTCTACAAGACTACAATCAGCATAACAATACCTCCAATACACAACTCATTAAAAATAAAAAACATCATACAACAATACACATGCAAATGACCCATCTGGTCCATCCCTGTACACACGAACACACATCAGCACACAATTGGGGGGGTTCTTGTACATGCAAGCATACAATATGGCCATCTTAGCCATTCCAGAATTCTCAGTATAAATAAAGCATTTAACATACAAGAAGTCCCAAATCATAGTCGTAGGATTTTACTAACACTTGCCTGAAGAAGACAAGCTAGCATCAGTAAAGTCCAATCGATATGAGATGTACAGAATTTCATAAAATCGAAAGAAAATAACGAATCTCAACATTACAAACCAAATATCCCATTCAAACAATAAGTTTTATCAAAAATGGAAGTTAAAAGGAATTAAACAAGTTCCAAACAAACTCTAACGCAAACTATGTAAGGATTCCATCAATACTTGCTCCTAATATAAGAAACAAGTATCGATTTAATCCTACCAAAAGAATTATACAAGTCTTTCCTTCTATGGATTTCAAAATCAACCAAAATAAACTTGCATCACTGTATACCTACACAAGTCAGCGGAATAAATCTTCCTAAGCTCCAATTTCTATCGCAGGCCTAAACTTCCTCTGAAAAATGTTAAAGAGAGGGGTGAGTATTATAAATACTCAGTCAGTGGAGTGCAATAGTATGATTGTGTGATAAATGAGGGATGAATGTGGAAGAGTCAAAGTATATCTCAAACAACACTTTATACATTAAAGCATTTTTAGTAAATCAAGATAATTTACAAAATATGCATCTACATTAAATATTCTTTGTAATACCAAAAATTCGATATTTAAAATATTCTATAAAATATCTTAGTAATTATAAAAGAAAATCTTAAATTTTATTGATTTTCAATTTTTGGGTATTAAATTGGAATTTTGGGTATAATTAAAACGCTCGTGTTGTAAATTCGTAGTGCATTCTACTCTTGATAAATTAAGAAATTCAATAAAATTGAGAGTATAAAAATATATATATATATTTGTATTTAAAAAAAAAAGCAAACAGGGGGAGACGCTGCGTTTTGGAGTGAAACGCAACATTCCCCCCTTTAATGAAATTAGGGTTAGAAACCCTAATTTCATTCTCTCTACCCTTCGTCTCTCTTGCTCTCTTTGACTCTCTCACTCTCTCTTACCCTCCGCTACTCTCTTCTACCCCTCTCCGCCACCTATCGGTAATTCCACCACCGCACGCCACCACCGCACGTCTCCCTCTCTATTTCACTCTCTCTCTCATCTCACCATCTCTTTGTTCTCTCTCTATCTCACGATCTCTCTCTCACAGTCACTTTCATTCTCACACTCTGTCCCTCCCTATCACACTCTCAGTCTCTCGCTCGAATCTCTGTCTCTCTCTCACACCACCTCTCTGTCTCTCACTTTCGCGCATGAACGGGACATTCTCCCTCTCCTGTGAGCGAAAAGCCTTCACTCTCCTCCCTGCTCGAGCGGTGTTTCCTGCGAGCAACTCCCTTCTGCCACCTTGCGAAAGCCCCAAGTCGGCCTAACCACTGAGCATTGGAAACCGTAGCTACGACTGTGATTCTCTATCTGCATAGGTAAGGTTTGGTCCCTAACCCTAACTCTAGGGTTTCAAATTTTCTTAGAAAATAGCTTTCGATTACTGAAATTTACTTTAAATTGGGAGCTTTGCAGGTTTTAGAATGGACTGAGAAGGCATTTGAACGAGAATTGCGAACTGCGAAAAACCCTAGGTGAGGGATTTTCAATCCCTTCAATATTCGAATTATTTTGTTGAATTTAGGTAGAGATTTTGTCTATATATATTTTCTGAAAATGGGTTAGATTTGAAAAAAAGGTATTTTCCTGAAATTTCATATGAAGTTATTTAGGTTAAATCTAGAATTTCATATAAATTAGGCTGCGTGGCATGATAGAGTGTCATAGATAGTAGTAGAACTTTGTTTGATTATTCGTATAGCTTTCTTTGGAGTTTGAATTGAAATTGGCATGAATTAACTTAGGATTATGTAAATTCGGGAGAAAGTGGGAAAATTTGAGGAATGTTGGAAATTAAAGTCATTAATAAGAAAAATAATCTTAGATTGATGAAACGAGAGTTTAAAAATGTGATTACATAAATTAAGACTATTTTAAATAAGAGAAAAATTTGAAAACCCTTTAATGGAGGCTTAATTGATGATTAATTGTGTTGATTGGTCTAGGTTGACCTTTGGAGACTCGAAAGAAGTCGATTTGGATTAATTGTGGAAATAGGGAGTGAATACTCTCCCTAGAGGTGAGTGGACGGTTCATTGTGTTCATAAATGAGAAACTTGTTTTAAAATTGCTTTATAAATGATTTTTGAAGGATTTTACATGATTTATGTAAATTGTTTTATGATTGTGGGCTGTCTGAATTGGATTGTGAAATACGAATGCATCCATTATGATTATAAATGCTTTTATGCTATGTGCTATTTGATATTGCTCTATGAACTGCTTTGGCATGAGATTATGGATTAATTGTTGGAAATCATGACACTTTGTTGAGAAATGGATTGATTGAGAAATGAAGGGTGCCATAGATGACTATAGTCATATTCCCACCACAGAGCAACTCGACGGGGTAGCGTGGTTTGGGTTTGGATGTGCGGGGGAGTTTGACGTCCCTCCCTCTGCCGAAGTCATGCTATATCTGGATTACACCCCGGTGAGGTACGAGACAACACCAAGGAAGGGGGTATGTTTTGAAACATTTGATAGAAAAACCCTTGGTGGGCTTTCGTCTGGGGTTGGCCGCCCTAAGACGGAAGTAATTTCGATGGGACCCCAGGATTTTCTGAAAAGATGATTGATATGGATGAATATTTTGTAAATTGTGATTTATTGAAATGTTTTATACATATGAACTGCTATTTATGAGTAATGCTTTGACTGCCCCACATTCATACCTTGTTTATGAACACAATTACACCATTGCACTCCACTCACTGAGTATTCCCCTATACTCACCCCTTTCTCTACCTTTTTCAGAGGAGACTTAGTTGGGAGACTACTCGACAGAGTTAGCACAGTATTTTTTCGGATTGTATAGGCATTTGGCATATGTAGGATTTTTGGAGAATCATAGTACTCAGTACCATGGAAAAAGGGAAGTTTGTACACTCCATACCGTACGAATTTTATTGATATTGGCTTTGTTCTTGGCAAGTATTGATAAAATCCAACAATTTTTTATTTGTACTTTATTATTTTGATTGCTCTATTTTTGGAAAACTATTTTTATCTGTACTGGGACATTTGGATTGTAAATCTAAATTTCGATGCTTTCTTTTGATTTTGTGAAATTCTGTACATCTCATACCATTAAGATTTTACTGATACTGGCTTGTTTTCTTAGGGTAAGTGTTGGTAGAATCTGACGGCTATGTTTTGAGACTTCTTGTTTGTTAAATGCTTTATTGTGTTGAGAATTCTGAGTGGCTAGGATGGCCACATCGCATGCTTGCATGTACAGGTTCCCTCTCCCCGATTGTGTGCTGAGGTGTGCTCGTGCATGTACAGGTTCCCACTCCCCGATGTGTGCTGATGTATGATTGCATGTACAGGATCCCACTCCCCGATGTGTGCCGATGTGTGTGTTTTTACGTTTAGGGATGAGCTGGGATGGGCTCCTTGCATGTGTATTGTTTATATGATTTCTTATTTTGAATAATTTTATGCATTTGATGATTTATTATAAATTTGATAGCCTTGCGGAGTCCCGATATATGGGGAGGTTCTGCCCGTGTACCCAGATGACGCGGCAGCTGTCACGTGCTCGATCCGAGGATCGGGGCGTGACAGTTTTATTAGGATCAGAGCTCAGGTTTACGATTTTAAAAGTTTGATGATTTTGAAATGTTTTGAAATGTTTCCAAATATCCCAAAAGTTTTCTAAAGACTTTAAAATGTTTTTCTGTATTTTGAAAAATGTTTGCATCTTTTAAAAAGTTTTCGGAGAATGTACAGAACTTTCCATGGTTTTCTTAGGAAATTAGAAATATTCTTTTAGGGGGTTAAGCACCTGCGTTAGTACTTATTTTAAATTGTTAAGCTTAGACCCTCCCCGTAGAGCTTTACTCTCCATATGAAGAGTGGGGAATCTAAATAGGATATTTTCTACTTCACTTCTACAACCTGAGTGATGTATCACTTTATGAATAGTTTCTCAATTGTGATTGAAGATTCCCCTTGGATTGTTTTGCTGAATGGTGAGTACCCTTGTAGTAATTATTTTGGACTGACATTTTGATATGGGAGTTTGATATACTTGTGTAATAGGCATGATAATATAGAATTGCTTATAATTAAGATATAAGGTAAAATACTTTTGACAGATTCTATTTGTGAGTAGATGTTGGGATTTAATAAATGCTTTCATAATTTGAAAAAGCAGACAGTTTGGAATTGGCAGGAAAATTTGATGATACTTGCCTTGTTTTTGTGTAACTACATTGTATCATCTGTAGCCTTCTCTTCTTAAAGGTGAGCGATAAGTTATAAGAAGCAGGTATAAGGAAAAAGATATACGAATGGTTAGATTGAACACATTCTTTTTTTTTAGGGACATGATGTGGACGGAATGTTTATTTATGATTTTGATAGAAGAGGAATTGCTAGTAAAGGATAGTGTGCCCAATTTTTCAGTTAAACAATGAGAAGTGTGATAATAGCAATGTGACTTCAAGTATGTAACAATGACTAATGGGATCTTGCAAATATGTTTAGTGGTATTAATATCTTAGTGAGGTTAAAGTTCAGCTGTTGATGAACAAATTCGATTTGTAACTTGAAGAGGGCTGATAGTTACCTCTAGTAATTGGGATTCTATAATTATTAAAATTCCTATTAATTTTGTTAATGGTTAAGATTTGGGCCTGGATAGTGTCTGTAAGTAGAGTTTTGTAGATGGCTGGTCTGAAAAGAGAAGAAAGAAGGAAGAAAATGGTAGTGAATTGAATGAAAATTCCTTTATTAAAAGATAGATTACAAAATGTAAGCTATTTCATATTGAGATCGTTGCATACTTCGATCATATTTAGTATTTTTAAAGAAATCAGCCTTGTTGCTGATATGATTATAAATTGTATTCACCGTCCAAAGTATGTCCTTTATACTATTGAACTATTACTATTACATGCAAAGGCTAGTGCAACAAGCAATTCACTACCATAAGCACACATAAGCACAAACATTCAGTTTCTCATTGTAGTGTGAATTTCCAAAGTCAAATTAATGCCCTTAAGTCCAGAGGCATTAAAATTCAAAGATAATAGCCACAATTTTAATAAGACAATTAATGCCTGTAGGTTTGAAGACTTCACACTGATATCATTCCGTTTCAGCAATGCCCAAAGATGGAAATCATAGCTTAAATAAGACAATTTTGATCATTTCTTAAACAATTGCAGTAGAATTAATGCCTATAAGTCTAGAGCCATTAAAATTCAATGTATACCATATTGTGACTGATATTAAAGTTATCAAAGATTGTCTTTTCCAAAAGTTATAGTACTTATCTTTCCATTGCTAATAATATTGTTCCTTGGCTCTATAGGTTCCAAACTAAGATGACTCATTTGATTAAAATCTTTAATATACTTACTGCAAGCAGTTTTTGGCTATACGCAAATGCTCCATTCAATCTATAATGGATCTATTATAACTCAGATGAGTAGGACAAGTACTTAAAAATGAGTTACTAAAACTACTGAGTGACACTAAAAATCTTTAACAATACGATGAATGGTCTCAGTAGCATTAAATGTTTCTCTCAAGTAACTATCATCTATTAGTATTTTGGATTCTTTACCAGGCTTGGTTTAGGTTCAATTGAGCATACAAGTTTTTCTTTCAATGAATATGTCTGGTTGGCCGTGCTTCAGTAGGCTTGTCAATCTAAATCCAACTATTTCGCACTTGTTTATGAGTTTCTTGCACTTTGAAAAGATTGATTTATGCTGATTTGGGAAGTTCTTTGTTAGCAAAGCGGGTTGAATCTTCAAGTTTTTGCTGCTATGGTTATCTTCTTCAATATACTGTAAATATATGTTATACCTTTGCACTGTGAGGCACTAGGAAAAATGATGTGACTATAAGGTACTTTAGCTAGCTATGGTTGTGGGCAATGCACATAGGGATAGTTCTTTCTCTTAAACCTTTCATGTATATAATGCAACATTTTTGACAATTGTAGCATATGAACTGGTAGTTTGCTTCGATGGTTATTTAGAAAAATAATATTCGTAATGGACATTGCCTTCTTTGGATGAGCAGCATCTTATAGGAGAATTTTAACCTTAGGTGAGTTTTGATAACAAGGAATTTTGTTGTCTAGCTTGGAAATTTGAGGATATGGAAAACCGGTGAAAGCTTCCTCAATGTTTGATGCAGTCACCTTGGAGAAACTAATATGATGAGTCTTTACAGGATTTATACATTGTAGTGAGATTTCTCTGGTGTTTCAGTTAGCTGCAGTGATTTAGAGTTTCTTAGATAACTATTTTAAGTAAAGTCTCTTCAATTTGAGGTAGATTCATCCTTCAAATGGAAATATGAGATTATATGGACCATTCTAGCTTTTACAATATTGAAATGGTGAATCTTGCAAGCATCTAAGTAGGAATGTTTATGCATGGTTACTTGAGCACCATTTAGGAGTAAGAACGCCTGTAAACAAAATTTTGAGGTATATTGAATAGGTCGAGTTCAATGATAGTATTTTCAAATATCTGTGTTATGTGTATTAAAGACCTCAGTTTTGATCTTCTGCAATGCTTTGTTATAGATACAGGGTGGAGGCTTGTCACAATTGTTGTTAAGGAATGTGTTAATCTAGAAAGTGTTGCTCCTTTTATATCCAAAGGTTTCAAGGTTTTAGAACAAACATGGAGATTCAGAGACTATTAATTATTGTGCTTTATTTGCTGCAATTAGAAAAAGAAAACTAGAGGAACCTCAACCTCAAGGAATAAAATCTACCAAACGCTCATATTGGAATAAGACAATTTTTTTATCATTACCTTAGGGAATTTTCTTTTCTTGAGGGAACCAAAGCATCAATTGCTTATTCTTAATTTCTTCCTTTTATTCTATAAATTGATATTTTGAAAAAAAAAATTGACATGGTTTCAATGGAACCACTAGTGAGTTTGATGTTTTACATTATCGTTCCTGTCAAATTTCTGGCCGCTTAGTTGTTAAGTTATTATATATGTTTAAGAGTCTTGGTGGAGTTCCTGTGTAAACTAAAGGTCAAGGTGGAATAAGACATTTTCAATTTCGGCTGAGCAGCCCAAACATAACTCACTTCAGATGACTTGGAATCAAGAAAATAATAGGTATTGAAACATCTTGTGGAGCTCTATGGAGTATTACCCACAGGTTGTTGGTCCTAGAGTCTCCAATTATATTTTTGGTATATTTTATTCATAATTTGGGATTTGTCCATAGCTTAAGAGGGTGGAGATGATATCCTTAATGTGCTAAGTATACTTGAGAGTTATAAGGAATTTTGATCAGGGTAGATAAGATCAGTAGTAGATTAAATGAATGCAAAGCAAATTCTTATGATGTATCTTTTGTGACTGTATAAATCGTAGTTGTAATATGGCTTGTAGGAGGCATTGGTTCTAATAGAAATTTTTAAGTTCTTATAGAATGAACAGAAACTAGAATTATAGTATTGATGCAACAGAATTGGTATATTTTTGAAAATATTTCTTTGGAAAGAAGTAATCTGGTTTCAAAAGCAGAGAAATTTGCATATTGGCTAAGCCAATCAATTCGGGATTTTTAAGAGAATAGGAAAGTTGTATTGAAAGCACTGTATGCAGATGAGAAGATTGTAATGTCTAAAGTGCAATAGTGATAAATATAAGAGACACTAGAAGTGGTTTTTACTTTGGTGATTTGGGAGGTATTAATGCAGACACTAGGTGATATGCAAATATATGTACTAGATTTAATTTGGATAGAATATTCGGGATATTGTATGATACTAGAGTAATAGAGAATAATCATGATAGAAATACCTTGATTAAAAGAGTTATCTAACTAAGGATTGGAGATTTAAAACTTGAAAGTATTCAAATATTGTCAGTGGATTAAATTTCCTCACTTAGTCTAGGCCATATTGAGGTTGATTTACATTTCGTCATACACAAGTTTGAGGATATAAGGATTTTCTCTATCTTTGGATCTGCAATTGATATGGACATGACATAGTAGTGGACATTTCTTATTTAAGGTCTCTTTTGAAAGATAATTTAATGAATTTTTATAGTTTTTGGAGTCTTGATAGCTTAGTTGTTGATTCTGAAGTTAAAATATGTCAGTCCTAACATATTTTAAGAAGTATTTGCCAGATCCATTTCATGTGGATGAAGCTCCTCTGACAGAATGGAATCCAGACCTGAGTTTCAAAGTACAGCTTGCGTTAATACTAGATCGACAGTTTCAAACAGTTGAGAAATAGGTACATTCCTATGGTTTAAGTACGGCGGACAGTAATATCAAGTGGAAAAACAGATTTGGGAGACTGAGGAAAACAATGCGAAGCAACATCCACAGCTTTTTGATGTATGAGTTATATTTTGAAATTTCGAGGACGAAATTTGTTTTTTAGGGGTTAAGTGTTGTAATACCGAAAATTCGGTATTTGAAATATTCTGTAAAATATCTTAGTAATTATAAAAGAAAATCTTAAATTTTATTGATTTTCGATTTTGGGGTATTAAATTAGAATTTTGGGTATAATTAAAACGCTCGTGTTGCAAATTCGTAGTGCATTCTACTCTTGATAAACTAAGAAATTCAATAAAATTGAGAGTGTAAAAACATATATATATATATTTGTACTTAAAAAAAAAAAGAAAAAAAAAAGCAAACAGGGGAGATGCTGTGTTTTGGAGTGAAACGAAGCATTCCCCCCTTTAATGAAATTAGGGTTAGAAACCCTAATTTCATTCCCTCTCCCCTTCGTTTCTCTCGCTCTCTTCGACTCTCTCACTCTCTCTCACCCTCCGCAGCTCTCTTCTGCCCCTCTCCGCCACCCATCGGTGGTTCCACCACCGCACGCCACCACCGCACGTCTCCCTCTCTATTTCACTCTCTCTCTCATCTCACCATCTCTCTGTTCTCTCTCTATCTCACGATCTCTCTCTCACAGTCGCTCTCACTCTCACACTTGGTCTCTCTCTGTCACACTCTCAGTCTCTCGCTCAAATCTCTGTCTCTCTCTCACACCACCTCTCTGTCTCTCACTTTCGCGCTTGAACAGAACGTTCTCCCTCTCTCGCGCGTGAAGAGCCTTCACTCTCCTCCCTGCTCGCGCGGTGTTTCCTGCAAGCAACTCCCTTCTGCCACCTTGCGGACGGCCCAAGTCAGCCTAACCACCGAGCATTGGAAACCCTAGCTACTATTGTGATTCTCTCTCTGCATAGGTAAGGTTTGGTCCCTAACCCTAACTCTAGGGTTTCAAATTTTCTTAGAAAATAGCTTTCGATTACTGAAATTTACTTTAAATTGGGAGCTTTGCAGGTCTTAGAATGGACTGAGAAGGCATTTGAATGAGGATTGCGAACTGCGAAAAACCTTAGGTGAGGGATTTTCAATCCCTTCAATATTCGAATTATTTTGTTGAATTTAGGTAGAGATTTTGTCTATATATATATTCTGAAAATGGGTTAGATTCGAAGAAAAGGTATTTTCCTGAAATTTCGTATGAAATTATTTAGGTTAAATCTAGAATTTGATATAAATTAGGCTTCATGGCATGATAGAGTGTCTTAGATAGTAGTAGAATTTCGTTAGATTGTTCGTATAGCTTTATTTGAAATTTGAATTGAAATTGGCATGAATTAAATTAGGATTATGTAAATTCGGGAGAAAATGGGAAAAATTGAGGAATATTGGAAATTAAAGTCATTAATAAGGGAAATAATCCTAGATTGATGAAACGAGAGTTTAAAAATATGATTACGTAAATTAAGGCTATTTTAAATATGAGGAAAATTTAAAAACCCTTTAATGGAGCCTTAATTGATAATTAATTGTGTTGATTGGTCTAGGTTGACCTTTGGAGACAAGAAAAGAGTCGATTTAGATTAATTGTGGAAATAGGGAGTCAATACCCTCCCTAGAGGTGAATGGACGGTTCATTGTGTTCGTAAATGAGAAACCTGTCTTAAAATTGCTTTATAAATGATTTTTGAAGGATTTTACATGATTTATGTAAATTCTTTTTTGATTGTGGGCTATCTGAACTGGATTGTGAAATACGAATACATCCATTGTGTTTATAAATGTTTTTGTGCTATGTGCTATTTGATATTTCTCTATGAACTGCTTTGGTATGAGATTATGGATTAATTTTTGGAAATCATGGCACTTTGTTGAGAAATGGATTGATTGAGAAATGAAGGTTGCCGTAGATGACTATAGTCATATTCCCACAACGGAGCGACCCGACGGGGTGGTGTGATTTGGGGTTTGGATGTGCGGGGGAGTTTGACGTCTCTCCCTCTGCCGAAGTCGTGCTATATCTGGATTGCACCTCGGTAAGGTACGAGCCAACGCCAAGGAAGGGGGTATGTTTTGAAACATTTGATGGAAACACCCTTGGCGTGTTTTTGTCTGGGTTTGGCTGCCCTAAGACGGAAGTGATTTCGATGGGACCCCAGGATTTTCTGAAAAGATGATTGATATGGATGCATATTTTATAAATTGTGATTTATTGAAATATTTTATGCATATGAACTGTTATTTATGAGTAATGCTTTGACTGCCCTACAGTTACCCCTTATTTATAAACATAATAGCACCATTGCACTCCACTCACTGAGTATTCCTCTATACTCACCCCTCTCTCCACCTTTTTCAGAGGAGACTTAGTTAGGAGACCACTCGATGGGGCTAGCGCAGTATTTTTGCGGATTGTATAGGTATTTGGCATATGCAGGATTTTTTGAGAATCATAGTTCTCAATACCATGGAAAAAGGGAAGTCTGTACACTCCATACCGTGCGGATTTTATTGATGCTGGCTATGTTCTTAGCAAGTATTGATAAAATCTGACAATTTTTGATTTGTAATTTATTATTTTGATTACTCTATTTTTGAAAAACTATTTTTATCTGTAATTGGACATTTGGATTGTAAATCTAAATTTCGATACTTTCTTTTGATTTTGTGAAGTTCTATACATCTCATACCGTTAAGATTTTACCAATACTGGCTTGTTTTCTTCGGGTAAGTGTTGGTAGAATCCGACGGCTATGTTTTGGGACTTCTTGTTTGTTAAATGCTTTATTGTGTTAAGAATTCTGAGTGGCTAGGATGGCCACATCACATGCGTGCATATACAGGTTCCCTTTCCCCGATTGTGTGCTGAGGTGTGCTCGTGCATGTACAGGTTCCCACTCCCCGATGTGTGCTGATGTATGATTGTATGTACAGGATCCCACTCCCCGATGTGTGCCGATGTGTGTGTTTTTACGTTCAGGGATGAGCTGGGATAGGCTCATTGCATGTGTATTGTTTATATGATTTCTTGTTTTGAAGAGTCTTATGCTTTTGATGATTTATTATAAATTTGATAGTCTTGCGGAGTCTCGGTATATAGGGAGGTTCTGCCCGTGTACCAAGATGACGCGGCAACTGTCGTGTGCTCGATTCGAGGATCGGAGCGTGACAGTTTTATTGGTATCAGAGCTCAGGTTTACGTTTTTAAAAGTTTGATGGTTTTGAAATGTTTTGAAATGTTTCCAAATGTCCCAAAAGTTTTCCAAAGACTTTAAAATGTTTTTCTGTATTTTGAAAAAGGTTTGCATCTTTTAAAAAGTTTTCGGAGAATGTACAGAACTTTCCATGGTTTTCTTAGGAAATTAGAAATATTCTTGTTGGAGGTTAAGCACCTGAGTTAGTACTTATTTTAAATTGTTAAGCTTAGACCCTCTCCGTAGAGCTTTACTCTCCATATAAAGAGTGAGCAATTTAAATAGGATATTTTCTACTTCACTTCTACAACTTGAGTGATGTATCACTTTATGAATAGTTTCTCAATTGTGATTGAAGATTTCCCTTGGATTGTTTGGCTGAATGGTGAGTACCCTTGTAGTAATTATTTTGGACTGACATTTTGATATTGGGAGTTTGATATACTTGTGTATTAGGCATGACAATATAGAATTGCTTATGATTAAGATATAAGGTAAAATCCTTTTGAGAGATTGTATTTGTGAGTAGATACCGGGGTTTGATAAATGCTTTCGTAATTTGAAAAAGCAGACAGTTTGGAATCAGCAGGAAAATTTGATGATACTTGCCTTGTTTTTATGTAACTACATTGTATCATATGTAGCCTTCTCTTCCTAAAGGTGGGCTATAAGTTATAAGAAGCAGGTATAAAGATAAAGATATGCGAATGGTCAGATTGAACACATTCTTTTCTTTGAGGGACATGATGTGGGCGGAATGTTTATTTATGATTTTGATAGAAGAGGAATTGCTAGTAAAGGATAGTGTGCCCAATTTGTCAGTTAAACAATGAGAAGTGTGATAATAGCAATGTGACTTCAAGTATATAACAATGACTAATGGGATCTTGCAAATATGTTTAGTGGTATTAATATCTTAGTGAGGTTAAAGTTCAGCTGTTGATGAACAAATTCAATTTGCAACTTGAAGAGGGCTGATAGTTGTCTCTAGCAATTGAGATTCTATAATTATTAAAATTCCTATTAATTTTGTTAATGGTTAAGATTTGGGCCTGGACAGTGTCTGTAAGTAGAGTTTTGTGGAGGGCCAGTCTGAAAAGAGAAGAAAGAATGAAGAAAATTGTAGTGAATTGAATGAAAATTCCTCTATTAAATGATAGATTACAAAATGTAAGCTGTTTCATATCAAGGTTGTTGTATACTTCGATCATATTTAGTATTTTTAAAGAAATCAGCCTTGTTGCTGATATGATTATAAATTGTATTCACTGTCCAAAGTATGTCCTTTATACTATTGAACTATTGCTGTTACATGCAAAGGCTAGTGCAGCAAGCAATTCACTACCATAAGTACACATAAGCACAAACATTCAGTTTCTCATTGTAGTGTGAATTTTCAAAGTCAAATTAATGCCCTTAAGTCCAGAGGCATTAAAATTCAAACACAATAGCCACAATTTTAATAAGACAATTAATGCCTGTAGGTTTGAAGACTTCACACTGATATCATTCCGTTTCAGCAATGCCCAAAGATGGAAATCATAGCTTAAATAAGACAATTTTGATCATTTCTTAAACAATTGCAGTAGAATTAATTCTTGTAAGCCTAGAGCCATTAAAATTCAATGTATACCATATTGTGACTGATATTAAAGTTATCAAAGATTGTCTTTTCCAATAGTTATAGTACTTATCTTTCCATTGCTAATAATATTGTTCCTTTGGCTCTATAGATTCCAAACTAAGATGACCCATTTGATTAAAATCTTTAATATACTTACTGCAAGCAGTTTTTGGCTATACGCAAATGCTCCATCCAATCTATAATGGATCTATTAAAACTCAGATGAGTAGGACAAGTACTTAAAAATGAGTTACTATAACTACTGAGTGACACTAAAAATCTTTAACCATACGATGAATGGTCTCAGTAGCATTAAATGTTTCTCTCAAGTAACTATCATCTATTAGTATTTTTGATTCTTTACCAGGCTTGGTTTAGGTTCTATTGCGTATACAAGTTTTTCTTTCAATGAATATGTCTGGTTGGCTGTGCTTCAGTAGGCTTGTCAATCTAAATCCAACTATTTTGCACTTGTTTATGAGTTTCTTGCACTTTGAAAAGATTGATTTATGCTGATTTGGGAAGTTCTTTGTTAGCAAAGCGGGTTGAATCTTCAAGTTTTTGCTGCTATGATCATCTTCTTCAATACACTGTAAATATATATTATACATTTGCACTGTGAGGCACTAGGAAAAATGATGTGACTATAAGGTACTTTAGCTAGCTATGGTTGTGGGCAATGCACATAGGGATGGTTCTTTCTCTTAAACCTTTCATGTATATAATGCAACATTTTTGACAATTGTAGCATATGAACTGGTAGTTTGCTTCGATGGTTATTTAGAAAAATAATATTCGTAATGGACATTGCCTTCTTTGGATGAGCAGCATCTTAGTGGAGAATTTTAACCTTAGGTGAGTTTGATAACAAGTAACTTTGTTGTCTAGCTTGGAAATTTGAGGATATGGAAAACTGGTGATAGCTTCCTCAATGTTTGATGCAGTCACCTTGGAGAGACTAATATGATGAGCCTTTACGGGATTTATACATTGTAGTGAGATTTCTCTGGTGTTTCAGTTAGCTGCAGTGATTTAGAGTTCCTTAGATAACCATTTTAAGTAAAGTCTCTTCAATTTGAGGTAGATTCATCCTTCAAATGGAAATATGAGGTTATATGGACCATTCTAGCTTTTACAACATTGAAATGGTGAATCTTGCAAGCATCTAAGTAGGAATGTTTATGCATGGTTACTTGAGCACCATTTAGGAGTAAGAACGCCTGTAAACAAAATTTTGAGGTATATTGAACATGTCGAGTTCAATGATAGTATTTTCAGATATCTGTGGTATGTGTATTGAAGACCTCAGTTTTGATATTTTACAATGCTTTGTAGCAGATACAGGGTGGAGGCCTGTCCCAATTGTTATTGAGGAATGTGTTAATCTAGAAAGTGTTGCTCCTTTTATATCCAAAAGTTTCAAGGTTTTAGAACAAACAAGGAGATTCAGAGACTATTGATTGTTGTGCTTTATTTGCTGCAATTAGAAAAAGGAAACTAGAAGAACCTTAACCTCAAGGAATAAAACCAACCAAATGCTCATATTAGAATAAGACAATTTTTCTATCATTACCTTGGGAAATTTTCTTTCCTTGAGGGAACCAAAGCATCAATTGCTTATTCTTAATTTCTTCCTTTTATTCTATAAATTGAGATTTTGAAAAAAAAAAAAAAATTGACATGGTTTCAATGGAACCACTAGTGAGTTTGATGTTTTACGTTATCGTTTCTGTCAAATTTCTGGCCGCTTAGTTGTTAAGTTATTATATATATTTAAGAGTCTTGGTTGAGTTCCTGTGTAAACTAAAGGTCAAGGTAGAATAAGACATTTTCAATTTCGTCTAAGCAGCCCAAACATAACTCACTTCAAATGACTTGGAATCAAGAAAATAATAGGTATTGAAACATCTTGTGGAACTCCATGGAGTATTACCCAAAGCTTGTTGGTCCTAGAGTCTCCAATTATATTTCTGGTATATTTTTATTCATAATTTGGGATTTGTCCATAGCTTAAGAGGGTGGAGAGGATATCCTCAATGTGCTAAATATACTTGAGAGTTATAAGGAATTTTGATCAGGGTAGATAAGATCAGTGGTAGCTTAAATAAATGCAAAGCAAATTCTTATGATATATCTTTTGTGACTGTATGAATCGTAGTTATAAGATGGCTTGTAGGAGGCATTGGTTCTAATAGAAATTTTTGAGTTATTATAGAATGAACAGAAACTAGAATTATAGTATTGATACGAGAGAATTGGTATATTTTTGAAAATATTTCTTTGGAAAGAAGTAATCTGGTTTTAAAAGTAGAGAAATTTGCATATTGGCTAAGCCAATCAATTCGGGATTTTTAAGAAAATAAGAAAGTTGTATTGAAAGCCCAGGCAGTCGCGAGGGCCGTGCCCCTGGCGCCCAAGTGCGGCCGCAAGGGCAGCGCCCAGGCACGACCTCTAGGGCAGCTCCCCTTGCGCCCAGGCGCTATCGCGAGGGCAGCGCCCCTGGCGCCCTTCCTTTGGGTGCTGCCGCCGCAGGAGGGGGTGCCCTCCCTCCCTTTGGTTTTTTTTTTTATTTTTTTTTTACAAATTTCCTAATAATTACATAATTAAATTAATTAATGTTTTGTATTTTTTTTATCAAATTTATTAACCATATGTCTTTGTGAATTTGCAAGTCTAATCTTCCCAACTTGCAAATTCATGATCCGGAGTGATCTTTATATATTTGACTTGTGCCTGATCTTGAGGTTGAGAAGGATAGGATATTGAAGGCATGTGGTTTTATTCATACTGGAAGAGTCAATGGAAGTCTAAATCTTGCAAGAGCAATAGGTATTCAAGTTCCCTTATTTGTTAACTCATTATACTGTATTCTATGGAAGTTTGAGTTGGCTTATTGCATTTAGTTGTGATATGAATACGGGGAATTTTTCTGTGTGTTACCTTCAATGCACACATAGAATGGGGATGTGAGAACTTGTATGGCTTGCATCTTGTAACCATTTTTTTCCCTTCTGTAGGAGACATGGAGTTAAAGCAAAATAAATTTTTGCCTGCTGAAAAGAAAATTGTCACTGCCAATCTGACATAAATACGGTATGTCATAGTCTTTCTCAATTATTATGATAAACAGTTATAACTGCAAGCAGTTTATGTAATGTGAGCTTCTAAATTTTTATCATGTAGATGAGGTTGAAATGCTTTCTGCATATGGGAAAAATAAGTAAATTTTGGGATTTATAGTTTTAATTTCAAAGGCATTAGATATTTTGAATCTGTTGTATGAGGAAGTTTGAGCATTTTCAGCAGATAAAAATGTTAATAGCGGATTAACGTGATTTGCCTGGAAATTATATTTCGGGGTTTTGTTATACCTCACAATTCATTTTGTTAAAATTCTAGGGAAGAATAAAGTTTTGTGAGCACATTCACTTACTTTTGAGTTACTATCGTGCTTTTCGACTTAGATTTGATGGCCAGTAAGTATTTTTTTCTTAAAACATTAAATTTTATCTTCATATGTGGTAATATTTGATATCTTCATATATGTTTTTATTATAAAATATGGTTTATTTCCTTAGTCATTTGACAATGAAAATACATTAAGGTCTAAATGATGTAATATAAAATTGTTTTTTTTTTTTTGCTTTTAACAAACATGGTGGTAAAGGACAAACTGACAGAGGTGGCTGTGCTCATGCTTTTCGACGATATTGTGTACTCTCGTACGCCTTCTCCGACTTTTTTTTGTAAACTTCATAATTTCTATTTTATTTGAATTTTTCCATTCATTTATTATTGACTTTATTTATTTCAAATAAAACTCTAATATCGATTGTTTTTTTTAATTGTTTAATTTCAAATCTCAATTTGTTTCATATTTAGTGGCTTAAGTTTTTTTTTTTTTTTTTTTTAGTTCGTTAATATATTGTTTTCTTTTTTATAGATAATTTGTATATTATTTGAGCCAGACTTGTAGAATCAGCGGCCAATCCTCTTCCACTCCAGTAGTTGTCAGGGAAAAAATGATACAAATGAACAACCGGATGAGCCAGATGCAGGAGCTATTAGTACAAAAAGACAATCAAATTGAAAAATTATGCGCACAGCAAAGGCAAAATGAGAACGTAATCAGCGAGTTATGCGCAAACCAGGATTTCATAATGCGGCATCTTCAGTTAGCTCCCGGTTTAAGTCAGATGACCCCATTTCTGTTTTCTTCTGATTATCCTCCTGATGGTGATACTAGTGACGATGGTGATGGTGATGGTGATGGTGGTGTTTCTTGACATTTCTATTTGTTATTTGATAGTTACATTTAAATGTGGTTTTTGTATACCATTATCTTTGAATATTTTGACTTTGTATTGTGTTTGTTGTTGACATTATTTATTGTTATTTCATAGTTAGTAAATGATTATGTTGACAATGTTGATGATGTTGATCATGTGCTTTGTTGATGATATTGTTGTTGGATGGTTGGCTGATACTGTTAGATAGCTGGTTGATTTATTGTTAATTTATTATGATGTTGAATGAGATACAGGAACAGGGAATACAGGATGAATGGTCAAATTATAGAATTCAATTTGATTTTTGTTGCAAAATTTTTAAATTTGTTGCTAAATTTTCGATACAAAATATCCACATTCGTTGCAAAATTCGTTGCTAAATATGTTTGTAACGAAATTTGCGACTAAAATGAAAATTGTAACAAACTTGGGTTCGTTGCAGATTAGCTACAAATTTGGGACGAAAAGAGTTCGTCACAGATTAGCGATGAACCTTTGTTCGTCGCAGAATTCATCGCTAATTTGCGACGAATTTTAATTTTTCGTTGCTAAAAATTACGACGAATTGATAGCGACAAAAAATTGTTTGTCGTTAAATTTGTCACAAATTGTTTTTGTAATAAATTTTTCTTAAAAATTCATCGCAAAATTCGTTATAAAATGGTGATTTTTTTGTAGTGTCTTCTGACATTTATTTTATCATACACAAGATTGGAGTTCAAATTCGAATTCAAAATCTTATTTAAAAAGTACCGTTGTCACCAAACTAATTATGCATTGTGCACAAAAGCATTTGTGAACGTGTATCTAGATTCCTGGAAGATGAACTCCTTTTGAAACATCCTTGTCAAGAGGAAATAGTAAAGAGTGTGCATAGGACTAGCTAGGAGGTAATCCTGTTGGTAAAATGTTAATTCCTTTGCATCGACAAAGCTCACTGACATTTAACTCTTTAATTTTGAACAAATCATGCTGTGTTCTATTATTACTTGAACTAATGTCTCAAGTAGCAAATAGCAAAATTTTAAATTTATGAATTAATACACAAATCAATTATTGAGTGGGTACCCACTTTCATAATATCAATTTAAAATTGGAATAAGATTTTTTTTTAAAACCAACTGTTATTCAGAATCACAATCTAACTAATCTGTTTCGAGTTTTTAGCGGACCCCTTTTAGGGAAAAGCTCTTGTAATGTAGTTCTTTTCATTTCCAATATTCGAATATGAGTTTTGGTTGAAGAATGTAATATCTTTTCCATTAGATCAATTGTCTCTCTCCATAGAATGAAAATTATTTTGTTTTATTTTCTTTGTTTTTTTTTTCATGATTAGTCTCGGATACTGATAAACAGGGAACAAATAGTGAGTGTTATCTTATTTCAAATTAAGTGTTAAAACAAACATATAATCACTTAGAAAATTAGTAGGTTGAACATGGCATTTACATAATGATCATATGATAATTTACTTAGCGAGTGTATTTTTATTTAAATCATAATTGTTTATGTAATATTCTAATCTAAGACAATGGTTATCTAGTGTGCAGGTGATTATGGATTATTACTACTTATATACTTGTTTCATCACCTTGAAAAACAAAGTATAAAACAAAGTATTAAGATCGTATAACTTAAATATGAAGTTCTTGGCTATGAGGGTATGATTTAAATAGAAAGAAGTCTCTAGTTTCAGTTTTATTAAATTCAAGAATGGAAACAAGATGAGAGGGAGAATGTGCTACATTGAGAGCAAGAAAACGAAGGCTTAAGCTTTATAACCAACTCAAGCCTTGTGATCATGTGGGAGAGAAATTCCAATAATTAAACATTAAGATTTTATTTCAATAACTGCCAACTAAGCTTGAGTTTTAGATGTTAACTTCAATATTGAGAAGAGTTTTTCTACCTATATGATTGGACTACATGCACTTCTAGAATAAGGGGTATCAGGGGACGGAAATATCTATCGATAAAAGTAAATATTCCATCACTAAAATATTTTAGCGACGAAAAATTAGCGACGAAAATTTTGTCGCTTAAAATTATCTCACGAAAAATTTCTATCGCTAAAAAATCCGTCGATAATTTAGAAAGTATAAGAATATATTAGCGACGAATTAGCAATGAAAATTTTCTATTGTTAAAAATTCATCGCTAATCCGTCGATAATTTAATTTAACACTTTTTAAATTATTCCAAATTACCGACAGATTAGTGACGAAAAATTTCCGTCAATTTGTCGCTAATCCGTCGATAATTTAATTTAACACTTTTCAAATTATTCTAAATTACCAACGGATTAGTGACGAAAAATTTTCGTCATTGAAAGTCGTGAACCATAAGTGCATGAGCCCGCACAGCCATTCCTATGCCCGCCCACACCCGTGTCCACGCCCATGCCCGTGCCTCTGCTTGTTTTGTTGAAAAAATACTCTCACCTAAATTCAAATCAGGATTCTCAATCATATTTTGAGTTATTTTAACCACTATACCACAATAACTTATATGTTATTTCTTTTTTATTTTAACTTCTTTACTTTCTATCTCACTCTTACCATTTAAAACACAATACCCTAATTTAATAAAAATACAAAATAATATTTAATAAAAAATAAAATTATATTTAATAAAAAAATACCCTAATTTAATAATGTTTGAAAATACAAAATTATATTTAATAAAAACACAAAATTATATTTAATAATAATACAAAATTATATTTAATAAAAAAAATACCTAATTTAATAAAAATACAAAATACAAAATTATATTTAATAAAAACACAATTATATTTAATAAAAATACAAAATTATATTTAATAAAAAAACAATACCCTAATTTAATAAAAATACAAAATACAAAATTATATTTAATAAAAGCACAAAATCATATTTAATAAAAATACAAAATTATATTTAATAAAAAAATACCCTAATTAAATAAAAATACAAAATACAAAATTATATTTAATAAAAACATAAAATTATATTAAATAAAAATACAAAATTATATTTAATAAAAAATACCTTAACTTAAAAAAAATACAAAATTATATTTAATAAAAAACCTATATCCTAATTTAATAAAATTAGAAAATACAAAATTATATTTAATAAAAACACAAAATTATATTTAATAAAAGTAAAAAATTATATTTAATAAAGACACAATACCTTAATTTAATAAAAATACTATTTTTTTTTTCAAGTTTTAGTAACGGATTACCGATGGAGTTATTTCCTATAGATTTTTCCGTCGCTAATTTGTCCGAATTCTTTTTTTCAAATTTTAGAGATGGATTACCAATGGAAATAATTTCGTCGCTAATTTTAGTGACAGATTTGTGACGACATTATTTTCGATAGATTTTTCCATCGCTAATTTGTATAAAAAATTTCGTGCTAATTTCGGACGAGTTTTTTCAACAGATTAGTGATGAAATTTTTTTCGATAGATTTTTTCGTCGCTAATTCCGTCGCTAATCGGTCCATCACTAATCCGTCAAAATTCTGTTACTAATTAGTGATGGATAATTATCCGTCACTAATTTTCGTCGCTGATACCCTATTTTCTAGTAGTGATTGTTCATGCATTGTTATGCATGTCTTTCGATGCACACTTGAATAGGAGAAAGCTACCATGACTAACACTATTTAGAAGAAATAGTAAAACAATGATACTTGTATCAATTTTTATTTTTGGTATAACCAATTGGTATTTATAATTATATTATGATTAATTTGAATGTTATCAGGAGCAATTTAGGGGAAGTTCTTTTAATATAATTTTTTTTATTTATGGATTAACGACGAAATTATTTTCGACGGATTTTTCCATTGCTAATTTGTATGAAAAATTTCGTGCTAATTTTGGGCGAGTTTTTCTGACGGATTAGCGATGAAATTTTTTCTGATAGATTTTTTTCATTGCTAATTCCGTCACTAATCAGTCCATCACTAATCCGTCAAAATTCTATTACTAATTAGTGATGGATAATTATCCGTCGCTAATTTCCGTCGTTGATACCTTGTTTTCTGATAGTGATGGTTCATGCATTGTTATGCAGGTCTTTCGATGCACACTTGAATAGGAGCTAGCTACCATGACTAACACTATTTAGAAGAAATAGGAAAACAATGATACTTGTATCAATTATTATTTTTGGTATAACCAATTGGTATCTATAGTCATATTATGACTAATTTGAATGTTATCGGGATCAATTTAGGGTGAGTTCTTTCAATATAATTTTTTTCATTTCTAAATTTTAAATTCAAAACTTGATTAAAAGAATTAATATTTTATCCATCAGATCGAATGTTCATTGGTATGATATATCTACGATTTGATTTATACGAGGCAACTCACAGAAAAAACAAATCAGTAGAGAGAAATTCAATCAATTTTCTACTATGGACAACACATGAATGGCTGATCTAAATGGGTTGGTTTGCAGTTTATTCCACATGATATTTGAAGAAGATTTTGGATCGTAAAATTGGGATCCAAGCAGCCAAATAATGACCGGTTTTTTACCCAATTGGTACAATAGCTTGGCTATTGCTCGTTTTACTTTGCATGGTCAAGTCAAATCTCCACCCCGTGCTAAAGTTTTCTTCTTCCAGCATCCACTTTATTGCTAATAGTTCTTGCAAAACCCTTAACTTTGGTGCAGCCAAACTGTCTTGCTAAATTGTGAGGAAGAGCATTCTATTTCTTTGGTTAACAGATTGAAAAATGAGGTTCCATGAGAAATGTTGTCAAAAAGATGTTATTTTCGCTTTGGAATTTTAGCCATGAAGAAGCTTATTTGAGTTATTCTGCTAGGAGGGACTGAATCTATGGACTTGTTTGGCATGTAGAATGGATAGGGTGCATTGCTTGCAGGTAGAAACTACTGATAGTGTAATTGGACTACCCAAAACCGAGAGACTCATCCAATGGGCTTTATAGCTCCTATGCTAATTCTGATGGCTTTGATCCGTATAGGAATTTAAGTACCAATTACAGCATATGACCGGTAATACAAGTTTCATATAGCCTCTCACCTCGGGCATATATGTGGCAAGCATCATCCATTCTTTCAAGGATCATTTTTGGTAACAAGATTTTTGGGAATAATATAGATATTTTCTTACAACCCTAAATCAAGAAGTTGAAGGAGTTCTCGGTTGATGGTGTAGATACTTATGGTATTTCAGCTAAAGAATTTTTTAAGATGAGGGCAGCTCTCACGTGGACAATCAGTGACTTCCCTAGCTTTCGGGTTTTGTCTAGGTGGTACTAAGGTTGCTACCTCCATATTGTAACTTTCACTCTATCCCATGTGGTCTTCGTCATAGGACAAAAATGGTCTTTTATGGGTCACCATGATCGGCTTTGTGGAGTAAACAGATTTATATTGAGCCGAATTCAGTTTGATGGCAAAGAGGAAATACGGATTCCATTGCCAAATTTAATGGGCACAGACATTTGGGGGCAGCTTGAGACTCTTATTGTTACATTTGGAATACCTCTTTCAAGCAAAAGAAAATGAAAAAGACATCTTAATAGTGGGGGGTTTGATGGTGAGCCTCAATAATGGAAAAAGAAAAGTATGTTTTTAGCTTCCATACTCGCAATTCAACATGATGCGTCACAACCCTGACTTCATGGATATTCAAAAAAATACCGATGGCAATGTGCTATACACTATTATACAGGAGTTTGAGAAGTAAAATGATCATGACAATGCAAGAAAAGATCTAAAAGCAATAAGTATACAACTTGATCTTTAGAGATAAGAAGTCGGGTCACGTTCAAAATGACTTACAAGGATAGAAAACTTTTAGTTTTTTTAGAACTTTGAAGAATATTATTGTAGGTGATGGTGGTTTTAGTAATATTTTGAAATGTGTTGATACAGATGGGGCAGGGAAAATCTCAGGTTTGAAAAGAACAATTCTCACGATCTTATGGAGCAATTTGTCAAGTCCCGATCCTCGGATCGACCACGCAACAGCTGCTGCGTTGTCTCGATACACGGGCAGAACCTCTCCATATACTGGGACTCCGCAAAACTACAAAAACAACACAACAATTCTTCCAATACACCATTCATCAAAAATAGAAAACATTACATAACAATACACATGCAAGGACCCATTCGGTCTGTCCCTATACACACGAGCACATACTGGCACACAATTGGGGAGAGGGTACCTGTATATGCAAGCATGCAATATGGTCATCCTGATTATTTCAAAATTCGCAGTATAAATAAAGCATTTAACATATAAGAAGTCTCAAAATACAGTCGTAGGACTTTACTAATACTTGCCTGAAATAATCAAGCTAACATCAGTAAAGTTCAAACGATATGAGATGTACAGAATTTCGTAAAATCGAAAGAAAATAACAAATCTCAATATTACAAACCAAATGTCCCACTCAAACAATGAATTTTTACCAAAAATGGGAATTAAAGAAAACAAACAAGTTCCAAACAATTCCAACACAAATCATGTAAGGTTTCCATCAATACTTGTTCCTATATAGGAAACAAATATCGATTAAATCTATACCAAAAAAATTATACAAGTCTTCCTTTCTATGGATTTCAGTTCAGACCAAAATAACGATACATCACTAAATATATACCTACACAAGTCCGCTGATAGACCTTTCCAAGTTCCAATCTCTATCACAGGTCTAGTTTTCCTCTGAAAAATATTAAAGAGGGGGTAAGTATTATAAATATTCAGTGAGTGGAGTGCAATGGTATGATTGTGTAATAAATAAGGGGTGAAAGTGAGGAATGTCAATGCATATCTTAAATAACAATTTACTTATCAAAGCATTTTCGGTAATTCAACATGATTTACAAAATATGCATCCATATCAAATACTCTTTCAGAAAATCACAAGGGTCCCATCGAAATCACTTCCGTCTTGCATTTGGCCAAACCAATATGGAAGTCCGCCAAGGGATTTTCCATTTCAGTCTTTCAAAACTCTACCCTCTTCCTTGGCGTTGGCTCGAACTTCACCGGGGTGCAATCCGGATAGTCCGACGTGGCAGAGTAGAGGCCGCCTATCTCTCTCACAAATAAACCCCAATCCATGTCACCCTGTCAGGTCGCTCCGTGGAGAAAATGACTATAGTCATTTCTCTCGTGTACCATCATTTCACAATCATTCAGATTTCAATCAATGTGTCATATTTCATCAACTCATCCCGAAAATCATGCTACAAGTATTTACCAATCAAGTATCCAAATGCAAATGACACAAATTCATTTAAAATCACATAGGATGCATTCGTAATTCAAATTTCCATTTCAGACATCTCATAGTCACAAATCATTTCATATAAATCATGTAAAAATCATTCAAAATCATTTACCAAAGAATTTAAAACAATTTTGCTCATTTATTACACAATGGACCATCCACTCATCTCTAGGGAGGGTATTCACTCCATATTTCCGTAATTAATCCAAATCGACCCCTTTCAAGTCTCCAAAGGTCAATCTAGACTAATCAACACAATTAATCATAAATTAAGGCTCCATTAAAGGGTTTTCAAATTTTCATCTTACTTAAAATAGTCTTAATTTGCATAATCACATTTATAAACTCTCAGTTCATCAATCTAGGATCATTTCCCTTATCAATGACTTTAATTTCCAACATTCCTCAATTTTACCCATTTTCTCCCGAATTTACATAATCCTAATTTAATTCATGTCAATTTCAATTCAAACCCAAGGAAAGCTACTCAAACCAATCAAACAAAATTCTATTACTATCTAAGACATTCTATCATACTTCGCAGCCCAATTTATATCAAATTCTAGATTTAACCTACATAACCTCATACAAAATTTCAAGAATAATACATTTCCTTCGAATCTAGCATATTTTCAGAATATATCTACATGTATTCTCAAGCTAAATTCAACAAAATAGTTTGAATATTGAAGGGATTGAAAATCCCTCACCTAGGGTTTTTCGCAGTTCGCAAACTCTCATCCGAATTGCCTTCTCAATTCATTCTGAGACCTGTAAAGCTTCCAATTTGAAGTAAAATTCAGTAATCTAAACTTATTTACTAAGGAAATTCAAAACCCTAGAACTAGGGTTAGGAACTAGTCCTTACCTGCGCAGAGAAGAAATTGCAGAACATTGTAGCCTAGGGTTTTTGACAGTTTGCTACTGCTAGCTTGGAGCTTCTGCGATGGTGGCAGAAGGCTCTCAATAGAGTGAGCGGCACGCGGTCAAGCGAATAGGGGAGGAAGACAGCGTGAGTCGTCACGCGCACTAGGGAGAGAAGAAGACAGGCGGTCGCGCAGTGTGACTACCAGAAGGAGGTATCGATCGCGGGAGATAGAGAGACGATAGAGAGGGAGAGAGATAGTGAGCGGCAGAGAGTGAGAGAGAACTCGAGAGAGAGACAGAGAGTACGAATCGAGAGAGAGAGAGACGCGGGAGAGACGAGAGGAGTGGCTAGGTGGTGGTAGAGGTAAGTGGAGTCACCGATGAGCGGCAGAGAGTGGCAGGAGAAGAAGAGAGCGTGTCTATTCGCGGCGGAGGGAGAGAGATAGAGTCGGGAAAGAGAGATGAAGGGGAGAGAGGGAATGAGAAAGGGGATTAGGGTTTCTAACCCTAATCCAAATTTTGGTGACGCAGCGTTTTGCCCCAAAACGCTGTGTCTCCACTCTTCCCCTTTTTTTATTTGTATTTTTTTTTTCACTTTATATTTAAAGTTCCAATTTCATCAAAATAGGATATATTTCGAATCGGAAACACAGATGTTTTAAATATACATAAAATTCAAATTTGATATCCCAAAATGAAAAGTCAATAAAATTTAAAATTTTCTTTTTATAATTATCTAAACATTCACAGAATATCTTTAACACCGTATTTTTAGTGTAACACAATTGCTACCATTAAGAATAAGGAATACCTTGTCTACTCGATTTTCAGTTATTTTAGTGGACTTAGTCTATCTTTAAACAACCATTACCGAGCTGCAAACATTGGTAACCTCCAAGAATGAATTCCGGTAACATTGTGCTATATGAAGAGGTTATTTCCTCTAATTTTTTTTTTTTAATATAATGGTTCACTTGACTGTTCATCTTGTTGATGAACTCAAGAAAGGAGGACCAAATTAGTTTTGATGGATGTTTCCTATTGAAAAGTAACTGTCTCCGTCCCTCTTATGGTTTGTTTTAATTTATAAGTATTCAAGTTTTAATGATATTATACATTTGACCATTATTTTTCAGGAAACTAGGCTGATTGAAGTCATATGTGCATAAGAACGGTGGATTTGGATGTTGAAAACTCTGGACTGTGGTGATCTTGGCATTATTTAGGATCACAAGCTATATATGCAAGCAGCACTGATAACAACATGAGGGTTTTGAAGATGTCCCCTATTATGGAAGAATGGGTGGATATAATTGAACATGGCCACTATGTTCAAATGTGAATGGACTAACACCACCAATTCTAGCTACTAGAGTATAAATTGATAATTTGGGATTTAATTGTGTCAATTTCTCTCTCCGTTGATACGTACTATACCAGTGAACGAAGAGCCATAATTTGGGATTTAATCAATGAGTTTGATAAATTAAGGTTGGAAAACAATTATTCATCTAAATTCTAGAGATTTATTCGAAATGAGTAGTAACGATTATAATAAATAACAATGTGATATGTATGAAAGTAAGTTAAATCAACAAAAGTTGGGGAGATTTTTTTATCACTAAGATATACCATATGCAATTTTCTCTAAGACGTCACAACGATTAAGTCTGGGTTATTTCCTTGAATAGAGTGATTTTTCAAAAAAATCCCCGAAATGGGGTGTTTTTTTTTTGTATTCCCAGAATAGAGAAAGCGAGATCACGGATCTCGCTTTCTCTATTCTTTTTTTTTTTAATTTTTGAAAATTTTAAATTTTTGTAAAAATTTAAAAATTAATTAAAAATTAAATACTAATTAATATTATTAAAAATTATAAACAAATTAATCAAAAATAAAAATTAATTAAAATTTAAAAAAATTATTAATTAAAAAAACATATAATTAATAAAAAAATAATCAATAAATTTTTATTAATTAACTGTAAAAGGATTCCAAATGAGGCATGCTTTTATTACAAAAAATAGACCACTAGTTTAAAACTATCACTGAAATCTAAAAATTCAATCTCTAATTAATTTACAAAATAACAAATTTAAAATGGTATAAAAATTTCAGGAAAATATTTATTATAAAAAAAGAAATTGAAACCCATGAGATGTTGAATTTTCAGATTTCGGTGATAATTTCTAAACTAGTGATTTATTTTTCGTAATAAAAATATGTCTCATTTGAAATCCTTTTTATGATTGAGTAATAAAAATTTATTGATTAATTTTTTATTAATTATATATTTTTTTAATTATTAATTTTTTAATTAATTTTTAATAGTATTTAATTTTTTATTAATTTTAAATTTTTATAAAAATTTAAAAATTTTAAAAATTTATTAAAGAAAATAGAGAAAGCGAGATCCGTGATCTCGCTTTCTGAAAGCGAGATCACGGATCTCGCTTTCTCTATTCTGGGAATACAAAAAAAAAACACCCCATTTGGGGGATTTTTTTGAAAAATCACTCTATTCAAGGAAATAACCCGATTAAGTCTATTCTATTCTATTATATAAGTAGCTATAATGATTTTTCATGGTGCTTGAATTGTACATGTATTTGTTTAAATTACCCTAGATTATATAAATTGGCTTGCTTGCTTAAATTGCCTAAATTGTACATGCATTTTTCAAATTTAATTTGTTGATTCCTTAAATATTAATTTTAGGTATAGAGTGTAATTTATTTATATTTCTCCAAAAATGCAGAGATGCCGTGGGACAAATGATTCAAAAAGTTGGGCCAATATGCTTTATCAACAAGCAAGAATTGGTACAAAACACTAATAACATATGGGTTTAGTGGTAAAATACTAAACTTTCTTGATCAAAATCTCGAATTCAAGTTTTTAAAATAAAAAGGCAGGTATTAGAAGACTTAGCCCCTAGTTTGGACTCCACGTCTGTAATACCGAAAACTCGATGTTGAGTATTTTGTAAACATACTATAAGAAAGTACAAAAATTTTCACTTTGTATATATATATATTTGTTTAGTTATTTAAATATATTAATATCAAAAAAAAAAAAAAGGAAGAGGAGATGCTGCGTTTCGGGGTGAAACGCAGCACCCCCGTTTTTCCCCAAATCGATTAGGGCTAATAGCCCTAATCGCAATCCCTCTCTGCGCTCTCTTCCTCTCCTTCGACAGAACACCGAAGCTCTCCCTCTCCGTCGCGATTTCGCTCGCCATCACTCTCCCTCCACCGTGCGAACCACCACCTTGACCACCGGAACCACCGCGGGTCACCATCTCTCGGCCTCGAGTCACTCTTTGTCGATCTCTCCCTCACAGTCTCTCTCGGTTTCTCTCTCTATCACTCACACCATCTGTCACGCCCCGACCCACACCCGAGCCGGGCACGCGACCAGCCCGCCGCGGCACCTCGATGCACGGGCACCACGTCCCGCACATCGAAGCACCGTAAGGCTGTCGACATTCACAAAATCCAGGTTTCCAAATCACAGAGATCCCCAAGAAATAAAAATAATACATGTATGCCTCAATGCAAATTAAAACAAGTGAGAGTTAACCTTATACAGACAAGAAGAATTATAAATACAGTCATCCCAATTTAAACAAATACAATGGTCATCCTAACTTCCTCAAAATGATACAATAACCTCAATACATAGCGGAATAGCGGGTAGTCATACCCCGGCCCAGTAGTCTCCAAAGAATGTCCAATACAATAATGCGCATAAATCTCTCAGTCTGAGTCTACACCTGTAGGAGGGGAATGTGAGGGGTGAGTACCGTAGAGAGGGGGGGTTGGTACTCAGCAAGTCGGGGGGATGACATGCTACAATTAATTTTCGGGTGAATTAGGAGTGTCAAAATTATGTCCCAATAAATCCATGGTATGCAAAAATATTATGACATCTCAATAAATCATTCACAGCATACGTATCAAATCAAATATGCATCCATTATGCATGTCCGTCATATCATGTAGAGCCGGCCGAAAATATCCCGGCAAAGGCCAACCATGGCCAAGGACGGGCAACGTTGGGGGTTTTCATGGTGCAAGTAATAAAATAAGGCTCTCCACCCCAACGTTGGCCACAGACTACTCCAACTAGCCTGTATATATATATCGCACACGTATCAAGGATCAAGCGTGTATGGAAACCCGCCGGTGCTAGACCTACCAAGGTCCTCCCCGAAGTGGTTCAACCGACGACTGTCCGTACAATATGTATGACAATCTGGCGGATACCCCCTGCAGAGGCGTATCCGGGCACAACAGGTGCCTCTACCAAATGTCCTTCGTAGCTACGGAATGCCATAGGAAGCATATCATCATCATCACAGTATCCATTGGGGCATCCAGCCCAAATCACATATCTCAAGCCAAATCTCAAGCCATAACATGTCAAAATCATGTGCCAATATGCAATGGAAGCATAAAATCATGTGGTTATATCAAAGTGTGGCACAATCATCAAGTGTCAAAATCATGGATGCATATCGATATAAACAAGTTGGGACACTCCATATATTCACAAAACATTTTCATAAATCCAGGAAAATAGGTCAATCATACCATTTTAAATCATGCATTTGAAAACTTTTTAAAACACAGTATCAATTAAAAGTAGATGTCAAGTTCCACTCACGGTTAGGGAAGGATAATGCACTCCCCAATATCTCCACAAAGCGTAAATCAAGTGCTCCCTCCGTTCAACTCAAATAACTCTTAGTGAGACAGTCTGCAGATTTTTTTAACCTGCGCAGTCATGGAAAACTGACTATAACTTTGGTTATACTAGTCCAAATCAGATGATTCTTATCTCATTTTAAAGCTAAGAGATATCACTATAACTTTCATTTTGCACACTTCCTCAGATTCAAATCACAGAATTCCCGGTAAGCCTAATTTTGTTACTGTCATATTTAAGTTTTGGATTCTGTCCAGTTTTTGTGCAGAAGCCATAACTTTCGTTCTACTCACCAAAGTCTAATGAAATTTTAACATGTTATATTTAAGATGTAGATCTACAACTTTCGTGTTTTGAGTTTTATCCAAATATGCCTGGAAATGGTTCAACAAAATTCATGAACAGGACTGATACGTTTTAGTGAAACATAAAGTTTCTGTCAACACAGTTTTAAGGAAAATTGTATAACTTTAAATTTCCTCGTGCGAAATGGCTGAAATTTGTATATGTTATAGGCAAGAAGTATATCTATAACTTTCATGTTTTGTGTTTCTTCAAACTAAGACTGAAGAAGGGTCGTTTTTACTCACTACTGTCAAGGTTCGAAACAGGACACTTCTATGTCGAGTTTCAGGAAAAGTGCCATAACTTTTAGCACAGACATCGGATTTTGGTGATTCTTATCTCGTTGGAAAGATAAGACTTTGATCTACAATTCATATAACTATCACATTTTCAAATTCTGGCTCTAAGATGCCTTAAAACAGAGATGAAGTCACGGACAGAAATAAAATTTAAAGTGAGACAGGATAAAATTTCTTACCTCACTTTCTTGGTCTTCCTCTCTTGCTCTCTCCTTGTTCTCACGAATTGGGAAGAATGAACAAGCATTCTAAGGCCTTCTTCTTTTATTATTGTGTTAATAACTCACCACCCTAGGATCAAATCTCCAATTAATCTAAACCATAGGATCATTTTGACTATTGCATGTGTTCTCATTGGTTTTCATGTGCATGTGTTCTTATTGGCCCACCTTGCCTTTCTCATCTCCATTTGGCCAACACTTGTCCTCCTCACTATAACACTTGTTCAATACAAGAATACACTTGTCACATTTCATTTAAGTTTTGTTAATTGCTAACAAGTCCTTTGACTTATAAAAATTCTAATTTGACCCCTAAAATTTCAATAATTACACACTAGGCCCAAAATCTTATATTAGACCTAATTAAATTTATTTAATGTGAAATTAAGGTTTTGAATCTCTTTGAGTCAAAATTGATCCGATTTGTATTTTACCGTCAAATATCTAAGGTTGATTTACTAGGAAAATTTTCTTAGTGAAAATTCATTAACATAGTAGTTGAAACTTTATATATATATATATATACATATATATATGAAATGGAATTCACTATAGAATACACCGAGAGCCGGTGTTACACCATCCCTCACTCTCTCACACCATCTCTCAGTCGCTCTCTTCCACGCATGAGCGGGCGATTCTCCCTCTCTTTCCTCTCTTCCCGCGCGCGAACAAAGTTCTCCTTCTCTCTCCCGTGCGCGCGATGGCAAAATTCCCATTCCCTTCTCTGTTTGCTCGATCGCAGTGCTCACTGTGAGCACTTCCCTTTGTTGACTGACCCAAACCAGCGGCCAATTAATCTTTTCAAAACCCTAGCCGCAGGACATCAAAAACCCTAGGTCACAGCTCTACAGAGGTAAGCCTATGTTGTCCAATTTTAATTCTAGGGTTGAATATTCTTAGTTAGGTGGAATTCTAACGATTGCTGTAAATTGAATTTGTTACAGGTTTGATCCACTGGTGATTGGAAGCTAGGATTGTAAATCAAGAAACCCTAGGTGAGGGATTTTCAATCCCTTAAGCAATTCGAATTATTTTTGTTAAATTAAGTTAGAAATTACATCTATATATATTCTGAAATGTGTTAGACTTGAAAGAAATGTATTTCCCTAAGTGGTTGTATGAAATTATTGTGGTTAGGTCTAGAATTTGATATAAATTGGCGTGAATTAAATTAGGATTATGTAAATTCGGGAGAAATTGATAAACTTGAGGAATATTTGAAATGTAAAGTCGTTGGTGATTTGAAATGATACTAGCTTGAGGAAACGAAAGTTTTGGAACGTAATTATGCAAGTTAAGGCTATTGTAAATAAAAGGGGAATTTGAACACCCTTTAATAGAGCTTTAATTGATATTTATTCGTCTTGATTGGTCTAGGTTGACCTTTGGAGACTCGAGAAGAGTCGTTTTCAGTTGATTTCGGAAATAGAGATTGAATACCCTCTCTAGAGGTGAGTGGACGGTTCATTGTATTTGTAAATGAGAAATCTGTTTTAAAATTACTTTATAAATGATTTTTGAAGGATTTTACATGATTTATGTAAATTGTTTTGTGATTGTGGGCTGTCTGAACTGAATTGTGAAATATGAATGCATCCATTGTGTTTATAAATGTTTTTGTGCCATGTGCTATTTGATATTGTTCTATGAACTGCTTTGGCATGAAATTGTGGAATATTTGTTGAAAATCATGGCACATTGTTGAGAAATGGATTGAATGAGAATTGGAGGGTGCTGTAGATGACTATAGTCATATACCCCCCACGGAGCGACCCGACGGGGTGACGTGGGTTAGGGTTTGGATGTGCGGGGGAGTTAGACGTCCCTCCCTCTGCCGAAGTCGTACTAAATCTGGTGCATCCCGGTGATGTACGAGCCAACGCCAAGGAAGGGGGTTTGTTTTGAGACATTGGATAGAAAAACCCTTGGCGGGCTTTCGTCTGGGTTTGGCCGCCCTAAGACGGAAGTGTTTCGATGGAACCCCAGGATTTTCTGAAAGGATAATTGATATGGATGCATATTTGTGACATGTGATTTATTGAAATGATTTTATGTATATGAAATGATTTATGAGATATGCTTTGGCTGCCCCACATTCACACCTTATTTATGAACACAATCACACCATTGCACTCCACTCACTGAGTATACCCCTATACTCACCCCTCTCTCTCCCCATTTTTCAGAGGAGACTTAGTCGGGAGACTACTTGACGGAGCTTGCGAAGTATTTTTGCAGACTGTATAGGTATTTGGCAGACAGGGCTACTTTTGGGGATTGATAGCTTGCAAACCATGGAAAGGGAAGTCTGTACATTCCAGCCGTGCGGATTTTATTGATACTGACTGAGTTGTCGGCAAGTATTGATAAAATCCGTCGATTTTTGATTTGTTTTTATTTCTTTTGATTTCTCTAGTTTTGGAAAACTGTTTATATTTGTACTGGGACATTTGGACTGTAAATCTTAATTTCAATGCTTTTTCTTTGATTTTGTGAAGTTCTGTACAACTCATACCGTTAGGATTTTATCGATACTGGCCTGTTTTCCTCGGGTAAGTGTTGGTAAAATTTGACGGCTATGTTTTGGGACTTCTTGTTTGTTAAATGCTTTCAGAGTGGCCAAGATGGTCACATTGCATGCGTGCATGTACAGGTTCCCGCTCCCCGTTGTGTGTTGCTGTGTAATCGTGCATGTACAGGTTCCCACTCCCCGATGTGTGCTAATGTATGATTGCATATACAGGATCCCACTCCCCGATGTGTGTCAATGTGTGTGTTTGTACATCCTTGATGAGCCGGATGGGCTCCTTGCATGTGTATTGATTTTGAAATTTCTTGTTTTTGAAGAATTTTATGAGTTTGACGATTTATTGTGAATTTGATAGCCTTGCGGAGTCCCAGTAGATGGGGAGGTTTTACCCATGTATCGAGACGACGCGGCGGTTGTCGCGTGGTCGATCTGAGGATCGGGGCGTGACAACGTCTGCTCAAACTTGATTAGTCGAATTTTTGGATGTAAATGATTAAGTATTTAAAAAAAAAAAATGGTTGAGTTAACCACGACAAAGGAACATCTTACCGAAATGTCTTGGCCATCTTAGATCCTTATTTCTTATGCCTCACTTTTGGATAGTCTTCTGTGAGATTACTTTTAGTATGGCAACAGGCACATCGGATGGTTTTACGTGTTTGGTTGCTTAAACTAAATAGGCCTCATATGGACAATTTAAAACTAGAGTGACACCATAAATCATTCAATGACGTCTTCGTGTGGTTTAATTTGCCAAAACCAACTCTAATAAGTTTAGTGATTAAGAATTAATCAAAATCAATCACTCAAGCATTGTCTCGATCAATCTGACTCCATCATTTCTGTCATACCTTATGAATAAGTCTCTCTTGTATAAATACCCTTATTGTTTAAATCTAAATCACAATTCAATAGAAAGGTTCAAATCTCTCTCTCTCTCTCTCGTAGAATAGATTTCTTAGAATGGCTAAGTTGACTACTGTTAATAAGGATCAAACGTGACTAGATTTTTTTTTTCATTAATTTGGGTGGTTTATTTTTAAAATACATGTCTCATGAGAAATAAGCTCAACTGCAGCTCTGTTAAGATAGGTGAGGAAGAAAAAAAAAATGAAGCTTCGGCTAGATCGAGAACATCCAAGAAAGTTAATAAGAAACCGAGTCATTAAAAGCCATCAACATACTTAAATACTTTATTTTCTTCTTTCTTTCTTTTTTATTTATTTATTTTTTTTGCCTAGGAAATTTTCTATTGAGAGTTCCTAGGACTCTACAGTTTAGAGTACTTCGTTGCGAATAATTCATGATGACCTCCCGGTGAAGTTGCTCATTATGATTCTTAATTTGACTGGAGGGGCAAATGGGAGCCTTTAAGGCGATCTAGTTCGGATCATAAATAATATTAGAACCATGCAAGAGATAGAAGTGAAGAGATGGGTTTTGCATCGTCTAGCTATGAAATCAGATGCTGAAAAATGATCAAATATGAGTGAGAGAGAGAGAGAGAGAGAGAACGAATTTGGGACAAGAAGTGCAAGTGAAGGAGGGGTTCTGCTATGCTATATAACCAACTACACTACAAGAAAACTGGGCTTCAGTGACGGAATCATCTATCGTTGAAAAAAAGAAATCCGTCGTTGAATTTCCGTTGGTAAAATAATCGTTGAAAGTGACATCGTTAAAATTACTGACGGAATACTTCCGTCGGTAAAATTTCCGACCGATCAGAGATGGAATATCCAATCGGTGAATAAATCCGATGGTAATCCATCGCAGATGTAAAATTACTGATGGAATATCCAATCGGTGATGGTTATTACATCTGCAACGGATTACCGACACAAAAAACCATCACAAAATCATTTCTCTCGGTATTCTGTTGTAGATTATTGGTGTTTGGTACGGAAATCAGGGATGGATCACCGAGGGATAATTTAGCGATGGAAACTGTGGGCGTCGCAAAGCTGTCGCTTTTTTACGATGGATTACCAACGAAAATTTTCCATCGGTAAATTTCAGTCAGTATTTCATCGGAAATAATATGAGATTTAAAAAAAAAAAAAAACACCGTCGGATGAGAAGAATACTACAATAAAACAAGGGCTTAGCGATGGATTTAGCGACAGAAATTTTAGAAAAATTCGTCGCTAATACATTTAGTGACGAATTTAGCCCGTCGCTAATCATGCGTCACAAAAATTTAACGACGGATTTTGAAATCCGTTGCTAAATTTAGCGATGAAAAAAGGAATCCGTCAATAGGAAAGTAGAATCCGTCATTCAATTTAGTGACGGAAGTGGAATCCGTCGCTGAATTTAGCGACGGAAGTGGAATCCGTCGCTAAATTTAGCGACGAAAAGTGTATCCATCGCTAAATTTAGTGACGGAATTCAGAATCCGTCACTAAATTTCGTATTTAATATTTTTTTTAGAGCCCGCCCGCCGGCCTCTGTCCACCACCGCCCCGACCCGCTGCTGCTTGCCCGCCCATGCCTGCACCCCACCAGCCCTTGCCTGCCCACGCATAAACCCACCCCCTACTGCTTTATTTTTTTTTCCAGTAAATGTGCTTTTACCTATATTCGAATCTAGGTTTGAGGGGTTGTCTGGAGTGCTCTTAACCACTATGTCACATTAACTTATCTGAAATACATTTTTTTTTTATACTTTTTTACTTCTTTCTAATTCTTAATATTGAAAACATAATTCTCTAATTTAATAAAAATACAAAATACAAAATTATATTTAATAAAAATATAAAATTATATTTAATAGAATTATAAAATTATCTTTAATAAAAACATAAAATTATATTTGAAAAAAATATAAAATTATATTTAATAAAAATCAATGTCCTAATTTAATAAAAATATAAAATACAAATATATATTTAATAAAAATATAAAATTATATTTAGTGATGGATTTCTGATCTGTTGCTAATTTAGCGACGGATTTCAAATTCGTCGCAAATTTAGCGATGGATATGAAATCCGTCGCTAAATATAATTTTATATTTTTATTAAATATATAAATATTTTATATTTTTATTAAATTAGGACATTGATTTTTATTAAATATAATTTTATATTTTTTTCAAATATAATTTTACGATTTTGTTAAAGATAATTTTGAAATTCTATTAAATATAATTTAGCGACGGATTATTTTTCGTTACTAAAATTAGCAACGGATTTCAAATCCGTTGCCAAATTAGTGACGGATATTGTAGTCCGTCGCTAAATTTAGCTACGAAAACGAAATCCGTCGCTAAATTTAAGGACGAAAA
Organism: Dillenia turbinata; assembly: GCA_037126225.1. NCBI lineage: Eukaryota > Viridiplantae > Streptophyta > Magnoliopsida > Dilleniales > Dilleniaceae > Dillenia > Dillenia turbinata. Next base: position 14,317,584 of record JBAMMX010000026.1, on the reverse strand, counting down.
AAAATTTGTCACTAATTAGTGACAAATTTCGTTTTCGTCACTAAATAGCGACGAATTTTTTCTGTCGCTAAAATCGTGTTTTCTTGTAATGGAAATCCGTTAACAATCCGTCGTTGATTTAGGTGTATTTTGCAAAAAAAATTTGCTGCGCATTATGATGCCCTGTAAACCTATAACCTTTCACCTGTAACCTATAACAACCTTTAATTTGTTGCACATTTTGTTGCAGTCCAACTCACATATTCACTACTATATCAAAAACTCATCTTAACGGTAAATAAATGAAAGTCTGTACAATAGATATGAAAACATTCAAATTAACACGAACTCAGGCCTCGGAAGTCACAATACAACCCATATGAAAGGTAAATAAATGAAAATCAGTCCAAATAGATATAAAAAAGTGCAACGTTTACGTGTTCTAGGTGTATAAAAGGAAAAAGAAATCAAAATGTTCTTCATAGCATAATCAAGTACATAATGATGCAATCAACAATGTCACTGAGAGGGGGGATCAAGATCTGGTGACTGAGTGCTATCAAAGACAGGTGTTGGATGTTGGATACCAATTTGTGCAAGTATCTCACGAATCTGTGCCTCAGTTTGCTCTGTCACCTAACTTTGCACTTCTTCCAAGAGCTCACTACGCATTTGAGTTTGTACTTCTTTTAAGATTTCGGTGCGCATTTGACTTCATATTGTATTTTGCATTTCAACCATCATTTTATCGACCTCCTCCTTAGTGTACATCTGTGACGAAGTCATGCATGGAGATAAAGCGGCACCTGAGGAATTCTTTGAGGGCATGTCATCAATTCTTTCTCCAAAACCATATAAGCGTCCCTTTATTCGACCCCGAGTCACCTCACACCACGATTCGACATCAAAGTCAGGCAGAGAAGTACTATCTGATCCATATTTCTCCTCAAGCAATTTCCTGTACTTGCCCTAAATCAAGGATACAAAATTACATTATAAACATACTAAAGTTAAAGATCGTAATCCAAAATAGTACTTTATATAAAACACAATAAAAAAGAATGAACCTTACACTAACTGCTTTAGATTTTTTGTCAATATACTGCCCTTTCCCTTTCTTATGCCTATGAGTACGATTAAAGAGTTCAAGATGGGACACCGGTTGCATGGCTTCTTCAGCCTACAAATGAAGAGAAATCATAAGTACTAGTCCCAAAACAAAATTTTGGAAAACGTTATAAATAAGGAAATATACACCATCCTCTTCATATGTGTCGTAAAGGGAATAGAACCGGATATGTGCTTTGTAATTTCTCCTTTTTTTTGTATTCCGGTTTTGTTTGGCAGCATTTGACTTCTGTTGCCACTTTGCTGTACTCCTGTGTTTATCAATCAATTCATCCCAAACAGCACAAGTCAAAAACGGCGGGGGATGACCTTTGGTATCAGCTAAATTTTTTGTTCCAAGCGCTTGTAGTGCTTGCTTCTTCGCCGACGAAAGCATATCCGCATATCTTTGACTGCATGACGCTTTCCACGCATTATATATCAAAACTGAATCTTCCTCTCGCCAGGTGAATATCTGCTGCAAATAAAAAGCAGACGCCAAAAAACCATGTTAGGCCTAAGAAATTAGGACAATTAAGAGTGCAAACAAACAGAAGGTTTACTCGTTAAAGTTGGTTCCGTAATCACATAAGCTTGAGTTCACATTATAAACTCATTTCTCCATAAGTAACATGCTGAAATCTCAAATTGAGCGTATCTCATAGTTTTATTCTAACCAGGTAAGAAAGTACGTAAATATATTACTGATTCTCGATACAATTCTGTAAATAAATAAGCAAAAGTTAGAGCATAACAATTCCTAAGAATTGCCAACTACGTCATGAGCTGTTTCTTAGTTTTTGTACGTAAATAAACAGGCTGTATATGTGTTTGATGTTCCAAGGTTGTAAATATCATTGAAGTATTTTTCAATAATCAGGCCTTTACACTTCTAGCAATGTTGCACTTGTCAATTGAAGTGTATACCTAGTTGGGGCCAACTTAATGGCTATGATGACAGCAACCTTATATCATACTCTAAGTAATGAAAAACTTCTACTGGTGATTGGGAAGATTGGAACAGCCAGAAGAGGTGAATCAGTTGATATCAACTTAAGGGGTTCATGTGCGAGGAAAAATGGAGAACATATCAGTACCTACAAAAAAACAGGAACGGAAATGGGACAAAATTGAAACATCGACAGACAATGACATGTATGATGCAGAGAGATTGAGTGCGGCTCCAAAGACAGTGGAAATTGAAGACTTGGATAACCAAAAAAGAAATGAGCTTAAGGAGACCAGGGAGTTGGAGAATACTTATATCCCCTAAGGATGGGAGGAGAGTCATAATGCAGAAAGACTTGGTGGCACTGAGGAGAATTCAAAATTATGAGGTAAAACATAAGGAGGTCCATGGACAAGAGAAGAATAGGAAGATAACAGGAGAGATCTGTGAGAGGGAGTAAAATGGAGGGAGAGTAAAAGATGACGATGGACAAAAAGAAAATCAAAGGCTTGCTTTATCTATCTAGTAATTGTTGTTTTTCTTCAGTATCGTTACTTCATTTCTCATTTTTGCCACAATCTTTATTCATTATCATGCTGACTGAAATTCAACTAAAAGAATATTTGGCTTATGACTTGCCAATGTCTATAATATGTTTCCTAGAATTTTAACATCTTTTGTAAGGTACAACCTGATTGAATGTCAAATTGATAACTGTGAGTTGTGAACCAGAAAATTGTATAATTCCCCAATGTTTTCTACTCTTGTTTACCTAATTGGGTTCACTAAAGTAATGTGTATGCAACATTTGGGAGAAGATGAGGCAAATGCTTTAGCTAAATGTGCGTAAGTGGTGTTCTAATCTCGTTTTGAGGAGCAGAAAGGTAAATCCCTCATGGTTTTCTCATTCATGTGACCTTGCGGTAATGATCCATTCAAATTCTAGTAATGAATTTCGTGTAGCTACACCCGATATAAATCTGAAAACAGTTAAGATTAAACCCTATCCATTACTTTATTTGTTTGTTGTATGAAGTTAACTTAGTTTAAGATGCCCGTATAATGATCCTGAAATCAAGAATGCTGATTTAGGAATCTGTCTCCATGTTAACTGAGATTCATAAACCTCAAACCCAAATGGAATTATTCAAGGAGTACTTTTGTTGAGTGGAAAAAGCTATGTAGGCACAGTATTTCTGCTGAAGGACTAAATACTTAATTGGATCAAGCCATTATAATGCACTTACAAAGGAGCTTGGGGTCTGAAGAAGAGCTAGCATAACAATTGGTTGATACTTGTCCTATATATGTAGTTTACAGACTATTACCCTAAGACATGAAGAAGTACTTAAAGAAAGAAGACATTGGGAAGAGTTCACATGAAGAAAATGAGAAGAAATTGGAAAAGGAATGTGAGTTAGAAATAACTTAAAAGTTTGAAGATGTTATAAAGGAAAAAGAGAAGAGACGCAGTATTTATTTTCACAAAGAAGAAAATGAGAACTTACTAGAAGAGGCTGATGACTAGGAAGAATCAAGGATAGAAAGGAAGAGTGATGTAAGAGAGAAAATTGAGAGCGGTGGATTGGGTTAAGTGGTTCCAGAATAGGATGATCAGAATCTAGAGGCAACTGATGATGCACACTAGCAGTTTGAATTTACTAGCACAAACAGAACTGTGGAAGCTTGTGCATATGATGATAACAGTGAGGGCATGGAAGTGACCATCAAGGAGAAAAAAAATGAAGAGAATTGGTGGATGATAGGAGAGAGCAGGGCTAACTGTGAATCTGAGAGCAATGATAAGGACCTCAAAGAACTTGATATGACATATCAACCGGATCAAGAAGAGAGACTTGAAACTTGTCCAAGAGGAAGTCTTTGGGAGCATGATGAAATCAAGGAGAATGTGGAAAGCCTCACTAAGACAAATGAGTCTGATAAAAATAGCGAATTTAATTCAGATGAAGCTGAAATAAATGCCATGCAAAAGTAACTTTATGAGAACGAGAAAGGTCCCAGAGTGGCTTCAAATCCGAAAAAAGACAAGCAGACTCATTAATAGGTTAAAAATGTGGAGAATTTGAACAGAGATGCACTACTTCTGATCAAGAGAAAGATGAAGAGAATTTCATATCAATGCCTTTTTGATTATCTTCTTAGTAATGGTTGATGAGGCAGGGATGACATGCATACTCAACAAGAACTATGCCTTCTGAGTTTGATAGAGAAGAATGTTTAATTATATATATGCCAAGTGCCATGCTCATGGTGCAATTAAAACATTCATACTCAACAAGAAACAGTAGTACCAAATATTGTGTATATATATATATATATGTATACACACACACATACACACATATATATATAAATGTATATCTTATTTTGTAAAACATTTTTATAATGATCCAAAAATCAAACAACTCTATAGATAGAAAAATAATACTTTTTAGAAATTAAAAATAACCTAAAAATTTTCCCATAGGCCATCTTTTGTCTCCTTCGGCACCATCCGTCAAGTCGGCCACACCCCCGAAATACGTCCCTTAATGGCTTCAGTTATAGCATGGACAACTTGGAGATCAATGAAGCTATTTCAAATAGAAATATTTTTAGTTAATAAATAAAATTGCTTGAAAACATTAACTTTTACTTAAAACATAAGATATTTATGACTTACGTATGATTAGCTGCTTCTACAAATATTCTTCACTCCAAATTGGGGCACGTCTATCCCATGGTTTGGGCCTCGACCAACAATCACTGAGAAACTCACGTTACCCTCAACCTCAGGATTGGGAGCATCATGCAAAGCAAGGTTCTCCGGCATAATACTTGACCCTCGTCCGCTCTTATTGCCGCTCCTAGAGCTTCCCCTTGACCTTGAGCCTCTTCCTCGAACCATATCTGTTTTTCAGGAAAAACTTTGATATGAAATTTTTAATCACAAAGTATAGAAAGAGCATGCATATATTGAAAAAGAAATGTAATTTTTTCAAATACAATAATATCCTCTCTGAAATTTCACAAAGTTGAAAATCTATACTAGTTTTACATTACATAAAAACAATTAAATAACACAACAATTAAAAATAACAAATATCAATATCTTATAAATATATCGTAATCATACAAACAACAATGACTAATCATTCCATGTCATCATCACCACCATTAGAATCAAATCCTCCATCTCCCTTAGTTTGGGAAGAATCATACTCTTCTTCTTCTTCCTCCTCCTCCTTCTCCTCCTCTTCTTCTTCTTCTTCATCTTCATCTTCATCTTCCTTAACATCCACTCAGTAATCAAAACGGTTGTCTTCTTCTTTTGGTGTATCAGTTGGAGTGACCTCTTCCAAATCTCCAACAATTAGAATATTAGTATCATCAAGTTCAATTGAACGATCAACAACTCTAGGAACTATTGGTTCATCTTCTTGATAAAAGCTATCAGCATCAATCGGAAATTTAACACCATCATTAGCTTGTCCTTGAGCCTTAGTTTTACATACAACCCACCAATCACGTATCTCTCTCTTCTTAGAAGGGTATGATGTGTAGTAAACTTATTGTGTTTGTGTTGTCAAGACAAATGGGTCATTCGAATGCAGTCTTGATTTATGATTAACTTCAACAATTCCGTGATGAGGGTGCATCTTAACTCCTTTTTCAGTGTCATACCAAATACACTTAAATAACACAACTCTGTTACCAACTCCAAAGAACTCCAATTCTATGATATCAATCAACATGCCATAGAAATCGCGTTCAAAATCATTATAACAAGACCCTTTAATACAAACTCTGCTATTCATAGTCGCTTTATCCTGTCTGAATTCCTTAGTGTGAAACTTGAAACTGTTAACAAAATATCCCTTATAATAATTAACTGCGCATAATGGCTCTTGTGCTAGATCTCTTATATTTTTATCTATAGAATTTGTATCATCTGTTACCTATTAATAAATAATTGGAAGACAACATAGTTAAAACTAAAAATGACAGCCAATTTTTAAAAAAATGTATGAATAATCGAAATGGACAGATTTACTTACAAATCGCCTTAACCAACTTGCAAAGGATTGTTCACATTGTTTCTCTAATTGCTCGTCTGTAATATTTGAAATTTGTTCCTGCTCAATAGCATCAAATATCATACTCCAAACAATGAACTATCATGTCTTAAGCTTCTCAGTTCAGGTTGTCTTAAAAAGTATACGGCTATAAAGATACTTACTCTATAAATTCAGTGAGTTCAAAACAATTTAATAACACATATATAACTGCAGCATTGTATTCATCTTCAGATAGAAATCTTCAATAACATTCCTCAAGTCCTCAACTGAGCAGCAAAAAATTGATAATCTCCCCATCGAATGAATAAGTACCCCATTATCATTTTGAGATACTCGGTTCAACTTTGTCTCAATATGCGATTCGAAATAAAATAAGCAAAATTTTGAGATCTCTTTAATAATATAGTCCTCACATATGGAACCTTCGATGCATGCTCGATTGCACACTTTCTTCTTTAGTCGAAAGATACACCTTCAAATCGATTGAATATTTTAAAAAATGATTATATAATGTCATTTGAATAGAAGTTGTAGACATTACCTCTCAAATGGGTACATCTATCTGTATTGAACGGGTCCTCCCACCTTGGCCTCGTAAGGTAAGTGAATAGGCAGATGCTCCATACATTCAAAGAATGATGGAGGGAATATCTTCTCTAGTTTACAAACCGTCTCCACTATATTACTCTCCAATATCAGCAAATGTTGTACACACAACTCAGTCGCACACAAGTCCCTAAAGAAAGTACCGAGTTTAGTTATAGCATCCCAAACAGCGTTAGGCACAAGGTCACGAAAGGTAATAGGGATCAATCTCTGCATAAAGATATGGCAGTCATGACTCTTTATCCCATAAAAGCGGCATTCCTCTAAGCTGACACACTGAGCCAAGTTTGATGCATATCCATCAGGAAATTTTAAATTTCTCACCCATCAACACACATATAATATTTGGTCTCTGTTTAATGTGTATGAAGCTTTAGGCTTTCAATTCCTCCCATTGATTTCTTTCAATTCCAAATCTGGGCATTTGCAATACAACCCCAAATCGAGTCTCGACTTAATGTTATCCTTCGTTTTTCCTTTAACATCCATAATCGTGTTGAATACATTATCAAGCACATTTTTTTCAATATGCATCACATTAAAGTTATGGCAAATAAGAAGTGTTTTCCAATAAGGAAACTCCTAAAATATACTTCTTTTCACCCAGTTGAGCTCAACTCCAAAGCCATGAATCGTCTATTTACCACATTTTGTGTCAAATATAATATCAAGAAGACAAGATACACGATAAAACATTTCTTCACCTGATAGTCTAGAATGGGCCTCATCCCTCTCAACTTTTCCATCTCGAAATTTATCCCTTTGCTTTCGATATTGATGATTAATAGGAAGAAATTGACGATGACAACAAAAAATAAAGTTTTCCGCCCATTAGCAAAAACAAAAGACTTCGTGTGCTCCATGCAATAAAGGCATGCTAACTTTCCATGAGTACTCCATCCTGATAGCATTGCATAAGCAGGAAAGTCACTTGTTATCCATAAAAGTGTGGCCCTCATTTGAAAGTTTTGTTTTCTTAAAATATCATAAGTCATCACACCTTGATTCTATAACATTTTCAATTCATCAATCAATGGTCTCAAAAATATATCAATATGCTTAGTCAGATTTCTTTGGCCGGGGATAATATGACTGAGGAAAATGAAGGGCTGTTTCATACACATAGATGGAGGCAAATTGTAAACAGTGATAAATACTGGCCAACAAGAGTAAGGAATGGTAGATTGACCAAACGGGCTAAATCCATCTGTGCATAACCCTAAGCGGACATTTCGAGATTCAAAGGTGAAGGATGGATAAGTGTTGTCAAAATACTACCACGCTTGACTATGGGATGGGTGTGAAATAACTTCATCATCACTACGTTGATTTCTAACATGTCATGTCACATGTCCGATGTAGCTCTTGACATATAAAGCGTTTGAAGTCTTGGTGTTACAAGCATGTATTGTAACACCTTATTTAGAACTTTGTTTCTTCTTCCATTACCTTCTCTTCTTATTTTATATCGAGAGTGACCACATATCATACACTCCATTCTATCTCGATTTTCTTTATAATATAACATGCAAGAATTTTCACAAACATCAATCCTCTCATACCCAAGTCCAAGCCTTTTCAATAGTTTCTTGGCTCTATAGAAATTGCTTGGCAACTTTGATTCTTTCGATAACATAGTTTGTATAATCTCATTTATGCAATCAAAGCAGGACTCACTCATGTTGAACTCTGACTTACAATTTAACAATTATGATACGGCTGACAATGTTGTTTGCATTTTGCAACCATTCCATAATGGTTCTTCGTGTCACGCCCCGAACCGGGATCGTGAACAGTCACCCGTTGCCCTGGATGCCGGCTGTATTTTTACAGAAAATCGGGCAGAACCTTCCCATAAATCGGAGGTCTCACATATACAAATAAACCTATTTAAACCTATATAATTTAAATTCATCCTGTAAATAAAATAAAATGGTCATCCCGGCCTCACAACAACCCACCAACTATAGCAGACATCCAGAACAACGCTAGGCTAAGTAAATTACTAGCAATCCTAGCCACAGACCTCTTCTGTCATGCCCAACTAGAGCATGAGCAGCCGCCACACTGAGCAGACCTAAGTTTTATACAATTTATAACAAATTTTCCTAAGTTAACATTCAAACACTACAATTGCCTCAATACAAATGAAATATGAGAGTTTCGCAAATAAGTATACATAAGTTATACAGTCATCCCAAATTAAGTACACGGTCAACTACGAACCTTAATATCCAGACCATGAAGGGTCGAAATAAAGTGTGGAATTTAAATCTCAGCTTAAACTTAAACCTCACCGTCCCGAAAAACCAAATTCGTCAAAATCTCTAAACTTTGAAGTGTTACTCTAGCACAACAACCCTGTCTGAGGGAGGAAAGAAGAGGGGTAAGTATCAAGGAAGATACCTAGTGAGTGAGGGGATTAATCTCAAATACTAATAATGTAGGTGAATATTGGAGTGCCAAATAATATTATTCATAACCAATAATTCAAATTTTGCAATAAATCATGATATATTCGCTAAAATGAACTCATTTAATCATTCACACGATATCATACATATATCCATCCATTTAAAATCAAGTAGATCATAGAGCAAGCCGAAAGGATCCTGGCAAAGGTCAACCATGATCAAGGACAAGCGCATCGGGGGTTTTATTTTGTATAGTGTTTCAAAAGTAGCTCTCTACCCCGACGTTGGTCGTGGGCTTAGCCCTTGCTTACTCAGGCTCGTCAATAGGTCACCGCCCGGTGTTAGACGATGGCGTCACACACATCCTCCCTCAATATGGGTTCAACCATTTGTGCCTATGAAATATATAAACAGGCTCGTCAATAGGTCACTGCCCGATGCTAGACGGTGGTGTTCAACCGTTCGTACCTATGAACATATATACATGACGTTTGCGGATACCTCCTGCAGAAGCGTATCTGGGTAACCTGTGTCTTTACAAACGCCCTTCATAGCTACAGAATCAATCAAATAATATCATATCATCATATCATCTCAAGCTAGCAGGCATCCAATCCACATAGCCAAATCATCTCATCATATCATCAAAACAATTCAAATCCGTATACCAATACATTTCATCAAAATCATTTCAATTCAATAAACCAATGCAATGGTAAGATAAAAAACTCATCAAATTTTCAATTAATGACACAATTTCGTTTCATTTCAAATATGGATGCATAATCATACAAAACATAAGTACGACACTCTAATAATCGCAAAACAGGTTTGAATTTCAATTCCATACGTCGAGACAATGCATATCAAAAGCATGTTTTATTAAAAACACGACAAAATCAAGTTTCACTATTTCATGCAAGAGATTAGGGTGCCACTCACATTCTAGGGAGGGTAATCACTCCCTATTTTCAAAATAAATCCAAATTGACTCCTCGAGTTTTCAACAAGATCAATCTAATTAAATTATCACAATTGTCATCAAATTTTCAATTATTCTTAGGGTTTATCATCTTCCCTAAGTTTGTATAAATCTTAATTCCTCAATTTATAAATATACTCTAATGTCATTAATTTCATTCCATTTATAAGTAAATAACCAAATCAAAATCAAACTAAATTCAAATCTAAAACCGTTCAAAATCGAAAACAAGTCTAAAATACATAAATTTCCTACAAGTTAGAAAAATCTTTGAAAAATCATACACTTTTCAATTCTCATCCGATTTCTTCAAACCATATGTCATTTTAAAGGTATTGAAACCTATTTTCATATTACGGAAATTGTATTTCGATTTCCTATATGCAAAATAACTTAAAATGAAAAAGATTGTACCAATCCCTAAACTTAGATCCAATTTCTGACTATTTTCATGCATACGTCAAATTAAACTCTAAAAGAAACTATTCTAATCAAGTCAGCCTGATTCTATCATCCGGAACAGCCCAATTCGTATATTTTACCTAAACAATTACATATAATGTCCGATAACGCATATAAATCAAATCTAATTTACATCCTATCATATGAAATATATTCTTACTCTAATTTACCCTAAATTTACCCTAAATGCATTCAATTAATTGAATCAGTCAGAAATCCCTCACCTAGGGTTTTCTCGACTCGTAAATCTAGTCTCCGTTCGCCATTCGGTTCAGTCTAAAACCTGTAACATTTCAAATTCGGAGCAAATGTTAGCAATTTACCCTAATTACTAAGAAAATTCAAAACCCTAGAACTAGGGTTAGGAATTGGTCCTCACCTGCGCAGGAGATGAGTGCAGACCCGGCCTAGGGTTTCGAAGTTCAGTTAACGACTGCCGATTTGGGGCTCTGCAAGAGTGGCAGAAGGCGCGTAAGCATGCGAACAGGGAATGAGCGCTGCAGTCGCGTGCGCACGGAGAGAGAGAGAGAGACTCGCGACAATGAGGAAGAAACAAAGTCGCGAGAAATAGATAGGAAAGGGAGAGAGAAAACCGAGAGGGAAATGAAGGGAGAGATGATAGTGGTTCACGGTGGCTGTGGGTGGCGGTGAAGGAGCGGTTAGCGGTGGAGAATCGTGACGGAGTGGAAAAAATCGTAGCGGGAGAGGAAGGGATTGAGAGAGAGATCGATAGAGAGAGAGAGAGTGAGACCGAGGGAAAGAAGGAACGACAGTGAGAGAGTGAGACGTGGTGGAACACGGCAGCGGTGGGTGGCGATCGGTTGCGGCGGAGATGGTGGAGGAGAAAGTGAGAGAGCGACGGGGAGAGAGAGCTGTGAGAGAGAGAGGCGAAAGAGGAGAGAGAGAGAAAAATAATTAGGGCTTTTATCCCTAATTGAATTAGGGAAAGGGGAGTGCTGCGTTTTGGCCAAAACGCAGCACTTCCATCTCTTTTTTTGTTTTTTTTTTAAACATATATAAATAAATTATATATATATATAATTTATATAAATTTCACACCCACATTTCACCAAAATGGGGTTCACTACGAATTACGGACACGACTTTTAAAATATACTAAAAATTTAAATTCAATGCCCCAAAATCAAAAATCAATATAATTAAATATTATATATATATAAACTGTGGAATATTATATATATATATATATATTTCAAAAATAGGAATACAATAGTACGGACACCGAAGTGTCGGTGTTACACTTCGGCTCTTTACAACAACTCATAAAATAATACTGCATCAAGATTTGGTGGCTCAGTGTTATCAACATTAATGTCATCATAACTAGAGTGTTATCAACATTAGTGTTATCATTACTAGAATTCTAATAAAATTGTTGGCCTAAGGCATCCATAACCGTGGATCTATATGGAGCCTCAATATCCTCTCTAGATTTAGATAATTCTCCTTCCATTGATGCATCAAATCTCACTTCTCCATTACAAAGTCATATTGTGTAGCCATTAACAAACCCTCTAGAGTACAAGTGCACCATCACTTCATCTCGAGTACAAAATCTATGGTTCCGACATTTACGGCAAGGACATCTAATATTCAATCTATCTATGAAGTTATATTGAGAACAAGCAAAATCCAAGAACTCATTAACACCCTCAACAGATTTATCTATCAAGTAACCATTACTTAAGCGATGATACATCCAACTACGAACACTGGACCTCATTTCAAACTACATACTGTATAGAAATAATAAAAATAATATCAAATTTAACTTTATAGAAGAAAGCTTGTTATGTACAAACTAGAAGCACAATTAACGATGCTTTTAAATAATAAACATTAAACAACACGATCTAACACACACAACAGAGTAAGAATTTAATAACAAACAAAGGGGACAGAACTAGAATGATCTACAGGCAAAATGGAATTAAGAATTGTTGAAATTAAGATAAAGAAATACAAATAACAAAAGATACGCAAGGATATGATGAGAAATTAATTGATTTGGCTAATTAAAAGAATCAAATGGAAGAGCATTGCGTGATATTTAATGACGAAGAACAAGAAGACAAGGACGAAGAAGAAATATGTAACAAAATCCTTTTGGTACTAGGAGGTATTAACTTATAGCAGAGACGGATCCGAAAAATGTAGCAACTCCAAAAACAAAGTAAAATGAATTCTAGTCTAAGCCCAAGACTTTTAATGTTAACTTACTCTGGAAATCATGCATGCAAAAACAAGGCATGACTGATATCCCTGAGGGATCTAATATTGACAATAACACTAAGAATTAACAAGTGAATTTAAAATTTAGATGTACAAAGGGTCAAAAACTATGCAAAGTAAGACAGATTATCTCATTGTACAGACCATTAAAAGGGGAATTTTACTTATTTAGTAAAAGCCGATGGGTAAGAAGATAATTTACATGCAAGATTAATTCCTGGAATTCAATTTCTAACATATACGCACATAAAGGTCCACATGTAAGCTATAACACTTTAACAAAAGTAATATAAGACCATACATATGAAATGTTAGGAAGACATATATGCACATAAAATATGGGGTTAAGGGTGGGGATTAGTTCATTTCAAACAGCACCAGGGGTGAGGGTTGGGAACTAGTTTATTTGAAGTAGCTACAAAAAAAGACTAATGTCAGAATGCCTACCTAGGGGAAGGGATTGCTTCAACTTGTCAGCCTTCTCGAAGTCGAAGACACATAACGTGTAGAGGTACTTGGAGCTACGAACCTTGAACTTGACCACATCCTTGCTCTTCTTGATTTTCACGGAACAGGCATCTTTTTGTTGAAGCAGTAAGAAGGAAATCCTTTATCTCATAAATTTGCTTCGACTGAGCACCAGTACATAAACAATATCATCAAGTTAACCACATTAGACAAGGTAATCCAAGATCAAAATAGAAAATTTTAACCTATCTTCTCAAAAGGCACGTAAACTAGAAGAGGCCAACGAAGATGCGAGAGAGAGAGAGACTGATGATGACGAGATACAGATAAACTAGAAGAGACTTTGATCTCGCAAATCAGCACACATAAGAGACACACACACACACACACAGAGAGAGAGAGAGAGAGACAGAGGACGCACCTATGCTGGTATCAGTGGCAATGGCGGCGACGAATGGAGAGTAGCGCAGGGGAGGATCGAACGACACAAGGCATTTCGCGCAAAGGGCTAATTTTTTTTAACCTTAGAACAAAACAGCGACGGATGAACGATGGAAAACAATCCGTTGTCAATCCGTCGACTATCCATGGCAAAAATGTCAGAAATTAAACAGGAAAAATTTACTTCTTTTTAGGCGAGCATTTACCGTCAAAATTACCAACCGATTGTTTCTATCATTGATTTGGTCGCTGATCCATCGGTAATCAGTCGTTAATCTTCATTTTTTTCCTTACATATATCCGTCGTTAGTCGGTCGGTATTCTATTCCTATTAGCGACGGATATAAATCCATTGCTAATTTCTATCAGTGAAAGGCTAAATTCTAGTAATGCCAGGGCCACTTGATCATGTGGGAGAGTGTCACACTCCAGCTAAGAGCAAAAGGAAAGAGAGACATTGAATTTCAAACAATTCAAAAAGTAAAGAAAATAGAGCACTGTGAAAGCAGGCAATGAAGAACAGAGAAGAGGAAAGCATCTGTAATTGGGAAAAATGGTAAATGATGGTGGTTGAGTATCAATGAATGAGTGTTAATGAGGATAAGAGAAGGAGGAAGATAGAGAATCCAAAGAGGGAGATAAAAAGACAAAATGTTAGAGAGAGAGAGTGGGGTTTAGACAGATAGAGAAAGGGGGTGGAAAAATAGAATATGAACATTTCTTTCATTTCCATGGCTTTTGTTCTAGATTTTCCTCCTTTTATGTACAATCAAGAACACTTTAACAACTAATCTAACAACCTTAAGTAATCTTGATTACAGTTGCAAATTTGGTTGTTGCAGTTGGGTTTGCAGAATGTTAGTTGGGCAAAGAGCCGTTGCATTTGATTGAAATCTTCAAGTAGTCATTACAATATCTCCCCTCCTTCAAAATCGTTATCCTCAAGGATTAATGTTTAGGAATTGGGACTGAACAAATTTCACATTCTTCATTCCTCCTGGATCCTAACTCTTGCTCACCTCAGTTTTCCTTTTTTTAACCAACTCTAATGCCTGCTCTTCCAGGGTTGCAAGTTGGAAGGTTTGAAGCAAGGTAGTTGGTTTCAGCATCCTTAGCATTGGTTTAATTTCCTTTTTAACTCCACTTATAAAACTTGAGATGAAATATGACTCAGTTAATTGAGAATTTTTCTGTAGCATTATTGACCAAAGTTTTTCAAACCTTTCCTGATACTCTGCCACTATACCATGCTATTGGAGTTTGTTAAACTCCTCTACTTTATCTTGCATTCCTTTAGATTCAAACCTATGACATAACAGATGAGAAAACTCTTCCCATCTTATTTCCTTCTTTGATTGCTTGACTCCTTGGTACCAAATTTCCACTTTTCCTTCAAGATACATTTCTACCATATCAAACCATTGGGAACTAGAAATCTGATACACCGAAAAAAATTTAGAACATTTCCTCAACCACACTCATGGATTGTCCCTGATAAAGAGAGGAAGCTCTACCTTAGGTGGGTTGGAAATCATTGCTCCAGGATTGTAGTCTCTTTTGCTTGTCTAAATTTCTCCATCTATTTTCATTCTGCCCCCCATAAGTGTGTGTAAGATTGGAGAATTCAGATTTCTCTCGGTGCAGATTTTATCAAAATTTTCTCGTTGGTTTATCTTTAAATAAGCACTGAGTCTAGCCTCAAGTCTTGCAATGAAAGCATCCATTTTTTGGTTTTGTTTTTCATCAATTCTTGCAATGAAAGCGTCCATTTTTTGGTTTTGATCTTCGAATCTTTTGTCTACATACAATCATAGTTCATCCATTTTAGCTTATAGTTTCTTGTGTTGATCTTCTTGGATTCGTTGTTGTGTTCCTTTTGCCATGGTTAATCAGTTCTGAGAATCTCAAACTTTGATACCAATTTTGTCACACTCAAACTTAGAGCAAAAGGAAAGAGAGATATTGTGTAATACCGAAAAACCAATATTGGATATTTCGTAAATACCTTTATAAAATAATAGAAAATTTTAAATTTTATTGATTTTCGATTTTAGGGTATTAAATTAAAATTTTTTGTATATTTTAAAATGTCATGTCCGTAAATCATAGTAAATCCCATTTTTATGAGATTTATTTTTTTTTTGTGAGTGAAAATGCAGATATAAAAACATATATATATATATATAAGAAAAAAAAATAGAGAAGGGGGAAAGCACAACGTTTTCACCAAAACGCTACACTTCCCCTCTCTTCAACTCAATTAGGGTCTCAAACCCTAATCGAACGCTCTCTCCCTCCCGACTCTTCATCTCCCTCACTCGCCCGTCGCCTCTGCTTCGCCGCCACCATCTCCGCCGTCCTCCGCCTTTTCTCCACCATTGTCGCTCTGTCTCTCTATCATCTCACCATCTCTCTGTCTCTCTCTATCTCACGATCTCTCTCTCCTTCAACTCTCTCGCTCGCTCTCTCTCGAACTCTCTCTCCCTCTCACTATTGCTCTCTCTATTCTCTGTCTCCATCACACTCACTGCCACTTTTTCCTCCGCCACACACGGCTTCTCTCTCCACTGTCTCTCTCTCTGTCTCTCACTCTATTCTCTCTCTTTCGTGTGCGAACTGGATTCCTCTTCCTCTTTCCCCCGCGCAACAGAGCTCTCGCTCTCTCCTTCTTTTGTTCGCTCGCACAGTGCTCACTGTGAGCAATTCCTCCATCTCCGTCGACACCCTAAACCAGTAGTCCTTGGATCCTTCGAACCCTAGGCCGCGACCTGTATTCCAAACCCTATGCAAGAAAGAACGACTCTCTGATCAATAGCTTAGGGGTTTTGATTCTCTTGGTAATTAGGTTCAATTGCTAAGCTCTGCTTCAGTTTGGAAACATTATAGGAGTTCGGACAGAATCGGCGCAGGGACGCTAGGGCTGCAAGCTGCGAAAACTCTAGGTGAGGGAAATTTAAATCCTTTCGATAAATTGAGTAAATCTAGGGTGAAGAGATCTATATATGTTTAGGATGTATATTAGATTCGATTATAATTCATTTTCAGACATTTTATATGTGATTATTAAGGTTAAGTATAGAATTTTATATGAATTAGGTTGTTTGATATGAAAGAAACATGCTAAGGGATGATATAATCATGTTGGGTCGAATATAATAGTTTTCCTCAAAGTTTAAATTGAAATATGTATGAAAAGTACTATAATTATGTAAATTTGGAAGAAAATTTAGAAAAATTGAAAATATTGGGAATTAAAGTTCGTTGGCGAAGTAAATGGTTGTAGGTTGATGAAATGAGAGTCTAAAATCTGTAGATGTGCAAATTATGACTATACGAGATCTCATTTGATGATAAATTGTGATGTTTGATTAGGTTAATCTTTTGAGGACTTGAAAGGGGTCTATTCGGAGTTGATTGATAAATAGAAAATGAATACCCTCACTAGAATGAGTAGATGGTTCATTGTATTCATGAATGAGAAACTTATTTTAAAATTGCTTTATAAATGATTTTTTTGAAAGATTTTACATGATTTATGTAAGTTGTTTTGTGACTGTGGGTTGTCTAAACTGGATTGTAAAATATAAATGCATCCATTATATTTAAAAATGATTCTGTGCCATATGTTATTTGATATTGCTCAATGAATTGATTTGGTATGAGATTGTTGATTATTTGATAGAAAATTATGGCACATTGTTTGTGAAATGGATTGATTGAGAAATGAAAGGGTGCTGGATTGTAAATGGCTATAGTCATTCCCACCACGGAGCGACCCAACAGGGTGGCGTGGTTTGGGGTTTGGATGTGCGGGGGAGTTAAACGTCACTCCCTCTGCCAAAGTCGTGCTATATCTGGTGCACCCCGGTGAGGTACGAGCCAACGGTAAGGAAGGAGGTATGTTTTGAAACATTAGATGGAAAAACCCCTTGGCGGGCTTTCGTTTAGGTTTAGCCGCCCTAAGACAGAAGTGATTTCAATGGGACCCCAGGATTTTCTGAAAAGATGATTGATATGGATGCATATTTTGTAAATTGTGATTTATTGAAATGTTTTATGCATATGAACTACTATTTATGAGATATGCTTTGACTGCCCCACTTCATCCCTTCTTTATGAACACAATTGCACAATTGCACTCCACTCACTGAGTATTCCCCTATACTCACCCCTCTCTCCACCTTTTTCAGATGAGACTTAGTTGGGAGACTACTCGCCGGAGCTTGCGCAGTATTTTTGCGGATTGTATAACTATTTGGCATATGCAGGATTTTTGGAGAATCATAGTTCTCAGTACCATGAAAAAAGGGAAGTCTGTACACTCCATACCATGTGGATTTTATTGAACTGGCTGAATTCTTGGCAAATATTGATAAAATCCGACGATTTTTTATTTGTACTTTCTTATTTTGATTGTTCTATTTTTGAAAAACTGTTTTATTCTGTATTGGGACATTTGGATTATAATTGTTGGCTTTTGCTATTTTCTTTTGATTTTGTAAAGTTCTGTACATTTCATACCATTAGAATTTTACCGATACAGACTTGTTTTCTTTGGGTAAGTGTTGGTAAAATCTGACGGCGATAATTTGAAACTTCTTGTTTGTTAAATGCTTTATTTGTGTTGAAGATTTTGGGTGGCTAGGATGGACACATCGCATGCGTGCATGTACAGGTTCCCACTCCCCGTTGTATGCTGATGTGTACTCGTGCATGTACAGGTTCTCACTCCCCGATGTGTGCTGATGTATGATTGCATGTACAGGATCACACTCCCCGATGTGTGCATTTGTACGTTCAAGGATGAGTCGGATGGGCTCCTTGCATGTGTATTATTCATATGATTTCTTGTTTTGAAGACTCTTATGCTTTTAATGATTTATTATAAATTTGATAGTCTTGCGGAGTCCTGGTATATGGGGAGGTTCTGTCCGTGTACCGAGATGACACGACGGCTATCGTGTGCTCGATCCGAGAATCGGGGCGTGACATATTGAACTTCAAAAAATTCAAAAAGTAAAGAAAACAGAGCACTGTGAAAGCAGGGCAATGAAGAACAGAGTTGAGGAAAGCATCTGTAATTTGGAAAAATGGTGAATGATGGGGATTGAGTATCAATGAATGAGTGTTAATGAGGATAAGAGAGGGAGGAAGATAGAGAATCCAGAGAGGGTGATAGAGAGACAAAAAGTTAGAGAGAGAGAGAGTGGGGTTTAGAGAGATAGAGAGATGGGGAGGGAAAATAGAGCATGAACATTTCTTTCATTTCCATGGCTTTTGTTCTGGGTTTTCTTCCTTTTATGTACAATCAAGAACACTTTAACAACCAATCTAACAACCCTAACTAATTTTGATTACAGTTGCAAAATTGGTTGTTGTAGTTGGGTTTGCTGTTGCAGTTAGGTTTGTAGAATGTTAGTTGGGCAAAGAGCCATTGCATTTGATCGAAATCTTTAAGTAGTCATTACAGAGAGTATGTTTGGAACCCATGCCAAACCATGACCAGCGCTTGCTTATCCTTTCGTAATTGGACCGGGTTGGGGCATTACTAGTCTGAACAAGTTATCACAGGCTTAGACTTAACCTTGGGCTCAGTTTTGCCAATATATATATATATATATAATATCTTGGGTATTCTCATAATGTTGTAAAGTCCATCATATTACCATCAGTATTCAGAAAATCAACTAATCTGATTCGAACAATTATGAAACTCAATTAAGGACTGACTCTTCCAATATTTTCCTTTTCATTTTTAAGAATCAAACTCAAAATTTTAGTATTAAAAAAGTTTGTATTGTATCATTAAATTCATAAATTATTGATTAAATCTACGTTATGTTTTTATAACAAAGGGATAATTGCACTCAACCTACATTTTGCGGTCTTGATAGTAAATCTCAAGTAGAAATTTTAAATTCAAACTCTCGTTTGCTAAAAAGTGTTTATTTAAATTTTGTTTAGGTTTTATTTATTTATATTTTAACATATTAAACTTAAAATGAACAGACATAAACATTCAAACATGTGTCCTCTACTATTCATTCTTTTCTACTGGAGGTAATGATTTTTCATATAATATAAATTTATGATTAATAACAATATAAATAAATAATAAATAAGAGATAGTACACATGAAGTGCATGTGAATCAGGAACATGATTTGACTTATTTAGATCCACCAAACCCTAGACTGTAAGCAGGCTACCCTATAATACTGGTCTAGTTGAGTATGGTTTAAGTTAACACCCTCACCACTTATGTCAAATCATATCATATAGTATGATTGAAAAAAATAATAATAAATATATAGTGTTGGTTCAAAAATGTCAAATCATAATCGGAGAGAAAATTCATTATTCTTGTTAAGAGGAAAATTAAAAATCATGCCTCCGAAATTTGGGTAAAGACAAAGGTTACAGTTATACCTACTTCAATAATTTTAAAACAATATTTAGTTCTAATCATAGTTCGCAGCTTCTTCTCACTCACTTCTATCTAATTTTTCAGACTTTTCTTCACATTTGTTGCCTCCTGTACCTATTCATTATTGTCAATCAAAGACTTTTTGTTTGCTAGCGAGAGAGAGAGAGAGAGTATAGTAGTTCGTACGTGATTCAACATACGTTCACTGTTGTGAGAGAGGGAGAGAGAGTATTTTTTTAATTATAATGGGCATTAAATTTTGAATTACAGAATCAAATGAGAGAAACTATTGTCGTTGGCTGTCCCTTGGGGGAGAGAAAGAGAGAGAGCATGGTAGTTTGCATGTGATTCAACATATGTTTACTGTTAGGAACACACACACATACACAAAAACCAAGTGAACTATAAAATTGAGATGCCCCCACTAGTTCACATGATCCCGTTTATCTTCAGAGACATATTCCTTGAATATTTTTCATTCCAAACGTTTCCTTCATTAGGTCATTTTAAAATGTAATTAGGGCATCTTCTATATGTACGTATGTATGTATGTATATGTATGTATGTATGGTATGTATGTATATCTCCTTATGGCACAATATTTCCAAATGGCAGGAACATAAATCATTAGGTAAGGTAAGGAGATGCGTGTGTTTGGAAGACTTTTATCTCCACCACTAATTTAAAAACCCTAAAGGAAATATTTGAATACATATTCATTAGCATCAAATTTACAATTCTTTGTACCAATATACCACAAAAAGGAGCCAGGCTAGTAGCCAACACTAATACATTTATGTATACAATATGGCCAGTTCGAACTTATTCATTGAAATAGTTCATAAATCAAACATTACAAACATATACTGACACCTGATTCTTATTGTAGTCCATGCTACGGAGTTTTGGTTCGAACAAACAATGATTGTTCTTCCGAGTACTAGAACTATTAATGCTAGCTTTGGCCGACTCATAGTACTGAACAAACAGTAGTTATAATTCAAATCAAGCATTTTTTTTTTCGTGGGTGTTTTCCACCATCTTCCATCTTAACAAAGGGAAAAAAATATAAAAAGTCTTCCAATTAGTAATTTGTCATTTAAGGTTTGCATGTGCTGTGATGGGAAGAAATTTGTATGAATTGTGGGAGAGTATATATTAAGCAACTAGACAACCCTAACTCTACAGTTCTTACCTTATCTTAAGATGAAACAATAATAACTCTTGTACATATAGATTTGTACTAATGCTCAAACATAAAATAAATATATGTTTTTAAAATGTTTAATTGTTTTAACAGAATAAACTAATAAAGAGAAAATTCTAATTTTAGAGTTAAAAACAATGAAAATCTCCATTTTGAGATCATCTCCAGATCTTTGACCGTCCATGTTAGTATTATTTTAACACCACATTAACTTCATCATTAAACTATTTTTAGATAAAATTTTAATTATCTCATATAATATTTACATGATCAATCAAATCTCATTAATAAAAATAATATAGAAGAGATCGTAAATCAGATCTATTTGTGTTTTAGTCCATAAAACAAATTTTCAAAGCAATTGATTATTTAACAAGTGGGGACAACTGGAATCTTGATCCTTTATGATGCGATGCATGAGAAAGTATAACCACAAAAATGGTGCTGATGAATAATTGAAAGGTGTGGGGATGGGAAGGGACCCAGATGAGAAGAATAAAAATTAGTTGTGTCTTGGTCTTGGGTGGAAGACATCGTTGGTCGTATCTCAGTGGTTCATCAGATTTTCTGTTCTTTATCCAACAATGAAAATTGTAATGTATTTGTGGTCCATCTCTAGCTTCCCTACAAGCAAATGGCATTCATTGAATGACCAAATCTCTCTCCTCCCTCCCCTAGTCATTAACATATTTATCTATGTGTGTATATGTAGCTGTGTGTTTATCTGTCTACCTCACTAATTTTGGTTTAGACGTGGGAGACAAACTTCTGATCTCGAGAATGATAAAGAAAATCAAATGAGTATATAAAACGAAAATCAAACGAAGATCAACGGGCACGGATGAATTTAAAGGGGAATTTCGAAAAATTTAATTTCAATTGTATTTCCATTAATTAGGTTCCAGGAAAATGATTATCCTAACATTGAAATGTTTAAATCTGTACGAACCGATATAATTTGAGGTTAGTGTACTTGATAACTTTTCTAAAACTAGTGATTTTGAATTTTATTAATAATATTGATTTATTTAATAATTGTATGTAAAGAGTTGCTCTTATTTTATAATTGTAAATATACGGTCTCAATTTACCAAAAAAAAAAAAAGAGTGTTCAACTTTTTCAAATCTTTCTCCTACATAAGATACCTCGGTTGTGAGCAATTTCTATTAGAATAAATTAATAATGATTTGATCTGAAAAATATTTCAAATTTTATATTATAAATACCCATGTATTTGCACTAGTTTAGAAATTATTAAGTCAATGTTTTTGTGATCTTTCTATTCACATTCACATGAAAATAATAGAATCTCTACGGGTGTTTTTTTTTTTATTTTTTAATATCAACTAATAAAATTAACAAAAATTTTCATATGATATCAAAACATGTAAATATTAAAAACTTTCAAATTATGTAATTTTTAAATCTTATAGAGTAAATATGGTTTGCATTCTCTCATTTACACAAGAAAACACTTTAAATCTTATAGTTTGATCAATGCAATTTATATCATCTAATTTAGGGTCAAATAACAATTTACATATCAGCTATATAACACCGTTAAATATCCCCTTAAAAATCCAATAAGTATAATATTATTTTTTCATAGATTTTCTATTTCTATTCTTTGTTTTTCTTCTCTTTACTCTCTCTTTTGTTTCCTCTCCTCACTTTGGCCGTACTTATTTCACACGCAATAATGACATGGGTAAAAGAAAAGGAAAGTAGAGAAACGACTTAATTGTTTATTTGTTTATTTTTATTATTTCTTTTATTGAGTTGATGTGCAGGTGAGGTGTTTTCTTGTCTTATCCCCTGCACGCTCAGCGTGAGGTCGAAGCAAAAGGAGTTGTTGTAATTTGGCAGATGCCAAAAGGGTCACGACCTATTATTGTTTACAGCTGTTTCACATTAAAACGAAACTTGACAAAGAAAAACAAAATAACTGATGTTGAAATTACCAATTAATTAGCCGCTGAAGTCCAATAATTGGCAAGTGACAAATGGAAAGAATTATTATTATTATTATTATTATTATTATTATTTGTTCTGGTCCTTCGAATGTAACGAAAGAATCAACGTAGTAACTCTTTAGAAAAAAGGCATTGACATTTTAGGAGTAGGGGAAAAGATATTCAACATTCTTATCTCTGACTAGGACATGAAAATGAAAAGTATAATTTTGAACAGTTGCATTTAGAGGAGTTCAGTTATATAAGCTTGGTTGGTATTTCTGATAGATGCATATATTATATTTAAAAGATAAGTTTATAAGTATTTGTTCGAAAAATGAAAGTAGTAAAATTAAAAAAAAAAAAAAAGAGGGTTGCTAGTTTTTGTAGTAATTTTTCATTTAATCATATTAGTGTTCTATTTTTTTTTTATATAAACCTTGTTAGTTATATTAGATCTGATTAAATTGATTTGAGTCGAATTGAATTTTTAAAAAATAAAATATATCAATACTTATTTTCATCGTATACGAAATTCAAATTCAAAATCTCATTTAAGAAATATTAATATTTAGCCAACAGATAAACTATGCATTGGTATGTTTCTAAAGAGACATTCTAGTAGTCATAAATTTCCTTTCTTATTGTGATGATCTAATATTCAAATTCTAGTATAACCAAAAAAACAAAAAAAAAAAAAGAAGAAAGAAGCTAGGCATTGGTATTAGGATAATGCTATTGTAATGCTTTACAGGTGACGGGAAATATAAGCATAAAGAATAGTGGTGTGCTTATTGCAATGCTATGTTTGAAAAGTTGCTATATACAATTGATTTGCATTATTTGTTGAATGAACATGTGTTATTTATTTACTTTTTGTGACAATTACCAAATCTACAGCTATGAAAATCTCAAACAAAAAAAAAACATTCATAATTTCTCTTTTGGCTTCACGCTTCATGTAATTTGATAATTTCTCTTTATGTCACCAACCCCTTATTCGACTATCAACTGGGTAAGGCTGGGTTTGAAGGATTGTGTAGAGACTCATTGGGAACTCATGGCTATCTCTGCTTTGAACTTAATTATGCTTGCATAAGGGTTTTATTTCGTTTTTACAAGGATACTTGAACGATAAAAAATTTTTAATCAAGTGTTTTCTCTGATATTTAGTATTTAAAACATCGTCATCAGCATATGTATTTCAATAGTTTTTGTGATCCCTATTTAAAAAAAAAAAATGGAGGTTCCACTACAATTTTACTCAAAGAGCCTCTAAACCTCATTTCTGACTTGGGCTCTCAATGGAATCCATATTTCTAGATATAAGGGAGTTGGTAGCTCGCGATTAAGATGTAATCCTAAAACATGATTTTGAAGAGGACAAGAATGATTTCATGGTTAAACTTGATATCATCAGCAATGATGGAAGCCTATTCAAAAGGCTCAATACATAATCCAAAAGGCATCCAATAGTCATCATAAAGCCTGTGATTCAATATGTTCAATACATTTAAGCACAAATTGGCATATATCATCCTATTCTATAGATAGAATTTATCTCCCTAAATGGGCCATGTTGCGCCAACCCATTGAGAAGATCTGTCATTCGTGGTATCATATTTGCTACTCGGCTAACCCTCGACAAGGTCCTTATAATCGATCCACAAGCACATTCGGTAAGACCAAACAATATTCTATTCCCATTCAGCCGATGACTACCAAACACTTAAGGTACTGACCACTTCAACTCCTAAATGGTGATACTTAACTGAATTTCACATTAATCAAGTTTTCTATCTTAGTACGAAACCTATCTCCTAGATAAGAAATGAAACTCTTGAAAATTTACTCGATAAGGGAAAGAATCACCACGCATAATCAAATTTTCTAAACAATAACGATTTCAAATCTCTGACGTTCGAATTTTGAAATCTTCGGATCTCCTTGTAAGGAAATTAGGGTTGTAATACTCTAAATGTACACGGCTCTTACGATACTCGCTATAAAAGCTTTCGATAGATCGCCACCAAGTAAATTCTCTGGACTTTACATAAGGCACATGAATCACAGGGAGATCTGTTCTCCCTTTCTCTTTGAGTTTGTTTCTATTTCTTTCGAAAACTGTTTTTTCTAACTTGAGAGTTAGAGGCTCCCCCGTCAGAACACCCTCCGATGGTCTTTTACAAGTTTTAAGTCTCTTCGAGCACCTGTTTGAGTCACAAGGAGTCGGATCTATGGAGTCAAGACCTACCTCCAACAGATTAAAGCCATCTGTGAGAAACAAACTAAAGAATTTTCATTGATTTCTTAAGATTATCAGATCGACATGCCTTCAAAAAGGAGAACTAGAACTGCATCAAAGGCCGCATCTGCCATGGATGGCCATAATGTGCCCCCCCACTGCTGCAGCCCTTCCTGAGGTGCCCACTCGTTCTATTAACAATCTTTCCACTCATGTTCAACCTCCTCGCTTGAAGCAGGTCCTGCAACCTGCACCTTAGGAACGTCCTTCCATGGCTTCTATGCCAATATCCTAATAACGAGTTAGTCAACCTCAAATGGACATGTTAGAGTTCAACATAAGCAAGCAGTTGGAAGGATTTAGTTATGTCATGAGGTCCGAGGGCCAATTTTCTTCAGGAGATTTGGGCATGTACGCCTCTGACGACAAATGCGACCACTGAATTATGAGCCCTTGGTGAATTCTCGCTATGACCCTAAAAACCTAAGAAGCAAAGTTAAGCAACTTATAACCGATAAACTTATACGAGCCAATGCTAAAAAAAATCAAGCTCTCCTCTACCCTACTAGTGCTGCACCTTTCAACCCAAAGGTCTTTTCAGAACCAATACCCCATGATATACTTTTGCCCCCATGGAAAGATATGATAGAACGACTGATTTTTGTAATCATAAGACACACTTTGTAACGATGATGATCTCAAAAGATATGATGAATGTCACTATGTGCAAACAGTTCTCTACCACTCTCAAGGGGAACACATTAACATAGTTCAACTCGCTCCCAGTGCTAAGCATAAAGACTTTTTCTCAACTCCAATAACAGTTTGAAACCCACTTTGTGATAAGTCAGGGAGCAAAAAGAAAATCCACCTCTTTACTATCAATATATCAAAAGGAGGACAAACCCTTGAGGAACTTCTTGGAGAATTTCAAAACAGAGATGATGAAAGTCCCAACCTTGGACCACTCTATCGCGCTAACAGTGTTGCTTACTGGATTGCACCCCTCGGGCATGAAAATTTCGATCACGAAGAATCCTCTCTCCACTATCCAAGAGTTCTACTCTCATGTTGAGAATTACATTGTGGCTGAAGGCACCAAGGCCTTCGACTGAATGAGAAATCGATTGTCTAGTAAAAAACGTAGTGGATTGCCTCGACGGCTCTCACCAAAGAGAAATCGATTAGGTCCTCCACCTCTTTGGAGGTTTAATGCTTACATCCCTTTGAATAAGACCCCCAATGAAGTTCTACTCCAGATTAGGGATCAACCTTATATCCAATGGTCTCCCCAACCCACGGAGGATGATTCCAAGAAAGACAAGACCAAGTATTATCAGTTCCATCGCGATTATGGTTACACAACCAATGACTATAGAAAGCTTAAAGATGAGCTTGAATTCTAGGTCCGAAATGGGATGTTACAAAGGTTCACCAGTAGAGGGGGAGGAGACATGCCAAACACCGACCGGCAAGCTCCGCCAAGATGGAATGGATTGGATGATCGACCGGCCACCCCGCCACCAGCTAATCGTGAGGATGGAATGATCCTCGAAATCTGAAGAGCAAACCTGTAACACCGGACACGTTTAGATTATGATATTTACTTTAAATGGACTATTAGAAAATTTTTATATTTATGAAAATATGAGAGAATAATTTATTAGAATAAAAATATAAATTTTTGTCATTCAGAATGGTCAGGACTTTGTTTTAACACACTTAGTTAATAGATTTTAAAATTTTTAAGTTACCGATCATTAGAATCCTGATCACCAGAGCTGTCGGTTATTTGGGTGTTCAACAATCGGTACTGGGTGGATTTTAACCGTTCGGTACTCAGAGGAATTTTAGTGTTCGGTAGAGATCTAAGTTCAGTGAACAGTCCCTCAAATTTTGGGTTTCTCAGTCAGTAGTCGATGGTAATCATCTGCCGATCGATAATTATGAGACACCCATCGGTATTGTGAAGGTGAAGTTTATATCTGTCGGTACTAGGTTCCTAAACTCCTGTTGGTCATTTACTCACTAGTTGGTATTGGAACTCCTGTCGGTATAGTAAGAGCCCGTCGGTAAATTTCTCTATTATTATTCAGCACAGTACAATTAGGTCCCATCGGTAAATGGAGGAAGTTGTAATTTTGGGTAGACTTATTATTTTATAATTTTATATGCCCATCGGTATATCCAATATCTAATGATTATTTTGCTACAAATCGGTATGCTACAAATCGGTATTGTGTATCTATGATCGATAATATGCAACGTCGGTAATGTGAGACTTGTGAATTTTATTTCCACCATTCGTTGGTAATGTGAGATTTTCTTTACCACCTTTTGATTATCCGGTATAATGTATTTTCATTTATCGTTCGGTACCATTCTCTGATTTCATTTTCATGATCGATCATCTCTTTGCCTTGTTCGGTCATCGGTCAACATATGTAATTGCCATTTGTCATTTACCATCGATCAATGCTTGCACCTGTTCGATCACCTTCCATTTCACCAAACGATTACTTGCATACCATGACACATTGACCGAAAAGCATTTTTCCAGTCTGTCATCTCATCCTTTCGACACAATCGATCGGCATTTTCTTCAACACTTAAATACAATTGATCGGACAGTCATCTAAAGTCAAAAGCCATCCAAAGTCCTCCTCGGTACTTGAACGAAAGCAATTGAATTTATTGGACACTTAATTTCCTACGTGCATGCAAGTGGAATTGAACCCATGAGCTTTGACTTCTCCAAAAAGATAAGTTACCACCAAGCCATCAAGTCTTTCATTTATATATTGTTAAGTTTATATTATATTCTTAATTTTATGATTTTCTCAATTTTCCATAAATTACAATTTTAATCCTCAATTTTCCTTGCCCATTGGGAGATATATTGTCTCTAATAGAGCATGACTTCCGGTGTTCAACTCATAATGTTAGCCTTCTCAAGGAGTCAACAACAATGTATTGAGCACTGTATGCAAATAGAAAGTAAATAAGGGTCACTAGACAAATAATAAAAATGTGTTGGAAATAAAAAGGGGAAGTGAGGTTCCAGAACTTACGAAAAGACACTTTTCATTTTTCTCTAGAGTATTCTACTCTCCTTCTTTGTCTCTTTTCTCTCTTCTGTTCCAAAACCCAAATCGATCTACATCAAATTTCTAGATCAGAGGTTCCAAACTACATATAAGCTTTCCAAGGATTGATTTTAGTTTTGAATCTTGAGGAAAGTCTAAGAGTTTAATGTTGTCACAAAAGAGAAAAATCAAGAGTTTTGGTATGATCCAAGCCGGAACGATCTCTAGAGACAAATCAAGGTAATATAATTATTTCAACTCAAGTTTTACTTTATTTAGCTCTCTAATCATTTGGATTTGGAGGATTTTAGGCTAACGAAAGTGAGATAAAAATTTGGTTTTGAATGCTAGGGTTTTTGGGTTGATGTGAGATGTTGGTAGTGATGATCTTGATTATATGATGATGTCTCATAGGGTCTGGACAAACTGACCGGGACAGAACCTTTGTCGTGGATAGATCTGGGAGTGACTACCCTCCCTAAGAATAGTGAGTGGACGGTTTGTTGTGTTTGTGAATGAGAAATGATTTTCATGATTTTCCAAAATGATTTTTCCTAAACTGACTTTATGAAATGTTTTGTGATTGTGGAATGTCCCTAAAAATGTGTTTTATTTGAACCATGAGATTCATTTTGAAACATGCTGAATTTTTCCTGCAGAAACATTTGCTGAGTTTATGAATTATGAAACTTGTTGATTTTTATGGCATGTGATATGATGTTTGAAAAATGGTTTATGTACTGGTTTTGGGGCATGAGCCTGAGCCCCCATGGTGTATGTATGGGGTGTGAGCACCCAGTTATGTGATGACAAGTCGAGTTTAAGCTTCCATGGACCGATTCGAGGGGACGACATGGAGAGCTTGGTAAACTTGAGGGGGTAGGCGGTGGTAGAGAGATGCCCCCAAGTCCATTTCGAGGCCGTTCGGTTGCACCTCCGAAGAGGCCGCTAGCCAATGCCAGGGTCGGGATTTATGCTTTATGACCGATGGAAAAGAAAACCACTTGGCGGTTCCATCGAATGGTCCGGGTCAAGCCATCGGTGGAGAGATTTTGTGACAAACCCATGAGATTGGAAAAGTGTATTTTGTTTTATGAAAAAATCATGACTCTTGATATGAATATTTGATTGATCACTTGATATTTTGTTGGAATGAAAATATGTTTTGAAGATATTGTTTGATACTTCCACACCACCACTCACTCATTTACACAGCTATACCATTGCACTCCACTCACTGGATATTTCTATAGTCACCTCTCCTCTCATCCCTTTTCAGAGGAAGTGTAGAGACAGATCACTTGATCGGTAGCTAGATCCAACCGAAAAGAAAAGCTGTCCGGGACCGACCGTCGGTATTGGTCCCTCTTGATGAAGATTTTGTGGCATGTAGTCGGATCCATTGGAGGACATTTTTGAAACTCTTTGTGTAATGTATTTTCCTCATGTTTTCTTCTAAAATAAAATTTTATGTTTTGAAAGATATATTTCGAAACACTGAACAACTTTTCTTTATTATAGCTTTGGTTTTAAAATATTGTGCAAGCTAGTATTTCTTTGTTGGAAAGGTATTATCATAGCCTTGCTGGATCTTGGGGTGCATGTTGGCGATAGCACGTACTTCTAGATCACACGGCGGTTGTCACGTGCTCGGATCTAAGGGTCGGGCCATGACAAAACCTCTCAAACGTCTCATCCTACACTAGACATTTTAGACCCTCTTGTCAATTCACAAGGAAATGAGGCTGAGTGCCTGGTTACAACAATCTTCTATTTGCCTCACATCTTTCTCCCCACTTCACCAGTGGTGCTAACAACTCACATTGGTAAAGAAGCTAAAGACAAACGACTAATTATCAGTTTCACTAATGAAAACTTAGTCGGGGTAGATCCAAATCGCCATGATCCTTATCATTGTCAAAATCGGCCCGTACGAAATCCAAAGGGTATTTTTTTTATCAAGAAGCGGGGTGCAATCTCTTATATTGGAATACTTTCAAATGGATGGACCTTGTCTCCGCACATCTCCCACCTACACAGGTGCAATCAAAGGACTTTTCGGTGAATAGATATACCCCGAAGGAATCATTTCACTCCCGATCACACTTAGCACGCCACCCAACCATGCGACAACCACAACGAAGTTCAATGTGGTCAACCTTCCCTCGCCTTATAATGTTATCTTGGGAAGGCCGGGTTTGAACGCTTTGGAGGCCCTACCTAGCATGAAACACATGAATGTTAAATTCAGAACTTCACTCGAGATTGGAACACTGACTTATGATCAAGAGCCTTTGGCATCCGCCTTGAAGTAGTCGCACAATATGTTTATATTGTCTTAGGTAGTCCTTATATTATTGTAATAGTATTCTTCTATTCAGCAGTGAACACACGTGACTACTTTATCATTTGCATTTTATCAAACTATTTTCCTATATAGAAAAGAAACATGCCATCAGCAAGGGATCTATCTCCCCGAACGGGTCTCTGTCGTCCCGATCTATTGAAGGGATCTATCTTCCTAAACAGATCTCTATCGGTCCGACCTACTGAAGGGATATATCTCTCTGAACGGGTCTTTATTGCCCCGACCTGTCAAATGAATCTATTTTCCCGAACGGGCCTCTGTCACCCCGACCTGTCGAAAGGATCTATCTCCCCAAACGGGCCTTTGTTACCCCGACCTACCGAAAGAATCTATCTCTCCGAATAGGTCTTTGTCGCCCTAACCTATCGAAAGATATCCTCATTCCTCTCTGTAGGTATTGCCTATCTAAAAGTCAGAGGCGCTTATCGAAATGCACACCTAAGGAGCGCCCTTAGACGGGCCGACGTTCTTCAGGAAAGTCTGAAACAACTAAGTACGGATGACGAGTTTATCCGAACTATCTAAATGATAAAGGGAATATCCCCCATTATCAATACATGTTGAACAAAAGAACATAAAAGAATCCTTCATTAAGAATTGTTGTAATACAATAGGGTAAGAGTTATACAAACTTCGGGGGGAAAAGGGGAAGTGACAAGACCTCCTGAAAAGAAATCCTTGCAGCAACTGCACTCGGTTCGACCAAAATACCAATCGACCTGGCAGGAATCATACTTCGATCTATCGCATCGTAACTAATCGCCCCCCTGATCAGAGCCAAAGCTCCATCCAATCCAAACTAATGGATTATCTTTTTGGCACATCATAATCTTTCTGTTAACTTGCGCTGAGAATCCCTAAAAGTAGCAGCACTTTTAAGCAAAGATTCTTCTGATCCAACCATTTTCTTAGAGTTTGCTAGGTTCAAGTCCCCTTAGATACAAATATGTGAGATTTTCTTCCATTTATAAGGTATGGCAAGTAGTCTTGTGGTGGAACAATGTGACTTGTCGATATGGGAATTGTGAAAAGCAAGGGGACTTATGAAAAACTTGAGTTGACTTGTGCATCCAAGGATTGTGAGAGGCAAAAGGCCTTGGGGTGGCACAAGTAGACTTGTGTAGATGGAGAATATGAGAGACAAGAGGCTTTGTGAGGAGAGTAAGTTGGCTTGTGTAAAGAAAATAAAGGGGCAAGTCACCTTGTGGGGTAAATAGGACGATTTGTGAAGATATTTGGGTAAGTAGGATGTTTTGTGCATAAGGGAAGGTGACTTCAAGGGTTGTGACAAGCAAGGTTTTAAGAGCTAGGGGACATGAGTCACCTTGTGCTAAGGAGTGAGATGCCCTAAACTTATGAAGGCAAGACGTCTCGTGCAAGAGTAAGGCGCCTTGTGAGTGCAAGTGAGGTGCCTTGCGCCTTAGGAGGAGGCTCCTTGAGTGTTTATAAAGCATGAATTCTAAGCCTTAAAGACATTAAGATGCCTTGCACAAGTGATAAGGTGACTTGGGAGGTCTACAGTGCTTGGGTTCTGAGACCTTGCAACGGTAAGGTGCCTTGTCCCGTACCATGAGTCGCCTTGCCCTATCAAAACATAATCCACAGGATGCCTTGTTCCCAGGCAAGGCACCATGTCCATATGAACTTTGTAGTTGCAAGTTGCCTTGCCCAAGCGCAAGTCTCCTTACTCATTCGATTTTTTACTGATTGAGATGTAAAATGACCAAGATAAACAATTTAATCCAATTCAAACCCTTGAATCACTAAGGGCAAGATTGTAATTAACCATTTATTGAATATAAGGATAAATAAAACCTTAATTCATTCTATGTCTTATTTATTCATCTCTCGATTCTCATTGTCTCTCCCTCTGTGTCTTCTTCCTCTTATCACCTCCCCTGATTTCTTTCTTAAAAACCCATTTCTTCTTCATCAAAATTACCTCATCAAGTGTTCAAAAGCCAATCAAACTCAAGGAATGGAAGATTTAAAGGAAAATTAGGGTTTTGCTTTACGAAAGGAAAGTTAGGAGTTTTGAAACTCAATCTCCAAAACTCCATCCAACCCCAAAATTTAGTTAATTTCTTACTCTTAATCTTGGGTTTAATCTTTTTATTGGTGGATTGAAACTTATTATGGAAATTTGGAAAATTTCATTTAGAGATCAAAACTCTAGAAATTGTAATTGATAAAATTGAAGAAAAATGGAATGAAAAAGTATATATAGATACAAATGATGTGCAAATGGTGGAAATAGAACATATATTCATGAATTTGAGAAATTAAGTTTTGTGGTAAATTAAGGAAAATTCATAAACCCATGAGTTGGAGGAGAATTAATATTAAAATTGTGGTTATTGGTTTAGGATAAGCAATTCCAACCCAAGAAGAGATTAAATTGCAATTGATTGTGAAATTGGGAGTGAATACCCTCCCAAGAGGTGAGTGGATGACAATATTGTATATGAATAGGAAAATGATTTAAATGATGATTTGTGAAATGAATTTTGAAATGAATTTTGAAATGGTTTTAATATTTTGTGATTGTTGTGCCCAAGTTTAAATTGTGATAAATTCATCACTCTTTGGTTTGTTCATTGAATTATTTTCCCTATGTTATAATGAAACATTGATTGTGAGTTGTGAGATTTGCTCTATCTTGTAAATGAGCATGATTTGAATGATGAATTGGTATTTTGTAACATGGTGCATGAAATATGAAAAAGGACTATAGTTTAAGTCTTTCCATGGATCGGAGCCATTGGGACAGCGTGATTAAGGTTAGTTTAAAATTTTGGTTTGGTAGTAGGCGGTTGGAAAGCCTCCTCAAGTTGTTCCCGGATAACGTGGCGACACCCCATGGAATTCCAGGCCAATTCTAAGGAAGGGGGAATTTTATGGAAAATTGTAAAAAAAATCCCTTAGCGAATTCTACTAACGGCCATCGGTAGAAAGAAGGTTTTGGCAAACCCCAGAATTATTGAAAGAAAAAATTCAATTGGATTATCGAAATGGAATTTATGAGTCATGGTTGATTTGATATGAATTCATTTTATGCAATTGGCTTTATTTATTGTCTTGAAATGTATATTTGACATACATGTTTGGCACCACCAACCTCACTTCTCATTCATATTCATCGTGTCGTTGCACTCCATTCATTGAGTATTTTTATACTCACTCCACTTTTCTAATCCTTTCAGAGGAAGTATTGATTGGGGACTTAGACAGCAACTATCGGCAGTTGGAAGGATATCTCTTGGTGAATTTAGGTAGGTATAAACTTTGGGAATGTTAGTAGAAATTTTTTTACTTGGAACCATGGAAGGAATCATTTTTGTAATATCTTAAAAGTTAGATTTGATAAATACTCACTTGTTCTCATACAAGTATTTGTAAAATCCTTATTTAGATGATGTGGTACTTTACTTATTTTGTTTGAAATTATCTTTTGTAAGGTATTTTGTTTTCATTGGGACATTTGAACTATATCGTGAATTTTGAAATACATATTGCGTTTGTACATTTGTATGAATGCTTGGAAATTGATTGAATGGTCGGGATGACCTGTGATTGATTTAAATTTATTGTTAAAATAATTTGGATATCGAAATATTTTGCGATAATTTGGGACACGGAGTGGGGTTCACACGTATTTTAGGATAACGCGATGGTTGTTACGTACTCAAAGGGAGAGTCGGAGTGTGACGTCTATCATATTATATAAGTTGCTATAATGCTTTTTCATGTGCATAAATTGTACATGTATTTGTTTAAATTACCCGAGAATACATATATAGGCTTGCTTGCTTAAATTGCTTAAATTTGTACATGCATTTTCAAATATCATTTGTTGTTGATCCCTTATATTAGTTGATATGCCCATGTAGGGGCATTTAGGACTTTTTGAGAATAATTTAATTTAATTCAAATTGGTTTGAATTTTAGGAAATAACCACTAATTATCTCCACTATTTCTATAACTCCCACATCCCATAATATTCTCCCTAATGATTATAAATCACACTGATAGAAAGGAGACTAACCTCTCCATTTTGGGCATTCATTGAGAAAGGAAGCCATCGAAGCAATTTTGGGAATTGCTTGTGAGTGATCAGAGAATTGCTTGAGAGAGATCAAATTCTCTAGAGTGAGAAATCGATCGAGGGATCAAAAATTTTTTGTATATTTCTCCTGTCGTTGTCATCATTAGACGAAGGGTTGAGATGTTGTGGAATTATGGTGATGGTTCAATTAATCTCGTGATCAACAACCCGACTGTGAGATCCGATCGAGAAATTTGCCATATAATTCGATTATTTTCAGAGGCCCTACATATTGAGGTATTTAATCTTATACTCAATCTCTATTTTATTTTTCAAAAATGGTTTTTTGTTGCGCATGTGTAATGATTAAAATTCTAACATTGGTATCTGAACAATTATTAGATTTAATTAAAATAATTTTCAGAATTATTTCGGATATAAAAATATAGGGTATTAAAATTTAGAGTTTGGATCACGGATGAGTTTCATGAATCCGATTACTCCGATTACACCACGAGATTACTTATGATACGTAGATCATGAAAATAATTTTTTCGTAATTTTTTTAGCAGATTTAAGGCATGAAATTTGAGTTTGAAATTTTTGGTCCAAACATTGATCGGATCTTTAAATCTTAGATTTGTCAAGTTTAAGAATAAATTGATCTAAACAAATGACATATGTGTTTTACGTGTGATGATTTACGTTTTGATACGTGTTTTGTATGTTGCCATCATCAAAAACTGGGATTTCCGATATTAGCCGCAAGAGCTGTGACTTTGGGTGTTCAATTCGATAGGTTTGAACATTAATCATTCATAAAATCGAGTTAAAATTATTGAAGGAGGCTAGAATTCGATTTTCCAACCGAAATCCGCTGGAAAAACAAGTTGAAAATGAGTTTTTCGGCAAACAGGTCGAAAGACACGGTTGTAAACCCGTCGGGCAGAGAAGAACCGCTCCAAACCCACAGACGCGTGCAATGCATGCATGAGGGAGGAGCGTAAAGGCCAGGGTAGTAGGCACGTGAGGTTCACGCGCACGTGAGGTGCATGAACTTAGTTTGGGCGGTTTGGGTCGGTTTTGACCCATGTCCCGTGTACCGACCCACGCCCCAACCAAGGTCCTGGCCCAAGAATGCGGGTCGTATGCGTGCAAGCATGTAACCCATGCCCCTGTGCATCTGGCGCGTGTGCTGACATGCAGGACACACGTGCAGGCATATGCCAGATGCACTGTGCGTCTAGCGCATGCGCCAACACTTCCCTGACGTGTGCAGGCACATGGCATTATTCCTATAGATTAGGATGATATGATCTGTCAAATTCGAAAGTTGACATACAACCTTAATTATCAATTTAAGCGGTGATACTTGAGTTTTCACGATTAGGTGATATCTCACCGTTTCGTGATAATCGATGAGAATTATCGCGTACACTTTATACGTTCTCATGATTATTTTGTAATCATGTCTTTATGTGAAAATAACATTCTGTTGATTGGGAATAACAGAGAATATCTATGATCACGGTGACGTGGACATTATCGAGTCTTGATATGAAGGATATGGATGAGAGTTAGTTCTTTCTCAAAGTTAAGATCCAAAGGGATTGCTCGAGACAGATGTTGGTTCTTTATATTAGTTGATATGCCCATGTAGGGACAATTTAGATTTTTTGGGGATAATTTAATTTAATTCAAATTGGTTTGAATTTTAGAAAATAACCACTAATTATCCCTACTATTTCTATAACTCCCACATCCTATAATATTCTCCCTAATGATTATAGATCATACTTATGGAAAAGAGACCAACCTCTCCATTTTGGGCATCCTTTGAGAAAGGAAGCCATTGAAGCAATTTTGGGAATTGCTTGTGTGTGATCAGAGAATTGCTTGAGTGGGATCAATTTCTCTAGAGTGAGAAATTGATCGAGGGATTAAGAAATTTTCATATAAAAAAATTTATCACGTCGTTGTTATTATTGAACTGAGGGTTGAGGTGTCGTGGAATTGTGGAAGTAGCTTGATTAATCTCATGATTACCATCCCGACCGCGAGATTCGATTAAGGGATTTACTATGCAGTTCGATTATTTTCGAAGGCCCTACACATTGAAGTATTTAACCCTATACCCAATCTCTATTTTATTTTCCGAAAATTGTTTTTCGCTGTGCATGTGTAATGATTAAAATTCTGACCCTACATATTGAGGTATTTAATCCTATACCCAATCTCTATTTTATTTTCCGAAAATTGTTTTCCGCTGCGCATGGGTAATGATTAAAATTCCAACACCTTAAATATTAATTTTAGGTATAAAGTGTAATTTATTTATATTTCTCCAAAAATGCAGAGATGCAAAGGGAGAAATGATTCAAAAGGTTGGCCCAACATGCTTGGCAAGAATTGGTACAAAACACCGATGTCACGTAAGTTTAATGATAAAATATTAACTCTTTTAATTAAAATATTGAATTTAAATTTTGAAAATAAAAAAACTAGACGTTAAGAGAATAAACCTCTAATTTGGACTCCATATATGCTCGAACTGAATTAGTTAAATGTTTAGATATCCGTGATTAAGTATTAAAAAAAAAAAAAAAGAAAAATCGGTTGACATAACTACAGCAAAGGAACTTCTTACGGAAATGTCTTGGCCATCTTAGATCATTATTTCTTATGCCTCACTTTAGGATAGTCTTCTCTGGGATTAATTTTAGTATGGCAGGCACATCGGATAGTTTCGCGTGTTTGCTAAATAAGCATCATCTGGACGATTTAAAACCGGAGTGATAGCATAAATCACTTTTTTTTTTCTCAGTATAAAAGAGATATAATTAAATAAATCAAAATAAAAAAATAAAAGTAAAAATAGAAAGGTTTTAGCGTTTGAGCTTTCCCTGTGGGACATAGCATAAATCACTCAATTACGTAATTGTGTGGTTAAAAATCAGTCAAAAACCAGCCACTCAAAACAAAAACCAACCACCCAAACATGATTATAGTAATTTGTCAAAACCAAATCTAACAAGTTTAGTGATTAAGAATTAATCAAAATCAATCACCCAGGCATTGTCTCGATCAATCTGACTCAATCATCTCTGTCATACCATATGAATAAGTATCTCTTATATAAATACCCCTATTGTTTAAATCTAAATCACATATCAATAGGAAGGTTCAAATCTCTCTCTCTCTCTCTCTCTCTCACAGAACAGATTTCTTAGAGTGGCTTACTTGGCTATTGTTAATGAGGATCAACCATGACTAGATTTATTCTTTTGTGGGTTTATGTTCCGAAGACAAGTCTCATGAGAAATAAGCTCAACTGCAGCTCTGTTAATATAAGTGAGAGAAGTGAAGCCTTTGGCTAGATCGAGAACATCCATGAGAGTTAATAAGAAACCGAGTCATTAAAAGCCATCAAGATGCTTAAATACTTTATTTTCTTCTTTTTTACGTAGGAATTTTTCTATTGAGAGCTCCTATAACTCTACAAATTAGAGTACTTCGTTGCGAATAATTCATGATGACCTCCCAGAGAAGTAGCTCATTATGATTCTAAATTTGACTGGAGGGACAAATGTGAGCCTTTGGGGGAATCTAGTTTGGGTCATGAATAATATTAGAACCATGCAAAGGATGGAAGTGAAGAGATGGGTT
Source organism: Dillenia turbinata (assembly GCA_037126225.1). NCBI lineage: Eukaryota > Viridiplantae > Streptophyta > Magnoliopsida > Dilleniales > Dilleniaceae > Dillenia > Dillenia turbinata. The sequence goes on along the minus strand of JBAMMX010000026.1, from coordinate 14,278,847 downwards.
TTGCATCGTCTAGCTATGAAATCAGATGCTGAAAGATGATCAAATGAGAGAGAGAGAGAGAGAATTTGTGACATGAAGTGCAAGTGAAGGAAGGGTTCTTCTATGCTAAATGACCAACTAGGGCCTCTTGATCATCTGGGAGAGAACACGTTTGGAACTCGTGCCTCACCATGACCGGCGCTTGTTTATCCTAACTGGACCGGGCTGGGGCATTGCTAGGCTGAACAAGTTATCACGGGCTTAGACCAAACCCTGGGCTCAGTTTTGCCATCTTTTTTTTTTTATTATTATTATTATTTTTTGGGTGAAAAGTGTTGCCATCTTATTTGTTTAATATCTTGGTATTCAAGTAATGTTATTAAGTCCACCATATGCTTCTGGTTTTGTTTTCCTTTTTCCTTTTTTCTTTTTTTTTTTCTTTTTTCTTGATTAACTGGTTTTCAAATTACGCAAGTAATTTGCTTCGAATACTGTGAGATTTAATTTAAGGGCAACTCTTCCAATATCTATTTTTCTATTTTTAAGATTTAAATTTAAAATTTTAGTTAAAAGAACTTAGTATCTTATCACTAAATCCACAGAAAGTTGATCCATCATATGCGTCCGTGACAAAGGGATGATTGCACTCTACCTACAATTTGCAGTCTTGATAGAAAATCACAAGTAGAAATTTCAAATTCAAACTCTCATTTGCTAAAAGTGCTTATTTAAATTTTGGTAAGTCAAGTTCAATCTAAAATTATTCAGTTTTTATTTTTTTTTTGTTTTATTTTATTTTTTAATGTATTAAACTTAAATGAATTAAGTCACAAGCATCTCTACTTTTCATCGTTCTCCACAAGAGGAGGGAATGTTTTTTTTTTTTTTGGTATATATATTTTTTGGTCAATAACAATATAAATAAACTAGGAAGTAAGGACACACCGCGCATATGCACGGTGTGAAATTTTAATTATTAGGTGATGTACCCTGAAAAAAATTAGTAAATATTAATTTAAATTCAAATTTATAAAATTAAAATATTAAACTTTGTTGCAAATTTATAAAATTAAAATATTAAACTTTGTTGAAAAAATTATGAATATTTACAAAAATTTGATTTATGAAGATATGTTCTGAAACATTCGTTATATTTATCAAATAGTTCAATTTATATTTTCAGTAGAAATAATGTGCGCATTTATATTAATTATAATATTTTTGTTATATGTAAAAATTTTTTACATATAATAAAATAATTTATATAAAATTTGTTTAATATCTTGTTATTTTACAAAAAAAAAAAATTATAAACATTTTCAAAAAAATTAAAAAAACATTTTTATTTTTATTTTTGATATTTTTTAAGAAATATAACTAATTTTTTCTGGTATTATAGTATTAAAATTATTTTTTAAAACATCTATAATATTTTATTAAAAAGTATCACAAAATATAAATAAAAATGTTTTTAAAATGTTTCAAAAAATTCTAAAATAATAATATTTTTAAAAATATTAATTTTTAAAACTATTTTTAAAAAATGATCTATGATATTTTTTTTTAAATAATTGAGAAAAACAAAAAAGGAAAAAAATATAGGAAAAATATGATAGATGTTTAAAAAAAAACTAAAAATACCATTGAAAAAAATGAAAAAAAAAAAAAAAAAGAAAAACCAGATGCTCAGTAGACTAAGGCAATTTAAAAAACATTAAAAAACATTTTTATTTATATTTTTTTTATATTTTTTAAAAAATAATTATACTTTTTCTATACTGTTTCTGGTATTATAATATTAAATATATTTTTTTATAAAACATCAAAAATATTTTATTAAAAATATTACAAAATATAAAAAATATTTTAAAACTTTAAAAAAAATGTTTTTTGGAATTATAATATAAAAACAATTTTTTGTATAACATTTATAATATTTTATTAAATATATCACAAAATATAAGGAATATATTTTTAACTCTTTTTGAAAAAAAATGTTTCTTAAAAATATTAATTTTTTTAAACTATTTTTTAAAAAACATCTTTTATTTTTTTGATATTTTTTAAAGGAAGAAAACTAAAAGGAAAAACAAAAAGAAAAAAAAATAAAAACAAGATAAAAAAAAAAACAAAAAACAAAAACATAAAAAAAAGAAAAGACAATTTAGTCGGCTAAGGCATCTCTTTAGTCGACCAAGCATCTTGTTTTTTTTTTTCTTTTTGTCTTTTTTTTAATGATATTTAAAAAAAATTGTTATCAACTATATTTTTTTTTATAAATATCACAAAATATAAATAAAAACGTTTTAAAATGTTTTTCAAAAAACTATAAAAAAGATTAAACTAACATTTAAAAAAAAATTTATTTCTATTATTTGATATTTTTTCAAAAATATAACAAAATATAAATAAAAATGTTTTTATTTTATTAAAAAATAATATTTTTTAAAAATATTAATTTCTTCAAACTATTTAAAAATATATAATATTTAATTAATAATATCAAAATATATAAAAAATAACTTTAAATGTTTTTAAAAATTTTGATATGATAATATTACTTAAAAATATTAATTTATTCAACTATTTTTTAAAAATCATCTATGATAATTTTTTTAAATACAATTGTAAAAATCGAAAAAGAAAAAAAAAAAAACAAGATGCAAAAAATATCATAGATGTTTTTAAAAAAATATTAAAAAAATATTAAAAAAATATTAAAAAAATATAAACAAAAGTATTTTTAATATTTTTAAAAAATAATTTTTTAAAAGAAATTAATTTTTAAAACTATTTTTTAAAAAAATTTATGATATTTAAAAAAAATATATGGTAAAAAAACTGAAAAGAAAAAAACAAAAAGGGAAAAAACAAAAAAAAATATTTTTAAACATTTTTCTAAAATTAGTTATTCTTAAAAATATTAATTTTTAAAACCATTTTTTAAAAAACATTTATGGTAGTGTTTTTAAAAAATATTGTTAAAAAAACCAAAAAAAAATTTAAAAAAAAAAACTCAAAACAAGATAAAATAAACATAGAAAAAAAGATGCTTAGTCGACTAAAGAACTTTTTTTTTTTACTTTTTTTAAATATTATTAAAATAACCAAAAACAAAAACAAAAAAAAATTATTTTTAAAATTTTTCAAAAAATAATGTTTCTTAAAAATATTAATTTTTAAGAATATTTTTTAAAAAAAAATTTATGATATTTTTTAAAAAAATATAGTTAAAAAACCAAAAAGAGAAAAAGGTCAAAAAAAAAAGAAAAATTATTTTTAAAACTTTTTAAAAAATAATGTTTTTTAGAAATATTAATTTTTTAAACTATCTTTTTTAAAACATTTATGATATTTTTTAAAAAAATATCGTCAAAAAACCAAAATGAAAAAATGAAAATGAAAAAAAACAAAAACAAGATGAAAAGAAAAAAAAAAAACAAAGGATGCTTAGTTGAAAAAAAAACAAAGGCACCTTTTATTTTTATTTTTATTTTTATTTTTGAAAATATTATTAAAAAACCAAAATGAAAAAAAAAAAAAGAAAAACCCAAAAAAATATTTTTTAAATTATTCTAAAAAATAATGTTTCTTAAAAATATTAATTTTTAAAACTATTTTTTAAAAAAACATTTATGATATTTTTTTAAAAAATATCGTTAAAAAACCAAAAAGAAAAAAAGAAAAAGAAAGAAAAAACAAAAAAATATATTTTTTAAATTTTTTAAAAAATAATGCTTTTTAAAAAGATTAATTTTTAAAACTGTTTTTTTAGAAAACATTTATGATATTTTTTTTAAAAATAATATTGTTAATAAAACTAGAAAATTGAAAAAAACAAAAAAGCAAAAAACAAGATGAAAAAAAAAAAAAAGCAAAAAGAAAAAAAGAAAAAAATATTAATTTTTTAAACTATTTAAAAAAAAACACTTATGATATTTTTAAAAAAATATCGTTAAAAAAACCAAAAAGTAAAAGGAAAAAAAAAACAAAAACAAGATGAAAAAAACAAAAAGGTAAAAAAAAGAAAAAAATCGATACTTAGTCGACTAAGGCATGTCTTTTTGTCGACTTAGGCTTGCCTTATAGTCGACTAAAGAGACATGGGGAATCTCTTTTTTTTTGTTTGTCCTTTTGAGAGAGAGAGAGGAGATGAGAAAGAGGAGAAATTTTATAATAAAATTATAATATTTTTAAACTTATATATTTCAATTTTTTAATATTTTAATATAATTGTAAAATTTTATAATAAAATTATTATATATTTTTTAAATATTATGAAAAAAAAGAAAAAAAAAAAAAACAACAAGTTGCTTTAGTCCCTTAGTCGACTAAAGCATTTATTTAGTCGACTAAGGGTATATTTTTTTTTTCTTTTGAGAGAGAGAGAGTGTGAGAGGAGAGGAGAAAGAAGAGAAATTTTATAATAAAATTATAATATTTTTAACCATATGTATTTCAACTTTTTAATATTTTAGTATAATTGTAAAATTTTTAATAAAATTATTATATGTTTTTTAAATATTATTGAAGAAAAGAAAAAACAAAAAACAAAAGAAAAAAGCAAAAGAAAACAAGATGCTTTAGTCTCTTAGTAGACTAAAGCATTTATTTAGTCGATTAAGGACATCTCTTTTTTTTGTTTTTGAGAGAGAGAGAGAGAGAGGAGATGAGAAAGAGGGGAAATTTTATAATAAAACTGTTATATAATAAAATTATAATATTTTTAACCTTATATATTTTAATTTTTTAATATTTAAGTATAATTGTAAAAATTTTTAATAAAATTATTATATTTTTTAAAAAATATTATTGAAAAAAGAAAAAAGTAAAGAAAATGAAATTTCAATTTTTTAATATTTTAGTATAATTGTAAAATTTTTTAATAAAATTATTATATTTTTAAAAAATATTATTAAAGAAAAAAAAAAGTTTTAGTTGACTAAGGCGTCTTAGCCGACAGCATTTATTTAGTAAACTAAAAATTATCTTTTTTTTTTTTCTTTTGAGAGAGAGAGAGAGAGAGAGAGAGGAGAGCGGAGAAAAGATGGGGAAAAAAAAGAAATGGTATGGTTTTTTCAAGGAGGTCTCGCATGACGACGAAATTCACGTAAGAAACATCGATTCACCTTTTATATATATATATATATATATATATATGTTAATAATAAATGACAGACGTCCCATGTGAAGTGCATGTGAACCAGGTACGTGACTGACTGATTTAGATCCACTAAACCTAAAGTGTAAGAAGGGCTGCAGTATAATACTGGCCTAGTTGAGTATGGGTTTGGTTAACACCCTCACCATTTATGTCGAATCATATAATATGATTGAAAAAAGAATTATAAATAAATAGTGTGGGTTGAAAAATGTCAGAACACCAACAAGAGAGAAAATTCATTATACTTGTTAAAGAGAAACATTAAAAATCATGCCTGGGAAAGTTCGTTGAAGACAGAGGTTTTAGGTGCACCCACTTCAATAATTTTGGTACGATATACAGTTCTAATCATAATTAGTAGCTTCTCCACTCACTTCTAACTAAGTTTCACGACTTTTCTTCACATTTGTTGCCACCTGTACCCATTATCATTGTCAATCAATCACTTTGTTAGCTAGAGAGAGAGAGAGAGAGAGAGAGAGAGAGGGTATAGTAGTTTGCATGTGATTCAACATACACAAAACCAAGTGAACTATAAAATTGAGATGCCCCCACTTGTTCACATGATCATGTTTTTCTTCAGAGACGTATTCCAAAAAAAATATTTTTCATTCCGAACGGTTCTCGATTTCTTTAGGTCATTTTAAAATGCATCGTACATATTCCTAGAATATTTTAAGCGATTAGACAACTCTAACCAATAAAGAAAAAATTCTAATTTTAGAGTTAAAAACAATGAAAATCACCATTTTGAGATCATCTCCAAATCTTTGACTATAAAGCCACATTAACGTCATTATTAAACTATTTTTAGTTGAAAATTTTAATTATCTCATATAATATTGACGTGATTATCAAATCTCTTTAATAAAAATAATTTATAAGTAATCAGATCTATTTATGTTTTAGTCCATAAAATAAATTTTCAAAGCATTTGATTATTTTTTGGATGAAAAGAGCATTTGATTATTTGACAACTGTAATCTTGATCCTGCATGATGTGATGCATGAGAAAGTGTAAGAACAAAATTTGTGCTGATGCATAATTGAAGGGTGTGGGTAGGGACCCAACTGAGAAGAATAAGAGTTAGTTGTGTCTTGGAAGACTTCGTTGCTTGTGTCTCAGTGGTTCATCACACTTTTTGTTCCGTATCCAACAATGAAAAATGTAATGTGGTCCATCTCTAGCTGGCCTACAAGCAAATGGCATCCATTGAATGACGAAATCTCTCTCTCTCTCTCTCTCTCTCTCTCTCTCTCTCTCTCTCTCTCTCTCTCTCAAAGTCATAAACATTTTGCACTCTCTCCCCAGCTTTAAGATAGATCCTCTCTCCAAGTCATTAACTTATTTATCTGTGTGTGTATATGTAGCTGTGAGTATATCTGTCTACCTCATTAGTTTTGGTTTTGCGTAATAGAAACGATTTAATTGTTTATTTTTTTATTTTTTTATTTTTTATTGAGTTGAGGTGTTTTCTTGTATTATCCGGTGTTTTCTTGTATTATCCCCAACACACTCAGCTTGAGATCGAAGTAAAAGAAGTGATTTGGCAAATGTCAAAAGGGTTACGACCTATTATTGTCTACAGCTGTCACACGTTAATACGAAATTTGATTAAGAAAAAAAAATAACTGATGATAAAATTATCAATTAATTAGCTGTTGAAGTCCAATAAGTGGCATGCGATAAATGGAGAGAATTATTATTATTATTATTATTATTATTATTATTATTATTATTATTATTATTATTATTATTATTTGTTTTGGTCCTTCGAATGTTACGAAAGCATCAACGTAGTAACTCTTAGAAAAATGGCATTGACATTTTGGGAGTAGGGGAAAAAATATTCATCATTCTTATCTTTGACTAGGACATGAAAATGAAAAGTATAATTTTGAACAATTGCATTTAGAGCAGCACAGTTTTATAAGCTTGGTTGGTATTTTTGAGCGTTGCATACGTTTATAGTTAAAAGATGAGTTCATGAGTATGCGGGTCGACAAATAAAAATAGTAAAAAAAAATAATAATAAGAGGACAGTGTTATAAAAAAAATTGATACGGAAACAAAGATATATATTGAAGAGAAATTCAAAAAGGATATTAAGGGAAAGAAACTTCTTATTTCATTTCTTCATAAAATTGATATACAAATGAGATAGGAGGAGATACTTATAGTTGTAGGAGGGAGTTATCAGGAACTCATATCTTGACAAATGTCTCATCATGACAAAAGAGTGATAAACTTGCATATTTTGATGAACTTCCATGAAATTATTCAATATTCATAACGTTTCCCCTTGAATGTTTATCACACAGAGAATAGATTTCGTTAAAATTTTATTAGAAAAAAACCTAATGGAAAAAAAATACGAGTGAAGGAAAAAGAATACGCTATTCTAAATATATTTAATCATCATGTTGAGAATATCTCTTGAGATCTTTAAACCAATACATTTCAATTCTTTTCATCAATTTTTTGAATATAGCAGTCGGTAGTATCTTGATAAATAAATCTACTAAATTTTTACTTAATCAGACTTATTGCACATGAATTTAACCATTCTTTTAAAGCTCATGTGTGAAAAAAAAATTGGTGAAAAATGTTTAATTTTATTCATGGGTTAGTTCCTAATCCTCCCAAGTTTGAGTTTCCTATATTTGCTAGTACCTAATCCTCCCAAGTTGGAGTTTCCTATATTTACTGGGGTGAACCCTCGTGTATGGTTGAAGAATTGCAATAAGTTCTTCACTATATATCAAATTCTCAGTCATCAATGGGTCAACACAGTAAAAATGTATTAGGAAGAAAAGGTTGAAATCTGGAACCATAGTCTCAAATTGATAAAAAAAAGATGTGGGCAAAAGGGTTACAAGATGAAGTTGAGGAATTTAACAAGTTATGCTACCAAAATGAGTTTTAATGATGAGTAAAAGTGAGCAAAATTAAGTTGGATAATAAACAAATTAAATTAGATCAATGAAAGATTAGTTTGAAACAAACTAGAATAAGTTTGGGAATGTATAAAGTCACTTATACTAGTTGCAAATTTAAACAAGTCGACTCATATAAGAAACAAGTTGACTTATTAAGTAAAGATCAGCCCTTAAACTAGGATAGTAGCACACTCAAGTCGACTTAGAGATGGATCAAGTTGACTCACCACATGTTAAAAGCTTAATGAATTTAGATAGGTGATTAGTCAAATTAACTCACTCTGAAAATCAAGTCGACTTGAAGAGCATTCCATAAAAAGGATTAAAGTCGACTCCAAGAACAAGTCAACCTGTCCAAAGCACAAGTCGACTCATTCAACAAATCTAATAGTAGAGCTAAAAATTTTAAAATCCTAATGGTCAAAAATTTTAAAAACTAATGGTTAAAATGAAAATAGGATAAATTATATTAAGATTAAGTCGACCTGATATAGTCACAAGTTGACTCACCACACAAACACTTGGAAAAATTTATGGAAGTCAAGTTGTCTCAAAAAGCAAAGTTACAAAGCAATAGAAAAATTTATGGAAGTCAACTTGTCTCATGAAGGTAGGTCACAAAGCACTAAGACATGAGCCACATGAACCATAACTCGTATCAAGACACAACCCAAGACCTAGAGTTTAAAGTTATGCACCAAGCTAAGTCGACTTACATATTACACCAAGTCAACTTGCACATCCTTTACTTAGAATATTTTTAAGTGAGTTCAAACTCAAAGCAATCTAGGTATGATATATTGTCAACCTATATATGTGTAGCACATTGAAAAACCCAAAGGGCATTATGCAGAAGTCAACTTAACCTATAATCAAGTTGACCTACACATATCATAGAAACATTCCACTAGTCAAATACAAAGTAATAGCAAGCCAAATTGTATGAGTTAAAATGGAAAATACACTAAGTCAAATTACACCAAGTCAACTTGTAATGCAAATACACTTAAATAGTGTTGAGCACAAGTCGACTTGAAGCAATACCAAGTCAACTTGCATGAACTATGATAAAAAAATTTTAAGTATTTTTAACTAAAAAAAATGCTTAATTACCATCAAGCCCATGTCAACCTGAAGCTTATAGAAGTCAACCTGCACAAGCAACACAGTGAAAAACACTTAAACAGAATGAAAACCAAGTCGACTTGAAAAAGAGCATAAGTATACTTGCACAAGTCACAATCTAAAAATGTTTAAGTACTAATGAGCAATAGTCGGCCTGAAAAGAGCATAAACTGACTTGCATGAGCAGCAAAGCATTAATATCTAAGCAGAATGAAATACAAATCGATTCGGCACACATGTGTTGAACAATGCAGAATTTTAAAATCAGTCAATCTAAAGCAAGAAGGAGTTGACTCTATGTCAGTACCGGCTAATTGTTTAGAAGTTTGAGTATTTAATAAAGATTCAACCACTTCAACGGCTATATTTTTGCATTAAATGAAACTTAACGGTTATCTTTTCATCAAGCTTATAAATACAATACTTCAAGAGAGGATTGAACAAATTTTGGATCATTATTGAACTCGATTGAATAAAGATCTTCTATAGACTTTATTTTTCTTTGTGTTGTATTTTTATCTCTAGATTTAGATGACTTATCTAAAGTCAAAACTTTATTATACTTTTGTTTCACTTATAAATTTTGTAAGAGACAAAAAAAAAAGGGTTATTTCTGATTTAGGCTTAGAATATCTAAGTGAAACACTTAGAGTTTGCTAACACCCGTTGAAAGCTTGTGGTGAGTGTTTCAGTGAAACACTTGTAAGGTTTAACTAATACCTGGATAAATTAGTTGTGTATTATTTAAAAAAAATAATGGATTGAAAATTTAAGTGAAGTTTAGGAGTGGAAATATATGGGGAAAGGTGGAACCACTATAAATCTAGTGTCCCTATTGATACTTTACTTTCTCTCAATCTCACTTCAAAAACTCAGAAAACCAAAAAGTGTCAAAATAACCTATTTACTCCCCTCTAGGTTGTCATAACTGATTCTTCATGTTACAACTTCACGGCTTCTTAGCTGAATATCAAGAAAGATTTGAGGAATTTTGATCAATAATGCTTTAAAAAAAACCCTAAATTAACTAAGTCCTATTTCATTTCATACTTTATCAGCAAAGTAATGGAGGACATCAAGCCGATGCTAAGAATGACGAAGCCTAAAACTTTTTGAAATTGTAACCTTATAGGAGCAATCTTTGGAGTCAGCCAAAAAAGGAAGAATCAGGGTACAAAAGCATTGGAATTTTGGAGAAACCAATGTGGGAAGCAAGAACTTAAGAGTATCTAATTCCTCTTCCTAACAAATGGCTGGCCTAAGTAAGTATGGGCAAGAAGGAACTGTTACTGGAAATTACTTGCCAAAGTTGCCATCACAAGAAGTGTAATATATAAGACCCAACAATCTATATTTCAAATGTGGAGAGAAATTCACTCCAAGACATATGTAGATTTGAACATCTAAACTTCATACTAGTAGTAGAAGAAAGAGAAGATACTAAATTCACTAACAAAGGAGCAGAAGAAGAAAGCAAAATTCAGATTGAACTTGAAAGGGGTGTTCGAGTGTCCTTATAGGCTCTCTTAAATTCCCTGCACCGGTAAATAATAAGCTTACAATGAATACTATTTGGAATGAAATAACCATCCTAGTGGACACAAATAGCTCCAGTAGCTTCTTACATCAAAGAGTAGCTACACAACTAAAACTACCTACTAAACCAATAGACATTCCACAAGTAAAAATAGTAGATGGAAGCAAAATCACTAGTTATACTAAATTCAGCAATGTGAAATGGATTATACAATGGTACACTTTCTCTTTTGATCTGAGAGTAATTACTCCATGAAGATAGGATATTATATTAGGTGTGGATTGGATGTATAATTATAGTTCAATCACATTTGATTTTAAGAAATTACAATTTTGACTCTTCAATAGGGGGAATGAAGTAGTTTTTTAAGGAAGAATGAGATACGCTTTAATGAAATTGGTCCAGGAAAAGAACACTAGAATATTTAGACAATAACAACTACAAAGTTACATGATTGTTGCCATCGATGTTGAATTTGACAACTTCAAGACACCATAAGCAATCTCTGCAATGTTGTCTTGAAGAAATCTTCTCAACACCTACTACTCTTTCACCAAAAAGATCTCATGATCATTCTATCGCTCTAAAGCCAAATTCACAACCTTTTAATCTCAAGCCCTACAAATACTTTCACTCTCAAAAATCAGAAATTGAAAGACATGTATAGGAGATGCTTAACAATGGCAATGTCAGATCCACTACAAGCCCATTTACTTCTCCAGACCTATTGGTTAAGAAGAAGGATGATACATAATGATTCTATGTCGATTACATGCAACTAAATCACCTAACCATTAAAGACAGGTGTCCAATTCCCAATTTAGATGAACTACCGGATGAACTCTATGGCTCTAAAATCTTCTTCAAGATAAATTTAAGAGCAAGCTACCATCTAATACAGTATAGACCCTTTATGTGGAGAAACAGTCTTCCAAACACACCACGGTCATTTTGAATTCCTCGTAATGCCATTTGAATTAACCAATACTCCTGGTACCTTTCAAACTTTAATGAATCTCATTTTTCAACCAAACCTAAGAAAATTTTTCCTAATCTTCTTTAATGACATCCTGATTTATAGCCCAAATATTGACACTCATACTCAAAATCTTAAGACAGTCTTAATGACACTTAGACAATATCAGCTCTTTTTACTAAATTGTCCAAATGCACATCTGCACAAACCCAAGTGGCATATCTAGCACATGTAGTCTTAGGAAATGGTTGACTTATAGAAGACAAAATGCATAGCCTCTTGGCCAATTCCAACTTCTGTCAAAGCATTAAGGGGATTCTTGAGATTGACTGAATATTATTAGAGATTTGTGAAGAACTATAGGATTATAACTAGACCCCTAAATGATCTCCTAAAACATGACAGATTTTAATGGAATGAGGAGGCTGAGATGGCTTTCAAAAGACTGAAGTGGCCATGAGTACAACACCAGTAATGAGACTGTTTGATTTTTCCAAATCTTTTGTCGTAAAATCTGATACTTATTCTCAAGGTTGTGGAGTAGTGCTGATACAAGAAGGGGAGCCCATTACATATCTGAGCAAGGCTTTGGGCCTTACAAAGTAGGGGCTTTCCATATATGAGAAGAAGCTATTTGCAGCAGAGACAACAGTCACTAATTGGAAACAATATCTAATAGGTTACCATTTTATGATAAAGATTGATTACCAAAACTTGATGTAATTATTAGAGTAAAAACTTACAAATTCCTTGCAATATAAGTGGTTGGAAAAATTATTAAGGTTGGATTATGAAATTCAATACAAAAAGGGAGTCGTAAATATGGTAGCTTAATTAACTCTCTTAGTACTTTCTACAGTCCAACCCAAGTGGATTTTGGAAGTGGCATAGAGCTACAAAGAGGATGACTACAAAAGTGCAATAGCTTAATTGGCAATACAGGTAGATGGCAAACCTGATTTTCAATACCAAGATTAGATTCTGACGTATAAAAAGAAGATTATGGTAGGAAATAGCTCCTAATAGAGAGAGAGAGAATGGTGTTGCAAATGCATAATTCAGTCAGTAGTGGTTATTCTGGCAGCAAAGAACATTTTAAAGAGAGAAACCGACCTTTTATAGCCTTAGATAAAGAAGATAGTGAACAAACTTATGAAAGATTGTGATGTCTGCCAAAGAGACAAACATGAGAACATATCTTATCCAACTCAAGCATGCTTAGAAGTAAGTACGGATTTCATTGAAGGGTTACTTGATTCTCAAGGTTATAACACCATCTTGGTAGTCATTGACAAGCTTACTAGTATGGTCACTTCATGGCCTTGTAACAACCTTTTTCTACTATAAATGTAGCCCAGTTATGCCTAGATAATGTCTTTAAATTACATGGTCTTCCTGACCCTAACATCTCAGATATGGACAAGGTTTTCACTAGTCTATTTTGGCAAGAAATGTTTAAACTCATAGGAACCCAATTGATGCTTAGCAGTGCATATCATCTCTAAACTGATAGGCAAAGCGAGAGATTAAATCAATGCCTAGAGGTTATCTAAGTTGTATGATTGCAAATAGACCTACATTATGGCTACAATGGTTGAGTCTAGCTGAGTGATGGTACAATACTAACTACCATAGCAGCATTCATATGTCTCCTTTCGAGACCCTATATGGGTACCAACAAAGATAGATTCCTCTAAGCCTTTATGCTGATATAATTACTCTTATTACTAAGGATTTTATCAAAAGTAAACAAGATATGATTCAGATCTTGCGTGATCATTTGTCCGAAACTCAGAATAGGATTAAAATGAATACAGACTAGAATCATTTAAAAAGAGAGCTATGGATTGGAGATATGATTTACTTGAAGTTACAACCCTATATATAGGCAGCAATCAGTAGAGTTACTAAGGCATCTTGAGCTATCTTCCAACTTGCATAGGCCTTTTCAGATAGTAGCAAGAATTGAAAAAGTAGCTTACAAACTGCAATTGCCTCTTGGTTCAAAAATTTATCAGAACTTTTATGTTTCTCTATTAAAGAAGAAACTAAAACCTAATTACTCCACAATGCCCACTCTACCCTTAATTGGTTCAAACAAACAAACTCTTGTAGTGTCAGAAACAATACTCAAGAGATGAGCTATCTAGTGAAACAATAATTTAGTAACTCAGATACTAATTGAATGGGTCAATCTCAGCTTAGAATAATCAATTTTGGAGGATTTGGACTTTATTTGTGCACAATTTCTGGAATTTTATCCTTGACGACAATAATGTTTACAAATGGAGGAAATGTTGTAAAGAATAGCGATCAAATTTTGAATTTAATGGCTAGTTTAAATAGATAAAGTTGTTAAGTTCAGTTAGTCGATCAATCGAAATAACTAAAAACTGTTAAATGTTGTTTGATCAGTTAAAGTTGGTTGAACAAGTGTATAAATATTGCAAAATCAAGAATCAAAGTATGGAAATTGTTGCTAAAATCACTTCCTCTCCCTTTGTTTCTGTCTGTCTGTCTCTCTCTCTCTCTCTCTATTCTTTATCCAATAATCATTATATTCTTCTTCTCTATCTCTATTCTTTCAAATTCATCCATAAAGAGCTCCCATAACACCTATTATTGCAATCGTCGTCTTCTGTCCCCTATTTTCTTCATACTTTATTTTCTCGCCATTTTGAAAATAACGGTTACAACGATTCAGTTCTTCACTTCCTTGGTCGCATTTGTTATATAATAATGATTAAGCACTCGAGTACATTAGCAAACCGACTCAACTTCACTTGTGTGGATGGGTGAACTCTCAATCTAATCAAAACTAAAGTTTCAGTCACTAGTGGGTACAAGAGAGCACAAGTTACAATAAGAAGAGAGGGAGAGAGCACAAGTCCGATTAGGTATTTTGGCACAAAATCCTTACCAATTACACTGAAGCAATGTTCTTTAATTATTTTTTAAAAAAAAAACATTTTTTCCTTTTTTTTAAGTTATAAATGGTAAAGGATTCCAAATAACGTCAAATATTTAAGTTGGTAAAAAAAACTAACAAAAGTGAAATTCAAAAATTTTCTTTTCTTCATACCATTAGATATAACTTAGAAATTAAAATTAACTTAAAAACTAAGTTTCAAATCAAATAATTAGATTTTATGCGTCTTTTTCTTTGAATTTCAATATTTGTAAGCATTTCCACAAAAAGCTTTTACCTATGTTTTTATCTCACTAAAAGGGGAAGAGGAAAAAATGGAGAAAAAAAAAGAAAAAAAAAATTCTCCAATAAGGTGTTGGAATATAATTATTTTCTTAAAGAAAAAAATTATTTTATTAAATTGAAAATAATTAACAAGAGAAAGGAGATTACAAATGAAAGCAACAAATCCTCCCGTGAAAGTAACGCAGCAAAATTGTTAATTACACTGTGTTTCATTTTACCTTAAGAGGTTGACTTTTTAATTAGCTTTTTTTTTAAAAATATTTTATATAATATTCAACACTTTATGCTTATTTTCAAATCGTTTTGAAACTTTTGCTATAATTGAATGATACTAAACAAATTTTGAAAATAAATAATCATATATATGAGATTGTCATATGAAATAGAATATAATATAAAAAATTATTTTAAACACCCCCTCTTTTGGGGGGGGTGTTTTTTTTCCTCTTTTGTTTTTTTTTCCTTTTGGGGGGGGGGGGCGAGTCTGCCCATGTGGGTAGACCCAAGATCCAAACTCCATGCATTCAAATTCGAAAAGGTTTTGGTAACCACCCCAACTCCCTCTCTCTCTCTCTCTCGTTTTAATACTTCCCCAATAACTTCTCATGGTGGAGTTGGTTTTTGTTTTTTTAACAACGTATGTGAAAGAAAAAACCTAGAGAGCTCTATAGGGAGTGAAGAAAGAGACCTTTATACACTCAAACTTAGAGAGAGAAAGAGAGAGAGAGCTTGAAGATAGATCATTTCTCACCATGGCATTTGGATTGTGAACCAAGAAAGTAATCCATTTTCGTGACATCTTCCAAATTAGAACATCCAATTATCGAAAGAGATAAGTAATTCTAACCCTTTTAAGATTTAGGAAATTTTTTATGTGATAAATCATATTTGTTGGTTTTTTTTTAAAACCTACATTGGTATCAAGAGTAGTTTTGAGTTGTTTCGTGTCTCTTTTGAATATTAAAAATGAAAAATGTCATGAATAACATTTTTGGTTTCTTAATAGCATTTTGTAATAAACTTGACAAAATGCTCTCAATTTTACACAGTAACATACTTATAACATAATAATCAACTATGTAAAATTTGGCATATATCCGATGAGTGTATTATGAGATATTTTAAACCCTAGTTAAAACTTTATGTACTTCAATCTTTTAAAATGTTGTATTTTGTGATTTGAAATTTATATGATTAGACTGCACTTAAAAAATGTTTTTCAACCATATAATGAATATGAAAAATGATTAAGAATTGAGAGATATGACTATTCAAAATTTGGGTCGAATTGCAAAAAATTGGAGAAGGTGAAAGTAACTTCATGACCTATCCCACTCTCGGCCATGGTCCATGTAGCCCAAACCATAAACTAAAGATGTCTGATTTGAAAATCAAGATTACTATTAAACTCAGAGATATCAAAATGGGGGGCTAGCCAAAATTTGGTGGTCGCCTACTGCCGGGAAGGCGGGGCGTGAGTCTCACGCGCCTGTGGTAGTGCGTGAGCAAACTTTTTTCATTTTATTTTTTACACAAACACCCACAGTGGCACGTGGGGGGTGCGTGAGGCAATGTTTCTGGTCAAAATTGTTAGAAAATTACAGAAAAATTATTTTTTAACCTAGAAAAATCTGAAAAAAAATTTATGTGTTAAGAAAATTATTTTCTTAATTTTGGCTACCCAAATGAAAATTGTTCATATCTTTTGAAATCGATATTTTTAAATTTCTTAAATCATATTATAGTTGGCTAGGTGTCCAATCTAATATTGATTCCCATTTTGAAAATGTGGTGGGATCGAACACACTTAGCATTCTCAAGGGAGTATTAGAGTCTTGAACACTTCAGAATGTTTGGCAAAATTAAATATAACAATGGTTAATATGATGGATCCTATGTATATTTTGTCATATCTTTTGAAGACTATAAAAGAAAAATGGTTGGAGTTTATCATATGGGGTCATTGGTTTGGAGATGTTGAAACTGAGATTAATGTGATCAGAAACTAACTAATTTAAGGATCACATTAATTGTAGAGGGCCAATAACAACTGAATCATGATGATATAATTATCTCTTAGGATAAACAGTTCGAACCCATATGTTAGAAAGAGGTTCACTTCAACCGATAGACTTTCAGTAGGAATGATTAGTATGCTATCTCGCATGTGTATGCTTTGAAGATAGAAACTTTTATGTGTATTATTTCCTATAAAAGATAACAAATTATATACCATGATTATGTTTTACGAAAATTTGAGAGCATGGCATGTAAAGTTTTTTCCTTCAAATATGAATTGAGAATGTTTACTTATGTATATGATTTGAACATTCTGATAAAAATACATGCCTATATGATTATGATTACATGTGAGAAGATGTGTTTTTATTTCACATGATTCAAATACTTTGTGTATTTGAGTGAGAGGTTTTAACTTGATAGAATTTGAATAATTCCCACCTAAAACTTATTGAATTTTGTAGATTTAAATTAAATTTGTGATTGTGATATATTAGAACTATAGATGATGATTCGTAACTTAGTAAACTTTCGATTCTATACCTAATATTAACCTATTATGAATATTAATTTTGAAGTATAAAATTAAGTGCATAATATGAGCATTAGTACTTGTGTCCACTCTCTTAAAATCTAAACCATAGCATCAAACTACGTTAATTATGAGTTTGAATAGAGATGACAAATTGAATGATAACAATTATGAAACATGTCACCACAAAAAATGGTATGTCCTGAAAGAACAAGATGCCTTGGAAAGTATTGAGCATATCATGTAACACCCTAGTGTGGGAAATGCTATCCCACAGAAGAGAGAACAAGATGTTAACTAGGCTTTAAAAAAATAGATTTCACTACTCAAGTGATCCTGATTATCTCTGTGATTGATGGCATGATCCCTGAGTGTGAGTAATATTTAATTACTTATACTATTTGGGTGTCTCATAAAAAGAAATATAGAGATACCAGTGTGACTCATTTTAAACAAATAACAATAAAGTTTGATACCTACAAAAAGTAAGGTGGTATAGTATCAAATAGCATTTAAAAGTCATGTCTGACATGATTAGAGAGTAGTAGTCAATTGGTCACATCCCCTCCAATAAATAAAAAGTTTAAATCTTGATCCAATCCCTTTCTACCATGTGGGAGCACCTGAAAGTCAGTTTGACTCATAGTGTTGGTGTGAAGACTTTCTTGGACGTTGTTTATCATATCAAGCTTAAGAATGAGTGGTTTGGTGCTACAAAATCCACAACTAATGTTTTTGTTGCAGAGACCAATTCCAAGAGAGTCTTGGACTCTAAGTGAGAGAGAAACTGGAATAAAAACAAGAAAGAAAAAGTGACTAGAGATGGATCACAAAAGAATAGATACAGGAGCTTCAAAAAGAAACAGGACAAGAGTAAGTTGAGGTACCACAATTGTTAAGTACTTGATCTTTTCGCTTGTGAATGATCCGAGCCAAAAATGTTAACACCTAAAAATGTTTCTTTGAGTGAGGCGTACATCTCTAGTTTTGTTTTGCTGGTTGATTCTTATCCTATATGGATTATAAACTTAGGAGAAATAGACCATTTGACCAGTGACTATGAAGTGTTTGTAGATTTTCGTTAGGTACCTTTATGTATAATATGGATCTATGTTGGGGAACAATGCAATAATGGAGATTAGAGGAGTTGGCACTTGTAAATTAGAATTACAAAATAGCCGAACTCTTATTCTACATAATGTCTCTTCGTGCTAGAAACTTGATGAAATTCAATATCTATTTTTGTGCTTTTGAAGTTTGGCTATGCTATGAACTTTCAGAGAGACAAGATTAGTTTGTATTTGAACGACATGTATATTAGTTTTGGACAATTTGTATATAATTTTATAGTTTTGTAATGTAATGGACGAATGTTTAACTATTAAGTTGAACATTGTCTTGCTTACAAAATAACGAGAAAAATCATTGAAAAGGCCATACGGGCTGAAAATTCATTGTAATTAGTCCATTCGGACATTTGTGGTCCAATGAATGTGAAGACTAGACATGGAGTTTCGTGCTTCATTACATTTATAGATGATTTAACGTTATTTGGCTATTTTTATTTGATTTCTTGTAAGTCTGAAGCACTTGAGTGGCTTAGACAATAAAGGTTTTGAAAACGAATAGATGGCGTAAATATCTATAAGATCAATTTGAGAATCTGAGTAATGAAAGAAACATAATTTGACATTTGACCATTCCTTGTATACCTAAATAGAGTAGTGTTGTAGTGAGAAGAAATACAACATTATTGGATATGACAAAATCCATTATAGTGCAGGCTAATTTGGTAATTTCCTTTTAGGGGATGCTTTATTGACATCGGTCTATATTTTAAAATAAGTGCTTTCAAAATCAATACCAACTATACTAAATGATCTTTGAACTGACAGAAAGCTGACTTTTTGTGATCTCAGATCATAGGGATTGGTTGTGTATGTTCAAGTTTTCTTTTCCAATAAGTTTGAAAATTTAAGTTCCTATGGGAGAAAGTGTATCTTTAGAAAATATTGTGATCATTTCTGGAAAACGAATTTCCTAGCCATGGTGAAGTGATGAATATAAAGCTTTTATTTGAATTAGTTATTTCAAAAGATGGCACTGTCCATAATAGACCATTGGAATCGTGAGAAAATAAGTTAGATGTTAATTCCAATAGGAGGAATTTAAATTATAGTGATCAACTGAGTTACTAACTCAAAAAAGTGTTAGGAAATGAGTGTTTAAGTATTATTTTAAGATTGAAGGGTATGCATCTATTGTTTCTCCAAAAGATGAAAAAAAAGCCTAAAAATATAGATAAGACTCCATCTTGTCCTGTCAAGAATGAGTGGATAAAAGCAATAGAAAAATGAATTTGAGTCAATAAGATCCAACCATGTTTGGGAATTGGTTGAATTTCTACTAGGATACAAAGTTATTAGGAATAAATGGATTCTCAAAATGAAGTGATGGACAAATAAAACTATTGAGAGATATAAATCTCGACTGGTAGTAAAAGACTACACTTAGCAAAAGGGTATTGATCATAATGAAAACATTTTCCCGATAGTAAAATTTATCTCCATTCGCTTGTTGTTGGCAAAAGTGACTAATTTGAACTTAGAATTATATCAAATGGATGCGAAGATTGTCTTTCTCAATAAAGACCTTAAGAAAGAAGTCTATATGGTACAACTAGAGGGTTTTGTCATTAAAAACCATAATAGAATATGTAAATTGAATGGAACAATTTATGACCTTAAACAATTTTGAGACAATGGTATTTGAGATTTCATAGAATTTTAATCTTTTATGATTTCGTCATGATAGATGAAATCTATTATACCTATGTTGAGAAATCTATTAACAAGTTTGTAATTCTATCCCTATATGTCAATGACATATTATTAGCCACGAATGATGAGAAATATATCCTTCAGATCTTAAAATGGTTGTGTTCCAATTTTTTGAGATGAAAGATATGGGTGAAACATATTGGAAATTAATACTCATAGAGATCATTCCAAGAGATTATTAAGATTATCTCAAGAGTCTGATATTATAAAGATTCTGGAATGATGCAAAGTTGAAAACTACAAATCCATTGATACTCCTGTGACTAAATGCGATAGCTCAAGTGATGAAATGTGCCTGATGACTCCCGAAGAATAGATGAAATATCCAAAATACTATATTCTAATACAGTTGAGAGATTGAAACACACTATGATGTGTACTCGTCTCGACATTTATCATGTTGTGGGTTTAATTGGGAAGTATCAATCCAATTTAGGGAAGAGTCATTAGATTATTGTGAAAAGGGATGTTGTGATACCTGAATAGAATTGTAAATTATTTCCTTTGTTGTTAAGGAAAAGATGTTGTCTTGAAAGAATACACAGATGTTGATTGAGGAGGTGATTTATATAAGAGAAAATTTACCTCTGGTTATATTTTCTTACTCAACAATGGTGTCATCTCATGAAGAAGTAAGAAACAAACCTATATATCACTTGCTATAATGGAAACAAAATTTGTGGTTAATGTTTCTGTAGTTTATGAAAAAGTTTGGTTGAATAGATTTTTACAATATTTGAGAGTAGTAAACAATTCAATGAAAGTTGTGACTATTTATTGTGATGATGAGTTAGTTGTTGCTTATATAAGAGAAAATTTACCTCTGGTTATATTTTCATTGAAAGTAGTAAACAATACACAGATGTTGATTGAGGAGGTGATTTATATAAGAGAAAATTTACCTCTGGTTATATTTTCTTACTCAACAATGGTGTCATCTCATGAAGAAGTAAGAAACAAACCTATCTATCACTTGTTATAATGGAAACAAAATTTGTGGTTAATGTTTCTGTAGTTTATGAAAAAGTTTGGTTGAATAGATTTTTACAATATTTGAGAGTAGTAAACAATTCAATGAAAGTTGTGACTATTTATTGTGATGATGAGTTAGTTGTTGCTTATACTAAAGACTCCAAATACGGTGACAAAACCAAATATCGACACAAAGGTCAATCTTGTCAGAGATATGATTGAAAAGAGGGAAATGATACTAAAATATCTGCCTATGCATTTGATGGTAGCTGGTTCCTTTATGAAATTAGTACCTAAAGACATGTTTGTGAGACATGTTAGATTACTTGGGTTGCATATGTTGTGATCGTATTTGTGATTGTGATTGTGATTGTAATCATATACAAAATATATATGATGTAATACTCATATTCATTGACATTTGACTTTTGTTTTTGTATCCAAAATTCTTGTGTCTACGTTCAAAGGTATGTCAGACAAGTTTTTGAGATTGACTCTCTCATACGAACAATCGGTTCTAATATCTGTGTGACATATGGAGATGAGACAATGTTAATTTGTGGTCGATTAGTATACATGCCACCTTAACTAAGTACTAAAATGAGATTACTGATTCCGTATACATATGTGGTAATCTAAATGGATTCTCTACAATCCATTAGATTTGTCTAATAGCCGGATGTGAGTTTTTCTTGATGTTATGAGATTTTGAGGACGTATAAGAAAGAAAATTCAGATCAAGTGTTGTGTATAGTTGAAGTAAAATCTGCACAATGCATTATTTTAGAAAAGAAGACATATGTTTCTAGATTGGAAGAAATAGCATCGTAACACGTGTT